>CM059428.1:138509876-138834876 GCA_030390025.1 Squalus acanthias
TCAACGGCATCATTAGCCACGTCTTCAGGGGATAGCCCTTGTCTACAAGTAGCCATCCGAAAAGTTGGTCTGCCGGACTGAAGAGCGGAGGCACACTAGACTGGCGCAGGATGAAGGAGTCATGGCAACTGCCAGGGTACTTGGCGCAAGCATGCAAAATTTCCTTCTTGTGGTCACACACCAGCTGCACGTTGAGGGAGTGGAAGGCCTTGCGGTTGACAAAAATACCTGGATTGTGATGGGGTGCCTTAAGGGCCACATGTGTGCAGTCAACGACGCCCTGCACCCTTGGAAAGCCTGCCAGATTGTCAAACCCAACCGCACGCGCAGTTACAGTGGCTTGACCTTGGAGAAATTGATGTAATTATGAGCGATGGCAAAGAGGGCATCGGTTACCTGCATGATGCAAGTGTGTGCGGCCGCCTGGGAGATGCCGCTGATGTCTGCTGTTGATCCCTGGAATGAGCCTGAAGCAAAAAAGTTGAGTGCGGTGGTGACTTTGACGGCCACTGGTAAGGGGTGTCCACCTGCTCCTCTGGGCTCCAGCTCTTGCTGCAGCATTGCGCAGATGTCACCCACTACCTCTCGCAAAAGTCGGAGCCTCCTTTGGCACTGCTGCTCAGTCATGTTGAGGTAGCTGATCCTCTGTCTGTAAACCTTGTTTTGGGGTATCTCCTGCGCCGACGTGCTTCCATGCATTGGCGCCTTCTGGCCTGTGAAGCTTCAGGTGGGTGAACAGCAGCTTGGAGCTCCTGCTGTTGCTCCTGCAGTTGGTGCTGCTGTTGTTCAGGGTTCTGCTGCGGCCATGGCTGGTCTTCGTCCGAATCTGATGTCCAGGAGGAAAGGAAATAAATGGTTCCCATTCTTCTGGTATATACCTCAGTTGAGGAAGCGCTCATTCAAGGTGGGGAGAGGGGTTTCCCAGGAGGTCACACTGGAGATGGGTGTCAGGCTCCAAACTTCCAGAACAATGAGTAGGCCTGCTAAAAATTCCCCCAGACCTGAGACAACAAAGTTCTGCCACCTGCAAATGATGATTGCTGAAAACTCCTTTTTAATGGTGGAGCTGCAGCTGTTAGTAAGCAATCCACTTGTGATGCCGCCAGGATTAATTGGCGTGTTCCAGAGGAGAAATGCAGCACGTGGGAAAAGTGTTAAAATCAGAAAGGCCTCTCAAAATGGGATTATAGAGGCAATTAAGTGGTTGTTAAGGGCCTTAAGGGCCTATGGAAATGGGGTCAGAAAACACGCATGTGGGAAAATTGCTCGGAGGCGGGATGGAGGCGGGATCGGGCCCACCTGCCTTTTTTTGTGATTTTACCACCTCACACGCCTCCAATCCCGCCTCCTCGTGCCTGGCAAAATCGAGCCCATGGTCTCTTCTAGCGTGACTTTTTCTGTGTTTCTGTTACTACTGCTATGGTAATACTCCTTTGAGGGAAGCATTTTAATTACAAGATCTGTGAAAATTATCAGCCGCTCCTGAAGTGTTGCTCACTGATGATTTTTTTCAGTTTTGAGGCCCTGGCCTCATTTATGTCAGGCCAGCAAGCAGCGGGCACCAAATCTAAAGTCTTTAGAAGTTATCATTCAGGTAACTGTTAGGACATCGCCAGATATAGTAACAAAAGCAAGATACTGCAGATGCTGGAAATCTGAAACCAAAACACAAAGTGCTGGAAACACAGCAGATCAGTCAGCATCTGTGGAAAGAGCAGAACGTCATAAAGATAGGCATTCCTGGAACAGAAGTGGCACTGAATTAAATAATAGGAACAAAAAGCAGGTTCCACACCCGGAACTTTAACTTGTCTATTCAGTCCACAAATACCGTGTGACCTGCTGAGTGTTTCCAGTATTTACTGATTTTTTGTTCCAGTCATAATAAGATGGTTTGGTTAGGTGGACACCACAATATAATAGATATTCTAAGGTTTGGTAATAAAATATTTCACGTTTTATTGTAAATCTTTCTAATATTTGCTTGTGCTGAGATCATTGAACAATAAATTCTGCAGTTTTCTAACTAAACTTGCCGTCTTACATGTGAACAGTCATTGATTTATTTAAAATCTGTTGTCTTTTTGTCACCAGAGATAAACCAAACTCTTTCTCTGGATCAGCGGTCAGATCAACTCAGTTATGAGAATTATACACCAACCCTTCATGGTCTTTTGTCCTTACAGATGCTGACTGACCTGCATTTCCAATATTTGCATTCTTTTCTTTTTATTTGACAGGTCGAGAATATGTACTCAAGGATTGGTCAGAAACGGCTCATTCATCCATTCAGATTGAACTCTCAGCCAGAACCTCCAATGCCCATCTGTTACAATTTTGTTCCTCCCAGTGTTATTTATTGGGCCGTATATTCCGATCCCTACGGGTGTGTGTGCGCTGTGTACACACCTGTCGGGACATCAGAAATGCCAGTTTCAGGCATGCCAAGCACATGCACTGAAAACCGGCATTTCCGATCTGTCAAGAATGCTCTTGACAGATTGGACGCCTGCCCTGGAGAAGGGCCTCTGCGGGCGGATATTTCCGGTTTCTGGAGAACCTCCACCCATAGAAAACCCTTAGATATCTTAAAAGCTTTTACCAGCATAAGATTTGAAAAAAGTAAAAAAAAAAAATTTTTCACTCATTTATCATTTAAAAATACTTTAAAAAAGGTAAGTTTATTTTTAGCCCCGTAAAAAACTTTAATTATTTTTTTTGAAAAATTAAATTTTTGTTTAAAATAATTAATTTATTGTAATTTCAACTAATTTTAAAAATGTGATTTAAAAAAAAAATATTGAATGTTTTACAGTGTTTTTGAGGTGATCTCCATTCATATATTTGACAGGTCTATCTGTCAAGCGTATGAAGGGAGATTCCCTTCCTTGATTGACTCCCCATGGCCCACGTGATCCCAGGGACGCTTGCGAACCGCATGCGCCTCTGGGGTACATGGGCCCTGCACATTTCGAGTTGGAGAGGCCCAGGAGCGGAAGTATCCGGACCTCGGGAGCCTTCAGGTAAGTCCGTAGATTTTTTCCAGATCGGAGGCCTCCGCACGCAGGAAGCCTCCGATCAGAAAATACGGCCCATTATGTTTATCTTCCACTACAGGTGAGCTAAAATTAAAAGTAAAGTAACTAAAACAAAACAAAAAAACCATGAAATTTGAAGGTATACATGTGTTTTATTTTATTTTAGGCCAATTGAAGCTTTTAAGACCGCGATAAATAGATTTTTTATTAAGTACGTATATCAAGGGATATGGAGCAAAGGTGGGTAAATGGAGTTGAGGTGCAGCTTAGCCATGATCTAATTGAATGGCAGAGCAAACTGGAGGGGCTGAGTGGCCTGCACCTGTTCCTAGCACCAAAATGGAAGTCTCTATCATTTAGAGTAAATACAGTCACAAATAAGTCGAATATGGAATTCAGGAGAAATTTCTTTACCTAAAGAGTGGTAAGAATGTGAAACGTGCTACAAGGAGGAGTTGAGATGAATAGCATAGATGCATTTAAGGGGAAGCTAGATAAGTACATGAGGGAGAAAGGAATAGAAGGATATGCTGATAGGGTTAAGAACATAAGAAATAGGAGCAGGAGTAGGCCATTTGGCCATTCAATAAGATCATGGCTGCTCTTCTACCTCATCTCCACTTTCCTGAACTATTCCCATATCTGTTGATTCCCTGAATATTCAAAAATCTATCGATCTCTGTCTTGAATATACTCAACGACTGAGCCTCCACAGCCCTCTAGGGTAGAGAATTCCAAAGATTCACCACCCACTGAGTGAAGAAATTTCTCCTCATCTCAGTCCTAAATGGCTGACCCCTTATTCTGAGACTGTGATCCCTGGTTCTAGACTCTATGGGGGCAAAATTAGGTCGCGTCCCCTTTGGGGCGCTAACTTCGCCGCGCCCGAAATTCACACGTAGCACCCCAAGAGGGAGGCGCTGCGAGTGAATATCGCGGCGCTACGTGCCACAGCACCACACGCTGCGGCACGTCGCGCTGCGGTACTGCAGGCCTTCCTCCCCTTATTAAAGGGGAGGGACCTAGCGCAGCACAACCTGGGGCCCAGCTGAGCTACCAGGGATCGGAGTGCCAGCAAAAGAGCGCGGCACTCAAGAGGAGTGATGGGCTCACTGAGCGCAGCCGGCACCCTGCAGGGGGGCTTCACAGGAGGCCGGGGACAGCAACGGGGACAGGTGCTGGCAGACGGCCAGCAACAAAAATGGCCGACTGGCACCGCCCCTTTAATTTGTGCCGCCCCGGCCGCACATAGACCCCCCTGATCCTGTCATAGTGTCCGGCGGTATGTCGCGGCCGGGGTGTGAGCGGGACACTGCGCACGGCGGGTGCCGTCATCACCGGAGGCGCAGTGCTGCGGGGCACTATTGGTTACTGCCGCCACTAATCACCCGCTGAATTACACGTATGATTACTGTATTAACCTTGTTACACGTGCCTCTAATTTCCTGATTTATACTCTGCCCTACATTACAACTACTGTTTGGGGGCCTATAAACTACTCCCACCAATGTTTTCTGCCCCTTACTGTTTCTTAGCTCCACCCAAACTGATTCTACTTCTTGATTTTCGGAGCTAAGATCCTCTCTCCCTACTGACTTTATCCCATCCTTTATTATCAGGCCTATCCCTCCTCCTTTTCCATTTTGCCCATCCCTTCTAAAAGTTATGTATCCTGGTTAGATAAAGAGGGGGAGAGGAGGTGATTGTGGAGCATAAACACCGTCATATACCAGTTGCACCGAATGGCCTGTTTCTGTGCTGTAGACTGGATGTAATATGCAATTTTCATGTAAAAAGGTAGCATATTGCAATGCACCTCTCAGTCTGAAAAGACACCGTGTTTAAATGGGGAACGCCAGCAGTCTCACTTTTTTTTTACATTTCTGATGGTTAATCTGCCTGCTAACATTCCCTGGATGTAAACAGCCGAAGGGGTCAATTTTCCCTCGCCACTCTCCTCTCCAACCCTCCCTTTCTGCTTTCACTTCACGAATTTGGCCACGTGGAAGAGCCTGTTCACGTGACCGGCTCGCGGTCTGTTATTCCCGTCACCTAGCAACCGCCCGAGGGCTCAGTGTTGGGAGTCAAGAGACGAGGGAAGCCTTCGCAGCTGGGTCAGTGTCCGTAGGGAAGGCTCAGTACCCGCAGAGAGCCCGTCCGGTGCCCGCAGAGGCGGCGATCAATGCGTAATTGATTAATTTATTCTCGGATTATTTCTTCTTGCCGCACGGTAGGACGCGCCTGGTGCCGGTGCCCAGGCCTTTGACGGAGCCTGCGGCGATGGCGGTGCTCAGTCGGTCAGTGATGCTGGCCTGCCGCGGGCTGTCACTCTAAAACGTGGAGCAATCAGCTTCTGCTAAAGAGTCATTCGTGGGATGAAAGTTTCATTTTTTGCGAATGTTCCCGTTATAAAGATAAAGTTGTCCGAACAAGTCGCTGAGAACAATCGTTACTTTTAAGAAAAATATTCACCCATAATGTGTAGGTTGCTGTTGCGTTACTGAGAAAATCAGCAACACAATTAGATAACATTTTGTGTAGCCTAAGGTTGCAGGTCCTCCAGATAAATTAATTCATCGAACTTGATGAAGGATTGTTGTTGGCTACCAATAATACAGTAGATATTTTTTTTGAAAGAATTAAACTAAAGCCAGGGATATATTTACACTCTAATATAGCTGTTAAAAACCTCATAAAAAGTTAAGCCTTGTTGAATGAGGTGTAACTAGGTTTTTAACAGCGTTCAGAGCAATAACTACTGCTGAACAACCGTCTGGTCCTGAAAAACTAATTTTATAGTTGTGGAATGAAATTTCTCTTATGATAAAAATTACTAGATTTTTAAAATGCTAAAAAATGTGTTTTTTAAGTTTGTTTATGACATTTCAGCTTCTACTTTAACCCAATGTGAAGTCCCAATCTTTATTTCGCTCTCTGTAAAATTTTAAAAAGTGAATTGAATCAGTGCTTTTTATTTCCTGGGCCTGGTTTGCTGTCTGTGAGAATTCTTCAATGTTTAGCCAGCTGGATGACATCGCTGCTGCTGTACACTGGAGATTCCCTATAGACAGTGCTACAATCAAATTAACGTGGAGAAAACTAAAATTTTCCCCACAGAGATTGCAAGATCTTTGTGGGCAGCTTTCTTTGGGATCAGCGGCAATCGCCATCGCTTCCCCACTGACCACAAATTCCAGGCCATTGAAATCACAAATAAATGGGCTCTGCTTTGAATCTGGGCTGGTAGACGTGAGCCCAACACCACCAGGACAAACATTATTAACAACTAAATGTTGGTGCGCACAACATGGGAATAGCAATTTGGAATTTCTTTACCCTGCATTAGGCACATATATTTCAGAATATTGATCGCAACAATTTTTTGATATCTTAATGTTAGAGTTAAACAGTGGTTTTGACGATACTTGTATAAAATCAATTTTTTGCCACCTTTTAAAAAAAAAAAATCTTTTTGTTAAATTTTCTGCTCACCAAGGTGAGTGTGTCAGTGCTGGGGAATGAAACACTTTGGGGCTAAATTGGATATGTGATGCAAGCGGTACACCAATTTTGTGCTGCCTGCTCATTACCAAGATTGCATGATTGTGGTGTGCAGCCAGCGCTAACCATGTTGTTGAGTGACTGTATGCCTCAGCAAGGGGCCCAAAATTGTGAGAGGCTAGCACGAGTTAAAGCTAGCTTGCACTACTTAAATCCAGCCTGCACCTCTTAAAGGGTTGGCGCATTGTGGCTGGAGCAGGGGGTGGAAGACCTTGTACAAGTCACTCTGATGTGGAAAAAGACTGAATAATGGCACAACATGGGAGATAGCGTGCTCCAAGGTTCTAACACGCTGCACTAGAGGCCTTGGTGGAGGAGGTGGAAAGGAGGAGAGAAGTGTATCCACAGGGTGCCAGGAGGCCCTTCAGACAAATACTCAGAAGGCAATGGGAGCAGATAGCCATGGCGGTCAATGCCAGGAGTCAAGCCCTGAGGACCTGGATGCAGTAGTGCAAAAAGTTCAATGACCTCACACGTGTAGTCAAGGTCAGTGAATTCATCTTCAAATGCCATATCCCACCAACTGCACCACTAGCCTCAGATACTGCTCAATGCACCACACCCCCATTACTCATCCACCAACAATCTCTATCAATCAGGACTCATACCTAACATTCATAGCTGCACCTCACCCTCACATACTTAGCAGTGCTGCAAGCCTCACACCCACATCTCACAGCTTGCACATACTGCCAGCTTTTCAACCATGACAGCCACATCACCCAAACAGATTGCACCACACTCACTGACATATTTCCCTCTCTGTTTCAGGGCAAGGTGGCGCACAACTGGAGGCAGCAGGTGCTAACCGGCAAGGGGACAGTGCGCCTGCATGTTCTTACCCCTATGGAGGAGATGGCGCTCACCATCATTGGAGCAGCCATTGTTGAGGCCGTGGCCAGCGGCGGGGCTGAAACCATAGAAGATGATGGTATCCTCATACCTAATCCTCCTTCTCACATCCCACTTCCCTCTGATCCCACAATCTCTTCTGATTTACAAGCTGCAGATGGTGTAAGCATGCACCTCTTGCTTCCCCCCCCCCCCCCTCCCCTCACCAGCAATTCCCTTTAAGGGCCACGCAGCTGTCTCGAGGTCCCGCACAGCCGGTGAGCAAGCTTCCCAATGCAAAAGACTGTGCATGCATAGAAGTTTAAATGGACCGCGCAGCCCGTTAAAGGGGCCGTGCAGCCCCAAATAAAATTGGGGGGAACATTGCTCACCACAACCTTACCCTTGTGCCTTTCTCCTCTCAGATACCCAAGAAATGCCACCTGGCCAGGCAGTGGTGGAAGAGCAACAGGTGGAAGAGCAACAAGACACTGCTGATGAAGAAACACTGTCACTTGATTTCACACTCGTAGCCACCAGCTCAGATATTGACACTGCGCATAATTTAGAGGATAGCATAGAGGCGGGATCGGCATGTGGTGAGACATCGGGCATGATGGCAGCCAGGGCAGGGGCAAGGGTTGTGCCGGTGCCAGCTCGCCAGAGGGTTCAAAGAGGCTTGCAGGGTGTCACAGCAGTTCAGCAATCTGCCCTCCAACAGATTACTAGGATTGCTAAGGTGTTGTCCCCGGGTGGGGGGGGGGGGGGGGGGGGCGGGGGCGGCAGGTGGGGTAGACGTGGAGCACGAACCTGCTGTCCTCTCTCAGGATGACAGCTTTTGTTGCCTCACCACTGCCACTCCGCCAGTGCCCTTGCTGTTGCCTGTCAGCCAGCCAGCCCAGTCTGCTGCCGCCCATCATGAGATGGTGAAGTACGAAGCCAGGCCTTCTAGGCCCAGAGCTGCTCGAGTTTGCCCTCCAAGGCCATCTGCAGTCTCCCCCACTGAAAGCACTGCGTAGGAGTACTAGGACAGCCAAAGGCACATGAAAGACAGGCACTAAGAGAGTGCACAAGGGTGATTCGTTTACATTTGTATGCAATATGGCATGCTTTGGTTTATAAATTTGGTTTTGAAATGTTTATTTTGTGTTAGCTTTTACTTTTGCTCTGTGGCCAAGCGGATGCTGTGTTGGTCAGTGACAGAGGGAAGTTAAGGTGTGGGACTGTTGGTGAATGGGGAATTGGGGTTGTGTTTACTGGTATCGCAGTCGGATGAGTTGTTCATGGACAGCTTGGCCAAAAAGGGCCTGTCTGGGCTGCCTCCTCCCTTCCTCTTTCTTCTCCTCCTCCTGTTTCTCCGCTGCTCACCGTATAGCTGTTGGCAAGGGCAGTGCCCTCATGGTGGTGAGGTTGTGGATCATGCAGCAGACCACCACGAATCTTGACACCCGCTCTGCCGAATCCTGCAGGGCTCCTCCAGAGCGGTCCAGGTAGTGGACGCGTTGTTTCAGCACGCCAATGGTCTGCTCTATTGCATTTTGTGTGGCAGCTTGGGTTTCATTGTATGCATGCTGCCCACATGTGCATGGCATGCGCACCAGAGTCATAAGCCAAGTCGTCAGCAGATAGCCCTTGTCGCCCAGTAGCCACCCTTTGGTTTTCCGTGGTGGCTCAAATGCAGATGGCACAGTGGACTACCACAGAATGAAGGCATCATGACTGCTGCCAGATACCGGGAATTGACCTGTATGATTCACTGCCTATGGTCGCACACCAGCTGGACACTGAGGGAGTGGAATCCCTTTCAGTTGTGGTACATCTCAGCGTTGACAAGGTGGCCGCAAAGTGACGTGCGTGCAAACGTCGCGAAGCTGCGTGCCTGCTCCGCCTGTTGATCTCTGGCAAGAGGGAATGAAATATAGTCAGCTCTCTTTGAATACAGGCCCTCAGTGACCTCCCTTATGCAACAGTGGTTGGCAAACTGTGAGATGTTTGTGCAAAGTTCATGGCCAGGGTCACCTTCACAGCCACTGGCAATGCGGCCCTCGCCCTGTTCTGAGCTTACAGTTGTGGCTGCAGCAGGTGGCAGATTTCAGTGAGGACGCCCTTACTGAAGCACAGACGTCTCACACATTGTTCCTCGCTGAGGTTCAGGTAGGAGAATTGCTCCCTGAATACCCTGGGCGGATATGGCATCCTGCTAAGAGCCCTTCTCGCCCTCCTCCTCCTCCCTCTTCTAGCAGGTTGTCCTGCTCTGCTTGGCCTCTGCTCATTCTCCCAGTCATGCTGTATTCCAAGGGGAATGCTTACTAATGCACCTATGTCTGGGAGCAGCTGGTTTGTGCAGAAGCCTTGGAGTCAAGACAAAATCCTTCAGCACATTCACTCCCTCCACCACCAGTGTACCGTGGCTGCAGTGTGTACTATCTACAAGATGCACTGCAGCAACTCGTCAAGGCTTCTTCGGCAGCACCTCCCAAACCCGCGACCTCTTACACTTAGAAGGACAAGGGCAGCAGGCGCGTGGGAACACCACCAGCTCCAAGTTCACCCCCAAGTCACACGCCATCCTGACTTGGAAGTATATCGCCGTTCCTTCATCGTCGCTGGGTCAAAATACTGGAACTCCCTCCCTAACAGCGCTGTGGGAGTAACTTCACCACAGGGATTGCAGCGGTTCAAGAAGGCGGCTCACCACCATCTTTTCAAGGGCAATTAGGGATGGGCAATAAATGCTGGCCTTACCAGCGGCGCCTACATCCTATGAATGAATTAAAAAAAATGTAGACTTTAGCAAATTTAAAGAACTCTAGAAAGCACCAAACACTTGTACAATCATAGCAACAGTCTGTAGAAATCAATCAGCAACTACCCTGAAAGTAGTTGATGATCCCTTTACAAGCGCTGGTGGGGAGTCCCTCCTGCTTCTGAACACATGTTCAGATGTGCAAGCTTAAAAGAGGGCATTAGCTGGAGCATTGAGCTCCAAAATGGCAGCGCTGGCGTCAAATCAGTGTTACTTCTTCTTCCTAGGCAGTCCCTTGGAACCGAGGATGACTTGCTTCAACACTAAAAATAAGTTCTCAGGTGACTGATGAGTCCAATGCGGGACCTACAGTCTCTGTCACAGGTGGGGCAGACGGTGGTTGAAGGGGCGGGTGGGTGGGGTGCTTGGGTTAACGTGCGCTCCTTCCGCTGTTTGCGCTTGGCTTCCGCTTGCTCCTGGCGAAGAGACTTGAGGTGTTCGGTGCCTTCCCGGATGCTTCTCCTCCACTTTGTGCGGTCTTGGGCCAGGGACTCCCAGGTGTCGGTGGGGATGTTGCACTTTTTCAAGGAGGCTTTGAGGGTGTCCTTGAAGCGTTTCTTCTGCCCACCTGGGGCTCTCTTGCCGTGTTGGAGCTCTGAGTAGAGCGCTTGTTTTGGGAGTCTCGTATCGGGAATGCGGACGATGTGGGCCGTCCATCGGAGCTGATCGAGCGTGGTCAAAGCTTCGATGCTGGGGATGTTGGCCTGAGCGAGAACACTGACGTTGGTGTGCCTATGCTGCCAATGGCTTTGCAGGATCTTGCGGAAGCAGCATTGGCGGTACCTCTCCAGTGCTTTGAAGTGCCTGCTGTACATGGTCCATGTCTCTGAAGAATACAGGAGGGCGGGTATCACTACTGCTCTGTAGACCATGAGCTTGGTGCTGGGTTTGAATTCCTGGTCTTCAAACACCCTCTTCCTCAGGCGACCGAAGGCTGCACTGGCACACTGAAGGCGGTGTTGGACTTCATAATTGACGTCTGCCTTTGTTGACAGTAGGCTCCCGAGGTATGGAAAGTGGTCCACGTTATCCAAGGCCTTGTCATGGATTTTGATAATCGGGGGGCAGTACTGTGTGGCGGGGGCAGGTTGGTAGAGGACCTTTGTCTTACGGATGTTTAGTGTAAGGCCCATGCTCTCGTACGCTTCGGTGAAGGTGTTGACGATGGTTTGGAGTTCGGCCTCAGAGTGTGCGCAGACGCAAGCGTCGTCTGCATACTGTAATTCGATGACAGAGGATGGGGCAACCTTGGATCTGGACTGGAGGTGACGGAGGTTGAACAGTTTCCCGTTTGTTCTGTAGATTAGCTCCACTCCAGCGGGGAGCTTACTGAGGGTTAGATGGAGCATTGCAGCCAGGAAGATCGAGAAGAGCGTTGGTGCGATGACACAATCTTGCTTGACCCCGGTCCGTACGTGAATTGGGTCTGTGGTGGATCCATTGGTCTTGCATGTCGTCGTGAAGCAGGCGGAGGATGGTGACAAACCTTTGAGGGCAGCCGAATTTGAGGAGGACACTCCATAATCCCTCACGGTTGAGTGTCGAAGGCCTTTGTGAGGTTAAAGAAGGCCACGTACAGCGGTTGGTGCTGTTCCCTGCATTTCTCTTGTAGTTGACGCACGGTGAAGATCATGTCCATTGTGCTCCTTAGTGGGCGGAATCCACATTGCGACTCTGGGAGCAGCTCTTCAGCCACTGGGAGAAGGCGATTGAGGAGGATTCTTGCGATGACTTGCCCTGTGGCAGACAGCAGGGAGACTCCTCTGTAATTACCGCAATCGGACTTGTCACCTTTCTTGAATATTGTCACAATTATGGCGTCTCTGAGATCCCCTGGCATGCTCTCCTCCTTCCAAATAAGAGAAATTAGTTCATGTATTCGCGCCAATAGTGCCTCTCGGCCATGTTTTAGCGCCTCAGCGGGGATTCCATCTGCTCCTGAGACCTTGTTGTTCTTCAGTTGTCGGATGGCCTTTTCAGCCTCATGCCGGGCTGGGTTTGTGCTGTGGTGGTGGCGGGTAGCATGCTGCGGGATGGAGTTGAGGACACTCGCGTCGAAGACAGAGTCTCGGTTAAGGAGATCTTCGAAGTGCTCCTTCCAGCGGGCACTGACTGCCTCTCTGTCCTTGATGAGTACCTCTCCATTCTTGGCCCGCAGTGGGTTCGGACTTTGGGTGCTTGGGCCGTAGGTGGTCTTGACTGCGCTAAAGAATCCACGCACGTCGTAGTTGTCGGCTAGCTGCTGGATCTCCTGCGCTTTCTCCACCCACCATCTGTTCTTTAGGTCACGAGTTTTTTGTTGGACCTTGACATCTGTAGAGCTGCTTTCTTGCTCTCGTGTTCTGTTGCTGTTTCCAGATCAGGAATGCCTTGCGCTTGCGGCTTATTAGCTCCTGGATCTCCTGGTTGTTTTTGTCGAACCTGTCTTGGTGTTTCCTGGTCGAGTGACCGAGCGTCTCTTCACAGGTGCTGATTATGGAGGCCTTGAGTGCAGACCAGGCGCTGTGACACTCTGTGTCTCTGAATCACTGGGAGTTGTCAGGTTGGTTGTGAGGCGCAGGCTGAATAGGGCTTTCTTAGCAGGGTCTTTGAGTGCTTCAGCGTTGATTTTCCTGCAGCATTGCTTCTGTTGCTGCCGCTGTTTTGGGGCTACGTTGATGGAAATGACAGACCGCAGTCGTCAGCTCCTGTCATGGCGCGGGTGATGCGGACGTCCTTGCGGTCCCTCGCTCAGACGATGACGTAGTCCAGCAGATGCCAGTGCTTGGAGCGAGGGTATTGCCATGAAGCCTTGTACTTGTCTCTCTGACGGAACAAGGTGTTGGTTATGACAAGGCCATGTTCTAAGCATTTCGTCAGGAGGAGGGTACCGTTGGAGTTGGCTTTCCCTACCCCCTCTCTGCCGATCACACTTCCCCAGAGGTCTGTGTCCTTTCCAACTCTGGCGTTGAAGTTGCCAAGGAGGATCAGCTTGTCGCCCGTTGGGACTCGGGACAGGGATTGTTCGAGGCTGGAGTAGAATTCCTCTTTGATCTCGTGTGTGGCTTCCAGTGTTGATGACCGTAGCATACTGGTTCTGGGCTGAGGTGAGCCGTACAGTCATGAGTCGTTCATTTATTCCACAAGGGGAATCTCTGAGACGTTCAAGTAGCTAATTTTTTATGGCGAAGCCTACCCCATGGAGGCGGCGTTCTTCTGCAGGTTTGCCTTTCCAGAAGAAGGTGTAACCACCGCCTTGCTCCTTGAGCTGGCTTTCTCCTGCCCGCCGGGTCTCGCTTAGGGCGGCGATGTCTATGTCAAAACGTCTGAGCTCCTAGGCAACGATAGCAGTACGGTGTTCCGGTCTGTCGCTGTTGGGGTTGTCCATGAGGGTCCTGACGTTCCAGGTCCAGAACTTCATTTTAAAGGGTGGAAGATGCCTGTGCCTGAATTCTTTTAACGTGGGGTTGCTGTTGCACACCAGCTACAACTCAGGGTTTCAGACCCCGTTTCCATCCCGCCTCCAAGAGGCGGGATAGGCCCTTAACAACCAGTTAATTGCCTCTATAATCCCATTTTGAGAGGCCTTTCTGATTTTAACACATTTCCCCCGTCCTGCACGTCTCCTCTGGAACATGCCAGTTAATCCTGGCGGCCTCACAAGTGGATGGCTTACTAACAGCTGCAGCTCCACCATTAAAAGGAGTTTTCACCAATGATCATTTGCAGGTGGCAGAACTTTGATGTCTCAGGTCTGGGGGTACTTTTAGCAGGCATACTCATTGTTGTGGAAGTTTGGAGCCTGACACCCATCTCCAGTGTGACCTCCTGGGAAACCCCTCTTCCCACTTTGACTGAGCACTTCCTCAACTGAAGCATATACCAGAAGCATGGGAACCATTTAGTTCCTTTCCTCCTGGACATCAGATTCGGACGAAGACCAGCCGTGGCAGCAGCAGAACCATGAACAACAGCAGCACCAACAGCAGCAGCAACAACAGGAGCGCCAACCTGCTGCTCACCCACCTGAAGCTGCACAGGCCAGAAGGCGCCAGCGCACGACCACATTGCTGCCTGGGATGCAAGGGATGCACTCATGTTGGCCAGATTTGCTTAGCCTGCACAATCAAACACTATTGCCTCGCACCTTCTTACCAGCGCATCAACAATGGACAAGAACCTGCGGATTCCTATCACTCTGACCACCATACTGACAATTGCAAGTCGCCCTAAGCCCTCAATGTGGAAGTCCCATTTGCGAGATGTCACAGGTCACAACTTCAACAGTTTGCCATCAAATCTGTTTATCATCACATTACAAGGATGGCTTGTCAAAAAACAATACAACAGAACACCCAAGTGACTACCCCTGCGACTACTTGTGCTTTATCTTCCTCTTACGCGTGCTCCTACGTGGTGCTTCCCCTGTGGCTTCAGCAGATGTGGAGGCCCCTTGCTCACTTTCTTGCTGCCCCTGTCTCGAAACATTTGGCGGGCGTCCTCTAGGGTTGCGAGTCTGTGAGGGCTCGGCAACAGTCTGCTGCTCCTGTGGCTGTGCAGGGGCTGAGACGCCCATCTCAGTTGGGTGAGGACTTTGGTGGGGCTCTGACCGAGGGCTTTGCAGTGGCATGGTCGTGTGAGCGCTTGGAGAGGAGCCCCCACTTCCTTGTTGTCTGCCACCAACATCCCTCTCATGTGTCAGCCTCACTTCAGACCTAGCAAGTGGCTTGACAGCACCTTGCTGCACTTCAGCGGGGCCATGAGGACCCGTTTCTGCACTGGAAGTCCTAATCCAGAGGACTTCCATGAAGGTCTGGTTTCTCTGCTCAATAGCTGACCATTGCTCCTCAAGAGATGTCAGTCTATTCTGAACAATGACCATGTTTTCAACACTCTGGCGACTTAGCTCCTCCATGGCCATAGCCATCCTCTCCTCTACCGTAGCCATCCTTTCCACGGAGGTTGCCATCCTTTCCGTGGTGATGCGTTCATGCGGCAACGCCTCCACAAAGGCTCTGCTCATGTTCGTGATGGACTCCTCCATTCGCTCCACACTCGCAGCGACCCTGGAGACAAAAGCTGCCAGAGACTCCTGCACCTGTTCCTGGAGTTTCAACACCACTCTCCTTCTGGATGGACCCGGAGGCACAGGGTCTGAGCCGAGCTGGGAGAGTCCTGCGCCCTCCGACGAGGACTCTCCACTGCTTTCCTTGTCTCCACCATCTGCTGATGCTCACTTGTGAGCTGTGATACACCAGGTGACAACACTACTCTATCTCGCGAAGGTCCCACCGAGGTGTGAGTGTCTGCACTGGTGCTGGGTGCGCTGAATTCTGCTGACGCTGCACCCTCAGAGGTTGTAGCTTCCTCTGAGGAGTCTTGAGGCTCAGGCTGTTCCTCCTGGACAGTGGGGACAGGGGCTGTCGATGGTCCTGTGGGGGAGTAAAGGAAAGAGTTAGAGATGTGAGGTAAAGGTTGCATGCACATTGAATTGTGCAGATGATCATAAGTCAATCTGTTAGTGTATCAGAATCATTATCAGTCACTCATGCAATGTCAATGAGAGAGATGCCAAACTATTCTGTCAACAGCTTGCTATGATGCGCCCGTCTGTCCGTCCCCCACTTGCGAATCTTCCTCGACACTGGCGATTTCCAGGGCCGCCTCCTCCGAGGTGGTGAGCTGGGCTACTGAGCGTGGCCCTCCTCCTGTCCTCGGTCTTTCCCTCTTATCGTGGGCTCTCTTTTCCTTCAATGAGGGACACAAGTGGAGTTTGAGTGAGAATGAAGTAGTGAGTGTAGAGAATCCATAGCATAGATGCTTAGAAGGAGACAAAGGGCAAAGTGTGTTGTAAGTTGTTGTTATTGCATCAGAGTGATAGGGAGTGTGAGGGCTGCATGGTCGAATAGTTAAGTGAATGTGACCATAGAGAGAGAGGGAATGGGGAAGGGTGCAGGGATGTAAGTGTCAAGTGGGATGTGGAGGAAGAGGTTGGCAAAGCAGAGTGCTGGTGAGGAGAGGCGATGGGGATCAGATTGAGGGTGATGGGAAAGTCATACTCACTTTTCCTGTGCGGAGAAGGTCATGAAACCTCTTCCTGCACTGCAGCCAGGTTCTGCGGCACATAGAGATTGAGTTGACCTCCTGGGCCACTTGCATCCACACAGCTTTAGTCTGCTGGGGAGGCTTTTTCCTCCCTGAGGAAGGGAAGAGCACGTCCTTATTAGATCTTGCTCCCTCCACCAGAGCTTGGAGGGAGGCCTCATCGAACCTTGGAGTACACTTTGGCCGACTGCTGGACATATTTGCTGAATGAAGCGATCACAACAATGGGCATAAAGTTTGCAGTCTCCAGAAGAAGCAAGGCTGCTTGCAGGCCTTAAATCCAGCAGCATTGATGACGTCATCGGAGGCGACTTTCTGTATGAAAAGACTCATTGGGCCAGGGGTTTCCACACGCTGGAAATCAATTGCCCAATTAGGGCAAAATCGCACTTTTTTCCCACTTCGCATCGGAGTTGGGGTCCTGACACGAAAACCACCTGACATGCCCCAGCCCGCGCCCAATGGCAAAATCGAGCCCATGGCTTGCTGCAGAGAAAAGATCTGTCTCGTCTGCCCTAATGTACCTTAGTCTCATTTCAGTGGAGCATTTGCCTACTCCATCAGTTTGAATTTTTCCATTTCTTCCATCAGTCATTACAGGTAGCACCCTGTAATCATATGTGCAGCAGATGAACTTTCAACCCTTCAGACTGGGTTTCATTAACCCCTGATCCCTGAGGTAACCTATTGTGTCTCCCAAACTTACTATCAGAAATAATAAGAGAAACTACGTATTGTTTTCCTGCTTTATTTTAAAAAAAAGTAAAGTGCGTAGTAATTTTAAATGGGACACAAGTTGGAGAAGCTGAAGCACTAATCTGGCAGGATTTGATCAGTGCAATCCTTTCTAAAAATCCAGATCATGAACAGCAGTAACAACTTGCATTTATATAGCAGCTTTAATGTAGAAAATATTCTGAGACACTTCACAAATGGCAATAGATAAGGTAATGAATCAAAGCCACAGATTGAACGATTAGGATGGTGTGCCTGAAAGCTATGTTGAAAGGATGCTTATTGAGAAGATTTTTACAGCTGGAGGGGTTTAGGATGGGAGTTCCAGAGGATATAGAAAAGTCTGCCACCAGTGATTTGAAGGGAGGGAGGATGTACAAAAAGCTAGTGTCAGAGGACCAAAGTGTGCAGGAAGGGGTGTAAAGCTAGCGGAGGTTGAAGAGGTAGGGTGGGGTGAGGCTATTGAGGGATTTGAAGATGAGGATGAGGATTTTAAATTTAATGTATTTGGAGACAAGGAACCATTGTAGATTAGCAAAGAATTGGTGCGGGACAGGTTACAGGTGCTGAGTTTGGGATGAATTAGAGTTTCTGGAGGGTGGAACGCCAGTCAAGAGGTCAGTGGAATAATTGAATCTAGAGGTAATAAAAGCATGGGAAATGATTTTGGCAGCAGAGGTGAGAAGTGTTGCAAAAATAGAAATTAGTAATCTTGATAATAGATAGGATGTGGGGGTTTAAGACTCATCTCTGGGTTGAACAGGACACCAGGGCTATGCATGGTGTGATTCAGCTTAAACAGGTAGCCAGGGAGGAGGATTTTTATTTTTATTCGTTTATGGGATGTGGGCGTCGCTGGCAAGGCCAGCATTTATTGCCCATCCCTAATTGCCCTTGAGAAGGTGGTGGTGAGCCACCTTCTTGAACCGCTGCAGTCCGAATGGTGAAGGTACTCCCACAGTGCTGTTAGGTAGGGAGTTCCAGGATTTTGACCCAGCGACGATGAAGGATCAGCGATATACTTCTAAGTCAGGATGGGGTATGACTTGGAGCGGAACTTGGAGGTGGTGGTGTTCCCATGCGCCTGCTGCCCTTGTCCTTCTAGGTGGAAGAGGTCGCGGGTTTGGGAAGTGCTGCTGAAGAAGCCTTGGCGAGTTGCTGCAGTGCATCTTGTAGATGGTACACACTGCAGCCACGGTACGCCGGTGGTGGAGGGAGTGAATGTGTAAGGTGGTGGTTGGGGTGCCAATCAAGCGGGCTGCTTTGTCCTGGATGGTGTCGAGTTTCTTGAGTGTTGTTGGAGCTGCACTCATCCAGGCAAGTGGAGAGTATTCCATCACACTCCTTACTTGTGCCTTGTAGATGGTAGAAAGGCTTTGGGGAGTCAGGAGGTGAGACACTCGCCGCAGAATACCTAGCCTCTGACCTGCTCTTGTTGCCAGAGTATTTATGTGGCTGGCCCAGTTAAGCTTCTGGTCAATGGTGACCCCCAGGGTGTTGATGGTGGGGCATTCGGCGGTGGTAATGCCGTTGAATGTCAAGGGGAGGTGGTTGGACTCTCGCTTGTTGGAGATAGTCATTGCCTGGCACTTACGTGGCGCGAATGTTACCTGCCACTTATCAGCTCAAGCCTGGACATCGTCCAGGTCTTGTTGCATGCGGGCAAGGACTGCTTCATTATCTGAGGAGTTGTGAATGGCACTGAACACTGTGCAGTCATCAGCGAACATCCCCATTTCTGACCTTATATTGGAGGGAAGGTCATTGATGAAGCAGCTGAAGATGGTTGGGCCTAGGACACTGCCCTGAGGAACTCCTGCAACGATGTCCTGGGGCTGTGATGATTGACCTTCAACCACCACTACCATCTTCCTTTGTGCTAGGTATGACTTCAGCCAGTGCAGAGTTTCCCCCCCCGATTCCCATTGACTTCAGTTTTACTGGGGCTCCTTGATGCCACACTCGGTCAAATGCTGCCTTGATGTCAAGGGCAGTCACTCTCACCTCACCTCTGGAATTCAGCTCCTTTGTCCATGTTTGGACCAAAGCTGTAATGAGGTCGGGAGCCGAGTGGTCTTGGCGGAACCCAAACTGGGCATCAGTGAGCAGGTTATTGGTGAGTAAGTGCCGCTTGATAGCACTGTCGATGACACCTTCCATTACTTTGCTGATGATTGAGAGTAAACTGATGGGGCGATAATTGGCCGGATTGGATTTGTCCTGCTTTTTGTGAACAGGACATACCTGGGCAGTTTTCCACATTGTCGGATAGATGCCAGTATTGTAGCTGTACTGGAACAGCTTGGCTAGAGGCGCGGCTAGTTCTGGAGCACAAGTCTTCAGCACAATAGACGGGATGTTGTCGGGGCCCATAGCCTTCGCTGTATCCAGTGCGCTCAGCCGTTTCTTGATATCATGTTGAGTGAATCGAATTGGCTGATGACTGGCTTCTGTGATGGTGGGGACCTCAGGAGTAGGCCGATATGGATCATCCACTCGGCACTTCTGGCTGAAGATGGTTGCAAACACTTCAGCCTTGTCTTTTGCAATTACGGGCTGGGCTCCACCATCATTGAGGATGGGGATATTCATGGAGCCTCCTCCTCCCGTTAATTGTTTAATGGTCCACCACCATTCACGACTGGATGTGGCAGGACTGCAGAGCTTTGATCTGATCCATTGATTGTGGGATCGCTTAGCCCTGTCTATGGCATGCTGCTTCCGCTTTTTAGCATGCATGTAGTCCTGTGTTACAGCTTCCCCAGGTTGGCACATCATTTTTAGGTATGCCTGGTGCTGCTCCTGGCATGCTCTTCTACACTCCTTATTGAACCAGGGTTGGTTCCCTGGCCTGATGGTAATGGTAGAGTAAGGGATATGCCGGGCCATGAGGTTACAGATTGTGGTGGAATACAATTCTGCTGCTGCTGATGACCCACAGTGCCTCATGGATGCCCATTTTTGAGCTGCTAGATCTGTTCTGAATCTATCCCATTTAGCACGGTGGTAGTGCCATACAACACGATGAAGGGTGTCCTCAGTGTGAAGACGAGACTTCGTCTCCACAATGACTTTGCGGTGGTCACTGCTACCAATACAGTCATGGACAGATGCATCTGCGAGAGGTAGATTGGTGAGGACAAGGCCAAGTAGGTTTTTCCTACTGGTAATGTTTATGACAGGAGCTCAAAATGATGGCTTCAGTCTTCCCAATATTCAGTTGAAGGAAGTTGTGACTTGATGTTATGCATAGGAACAGGAGTAGGCCATCCAACCCCTCGAGCCTATTCCTCCATTCAGTGGGATCATGGCTGATCTGTATCCTAACTCCATCCACCCATCTTGGCTAGCAAAAATCTATCAATCTCAGATTTAAAATGATTAACTGAGCTAGCATCTACTGGCCTGGAAATCCATGGCCTCCACCAGAGTTGCCGGTGAAAATGGACACAGCGATACTGGAGAAAAATTCGTGCTGGGGGATAAAGATTTTGAGCCCAGCGCTAATTTACTGTGTAATGCCCTCCTGGTGGCGTTAGTGCAGGCCTGGAAGTCGAAGTTCCCGTCCTGAAGTGGCGTTCAAGCTTCTAACAGCCTCTGGGAGCGAGGCAGTGGAGTTCGCACGGAATTGTGGGCAATTAAAAGGGCTATGAATTAAAGTGGTAATGTGTTGCGAACTAATAAAAATTAAAATGAAGTGTAAAAATGCAGTTTTCAGCCCTTACTTCCTCTTAAAAAAAATTAACATTAAAAAGGAGTCCGAAATGGGAGTCTTCAACACTTAAAGTTGAATTCTCTTCCGAACCTCTAAAAATGGTAAAGTGTTTCAGCACGAACACAAATGGCTCAGCAAGCCAGGGAAGGGATACCCAGGGTCTTGCACGCAGCACTGCAGCTTTGTGCGGGGTGGGGGCAACACTGCAAGAGAGGTCCTCTACCCACAGGAGCCTGGAGGCCCTCCAGAAAGAAGAATGTGGGATCACATCACCGAGTCCATCACTGCCAGCAGTGTCGTCCCCACCACCCGCCTCCAGTGCCTAAAGAAGCTTCATGTCCTCAGACCACTGGTCAAGGTCAGTAAATGCATCTTCAAAAGCCGTCTCCTACCAACTGAATCACAAGACTCACACACTGCTCAATGCATGACTCCTCCCGCCACCCCCCAAATCACTCACCTACCAACAATCTGTACCAATCACAAGCCAGATTTCCCATTCCTAGCCTCACCTCACCCCCTTGGAGGAGACGGTGCAGGACATTCTTGGCAGGGGCATGGCTGAGCCCTTAGCCAGTGCCGGAGCAGAAAGGATGCAAGATGCTGGTATCCTCATACATTATCCTCCTTCTGGCATGCACCTGTTGCTTTCCCGCCCTCCCGTCAGCACAACTCCACCCTTGTGCCTTCCTCATTTCACACACTCAAGAAATGCAGCCTGCCCAGCCAGTGGTTGGACAAGAAGAGGGAGAGGAGAGTGAAGAAGAAACCCCGTCACTCGGTTTCACACTCCCAGCCACCAGCTCCTCAAGGTCGACCAGCAAGGCCATTTGCAGTGTCCCCCACTGAAAGTCAGCAGCCTTCCACCAGCCATGCTGCAGCCACTGTGGTAGCACTGCGTGACATCAGTAAGATAGGCAAAGGCACAAACAAGACAGTCAATGCATAAAGGTGATGAGTTGATTTCTTGATGTCATATTGGATGGATAGATGTATAAAGTTGGATTGGAAAGTTTGCTTTGTGGTGGTTTTTATTTCAGCATCGTTGCCAAGAGGACGTTGTGATGGTCAGCAACAGAGGGAAGGTAACGTGTAGGACAAATGCTGAAAGGGGAAGTGGGGTTGTGGTCACTGGTACCACAGGCGGATGATTCCATCCCGGATATCCCGGCCAGAAAGAGGCTGTCTGCATCCTCCTTCTGCTTCCCCCTCTTCCTCCTTTTCGTTTTTTTCCTCTTTGGCTTCTTCGTCTTCTGCGTCTTCCTCTTCCCTCTGCGAGCAGATGCTGTAAATCTGAAATGACAGCATAAAATGCTGGAAATACTCAGCAGGTCAGGCAGCATCTTGACCTGAAACGTGAACTCTGTTTCTCTCTCCACGGATGTTGCCTGACCTGCTGAGTATTTGCAGCATTTTCTGTCTTCTCAGAGGCCTTCCTTTGCCATCCGAGGCCTTGCAAGCGTCCAGTAGTACTCCCTACATACTGTTGGACAGAATATTAATCAAGAAATAGTAGGAGCTTGCAACAAAGGTAATGCAATAATCTTGGGGGACTTTAATCTTCATATAGATTGGACAAATCAAATTGGCAAAGGTAGTCTGGAGGACGAATTCATGGAATGTTTTTGGGACAGTTTCCTAGAACAATATGTCATGGAACCAACCAGGGAACAGGCTATTTTAGATCTTGTATTGTGTAGTGAGACAGGGTTAATTAGCAATCTCATAGTAAAGGATCCTCTGGGGCAGAGTGGGGAACCAAGGGTCTAATGAGGGTGAGGAACTTAACGTAATTAATATAAGTAGAGAAAAAGTACAAGAGAAACTAATGGGACTAAAAGCTGACAAATCCCCTGGACCTGACAGCCTACATCCTAGGGTTCTAAAAGAAGTGGCTGAAGAGATAATGGATGCATTGGTTTTGATCTTCCAAAATTCCCTAGATTCTAGAATGGTCCCAGCAGATTGGAAGGTCACAAATGGATCATCGCTATTCAAGAAAGGGGGGAGAAAAAAAACAGGGAACTACAGGCCAGTTAGCCTGACATCAGTCTTCGGGAAAATGCTGGAATCCACTGTTAAGGAAGTGGTATCAAGTCACTTAGAAAATCATAACATGATTAGGCAGAATCAACATGGTTTTATGAAAGGGAAATTGTGTTTGACAAATTTATTAGAGTTTTTTGAGGATGTAACTAGCAGGGTAGATAAAGGGGAACCAGTGGATGTAGTATATTTGGATTTCCAAAAGGCATTCGATAAGGTGCCACATAAAAGGTTATTAAACAAGATTAGGGCTCATGGGATTGGGGGTAATATAGTAGCATGGATAGAGGATTGGTTAACAGACAGAAAACAGAGAGTAGGGATAAACAGATCTTTTTCAGGTTGGCAGGCTATAACTAGTGGGGTGCCGCAAGCATCACTGTTGGGGCCTCAGCTATTTACCATCTATATTAATGACCTAGATGAAGGGACCGAGTGTAATGTATCCAAGTTTGCTGATGATACAAAGCTAGGTGGGACAGTAAGCTGTGAGGAGAACACAAAGAGTCTGCAAAGGGATATAGATAGACTAATTGAGTGGGCAGTAAGGTGGCAGATGGAGTATAATGTAAAGAAATGTGAGGTTATTCACTTTGGTAGGAAGAATAGAAAAACAGCATATTTTTTAAAGAGTGAGAAACTTTTAAATGTTGGTGTTCAGAGAACATAAGAAATAGGAGCAGGAGTAGGCCATTCGGCCCTTCGAGCCTGCTCCGCCATTCAATGAGATTTGGGTGTCCTCGTACAAGAAACACAGAAAACTAGCATGCAGGCACAGCAAGCAATAAGGAAGGCAAATGGCATGTTGGCCTTTATTGCAAGGGGGTTGGAGTAAGGAAGTCTTGCTACAATTGTACAGGGCCTTGGTGAGACCACACCTGGAGTACTGTGCACAGTTTTGGTCTCCTTATCTAAGGAAGGATATACTTGCCTTGGAGGCGGTGCAACAAAGGTTCACTAGATTGATTCCTGGGATGAGAGGGTTGTCCTATGATGAGAGATTGTGTAGAATGGGCCTATACTCTCTGGAGTTTAGAAGAATGAGAGGTCATCTCATTGAAACATATAAGATTCTGAAGGGGATTGACAGGGTAGATGCTGAGAGGTTGTTTCCCCTGGCTGGAGTGTCTAGAACTAGGGGGCATAGTCTCAGGATAAGGGGTAGGCCATTTAAGACTGAGATGAGGAGGAATTTCTTCACTCACAGGGTTGTGAGTCTTTGGAATTCTCTGCCCCAGAGGGCTGTGAATGCTGAGTCTTTGAGTATATTCAAGGCTGAGATAGATAGATTTTTGGACTCTAGGGGAATCAAGGGATATGGAGATCGGGCGGGAAAGTGGAGTTGAGGTCGATGATCAGCCATGATCTTATTGAATGGCGGAGCAGGCTCGAGGGGCCGTATGGCCTACTCCTGCTCTTATTTCTTATGTTCTTAAAAAAACTTCTAACATCTATCGCAGCAAGCTACTACTTCAGTAAAATCAAAAAAAAACAGTCCAAAAGCTTAAATGCAGACTTACCTAAAAGATGTATGTATCCCTTTAAGAGGTGCTGACAGCACCTTTGTGAGTTTGCTGGAAAGCTGGGTTTACCTAGTGTGCTTAGAAATCAGCGCTTGGATTGAAGTTTGCCGTGGAGACGTTAAGTCAGCATGTGACGTCACCACTCCGCCATTTTTATTTGCAGGGCGTTACTACTTAACTGCTACTGGGCTCACAAAAATGGAGGATGCCGCAGGACCCGGCACCAGTGGAAGAGCGGTGGCCGCCGCTTTCTCGACATTACGCTGCGTTAACTGGTGGCGCAAACCACCCAAATTTCTAAGCCACTGCTTTTTGTGGGAGAGATTTCCACACTTCTACCACCCTTTTGTGTGAAGAACTGTTTCTTGAAGTTGAACAGCATGGAGATAGTTGTGGGATCATGGGAGATGGTGGAGCAACATAGTTGGACATCATCAACATACATTGGAATCTAATCCCATGCCTGTGGATGACGTATTTGTGGGGTACTATGTAAATGAGGAAAAGGAAGGGCAGAGGATAGAACTTTGAGGCCAGCAGAGGATTATGGTGCTGGGATGGGAGGAAAAGCCATGGCTAGAGATGCTCTGACTGTGTTTGGATATGTAGGAATGGAATCATGAAAAAGTAACTCCACAGAGCTGGATAATGGAGGATGATGGTATAATTGGCTGTATCAAATACTGCAAGGACAAGGAGGGCTAATCCACCACAGTCAAGGTCACAGAGGATGACATTTGTGACTTTGGCCAGGGCTGTCTCGTTGCAGAATGTGGGATATAATGGAATGAAAATACATAAAGTGCAACTGCCAACTCTCAGTTTGGACTTCTGATATGCAAAGGAATTTTTGCCCCCATCAATATTGTGTGTACCTGTGTCCCCGGGCCAAATTGGGTTCGCTGAGTATAAAACAGAGATATTCATTGAGCTCAATCCTTTTTTCAACTCTTGTTCTCATAGGTGAACTTTCCAGCAGGTTATTGAAAGTGATCGGCAATATCAACCTTGATTGATAATTTGTTAAAAATGGGAAAACTGAGTTCCCCATATCACCTAGTGGATAAAGACACCAGTTTTAAAAGCTGTTACATTGGTCATGTCACTTTGTCTCAATGCCTCTCATCACATTGGCATCCACTTCATAAATGAATAGGAAAGAAATTTACTAGCACTTTTGAACTAATATTCAACAACAACCTGCATTTATATAGCGCCTTTAACATAGTAAAACGTCCCAAGGCACTTCAGTTATTATGCCAAAGTTTACTGTAGCGGCGTTAGTTAGACTTGCCCTATGACCTTTTGCACTGGAAGTTGCTGTAAATTAGAGATCCAAACGGAGCAGCGCCCTCTATAGAGCATGTGGGACCTGTGTGAACAGCGCAAGCAACTGTGTGTCTTGTTAACCAATCAGATTGAAGTATTGTTAATGAACAGGGCAGTCTGAACCAGGAAGTGTAAGTTAGAATAAGTTACAATGTCAAATCGGGTACAGAAAGCGAAACAGACAGGGAAAGAAAGATTGGATTAATAGAGAGAGAAAGAAAGAGACAGAAAGAACACGTTTAAAAAAATTATTGCTTGTAACTTTCCAATTTTGTTTTGAATGCCTTGTGCACGTTTTCTCTTTATTGGAATAACTGCATAGAAAGGTAAAAATGTAAGGATAAAAAAAACCCTCAATTTTTGTTGTATTTGGAGACATCGGGGCAAGGTCTATTGTGGCAACATCACTGGTGTAATAATGTTCTGTTCTCATTTGATAGTTCTCAATGATTTTAAATGGGTTTAATTTATCTGATGTTTTAGACAAGCTGTCAAGATTCCATAACCTTCCCACTGGCATCCTTTCTCCTTCCCACCTACATGCAATGTTTGGGTTTCCCCCAACCCCACTTGTGTAGGGAATCTCCTATTTCCTAGCTGATGCTCTCATTGTAGCACAATGGAAACCATCTGCCACAATAAACTATTTATGCCAAATATGCATTACTGAATATTCTGATTTTGTGAGATTGTATATACTGCACGATTCTGCCTTCTACAGTGAATCATGCACCTGGTGCTTTGAATATTTTCAATTGATTAAATGGGTGGAGAAATACCAGCAGCGAATGGGTGATCGAGCGAATTTTATCCTTGGCATCATGTTTTAGGGGTGAAACAGTTTTATGTGTACAGCCGCTTAAACAAAAGTAAAATTAAATTTCTAAGACACACTTTCTACAATGACAAATCAAATACCATGAATATAGAGGTTTTGTGTTTTACCGCACGCTCCCTTTTAGCTTTATGTGACTGTTTTGCAATACAGATTAACTGTATTCTTACAGGATCAGTATTTGCTCTTTAAATCCATGTCCACTGAATTTCCATGCAAAAGCATGCCACAAATCAAGTAATATATATTTGTTTTATGGTTATAATCTATAATAGTGAAATCTAGCATAGATATTATTAAGAAAAAAGACATGCATATATGTAGCACCTTTCACAACTTCAGGACGTCCCAAAGCACTTTACAGCCAATAAAGTACCTTTTTGAAGTGTAGTGACTGTTGTAATGTAGGAAATGTGGCAGCCAGTCTGCTCAGAGCAAAGTCCTACAAACAGTGATGTGATAATGACCAGATAATCTGTTTTAATGATGTTGGTTGAGGGATAAATATCAGGCGGGACACTGGGAACACTCCCCTGCTCTTCTTTGAAATAGAATCATAGAATGATACAGCACAGAAGGAGGCCATTTGGTCCATTGTGCCTGTGGCAGCTCTTTGAAAGAACTATTCAATTAGTTACACTCCCCTGCTCTTTCCCCATAGCCCTGCAATTTTTCCCCTTCAAGTTCCAATTCCCTTTTGAAAGTTATTAATGAATCTGCTTCCACCACCCTTTCAGTGCATTCCAGATCAGAAACAACTTGCTGCATAAAAAAAAAGTTTCCTCATCTTACTTCTAGTTCTTTTGCCAATCACCTTAAATCTGTATCCTCTGGTTACCAACCCTTCTCAGTGGAAACAGTTTCTCCTTATTTACTCGATCAAAACCCAGTGCCATGAGATCTTTTACATCCCATGGTGGGCAGATGCGGCCTTGGTTTAATGAGTCATCTGAAAGACAGCACCTCTAACAGTGCAGCCCTCCCTCAGTACTGCGCTGAAGTGTTAGCCTAGATTTTGTGCTCAAGTCTCCGGCGTGGGACTTGAACGCACAACCTTCTGACTCAGAGGCGAGAGTGCTACTGCTGTGCCATAACTGACACCTGATATTAGTAGAATGTTTGTGTTTCTATTTATAATGCTGACCACTGCATACTTGCAGCAATTATTCGTTAATTATAGGATGATCTCATGCATTGAAAGAAAAATACGAATACAACATTTTCCCATTATAATTGTATCAAAACTTTGTAATATTTCAAGGTGTGCACTCGTCTTCATTTATGAATATCAGAATACATGTAGAACTCCGTGTCACTAGCCCTGAAACAGAGGTTTTTCCATTTACATTATGGGGACTTTTATGAAGTACTCTTCATGTATCGAATAGATTGAAAATTAAAAATTTAAGACATACTGCATCTGTGTAAATTCTCTGAAGCATATCTGTATTTTTCTTTTACATAGGATGGGTAAGAAACAAAAGAAGGAAGTTGAGCCATCTCCAAAAGAGACAGTAAGTTACAGTCTTAAATATAAAAGCTTGCAAATAATCATTAGCCACTCAGTGAAATATTTCATATTGTGACTATTTGTTTAAAACTTTTCACTGAATGATACCTGAGACGAGAGTATGATAAACGTAGATCCACATTTTATTTGAATTTTGTTTTCTACAAAAGCCAAATTACAGATGATTATTTGCCCTATCAGAAAACAAATGGTTACAGTTATTATTTAGAGAACTGGACAAACTCACTGAGCCATCGGGGAAATTTCTTCTTATATTTATGAATGGTGTAAACAGCAAGAGACTCAATAGATATCTACAGAACGCCACTCCTCATTTCTCCAGCTGGAAAGAGATTTTTCCAATTATTCTCAACTTTGTGTCTATTGCCAAATTAATTTTAATCTGCCGTTACTTCCATGCATGTTAATTTCTTTTTGAAAGCCTCATGTGGAACTTTATTAAATACCTTCAAATTATACCCACTAGATTCCATTACTTCACAACCTACTCAAATAATGCATATGGCGAGCCCCATTATTTCTAAATCATCACTGCACGAGTTCCTCAGGGAAGCGTACTCGGCCCAACCATCTTCAGTTGCTTCAGTTGCACCACCACTCATAAAGCTTGACACCATCCAAGACAGAGTAGTAGGTTTGAATGGTGCCCCACTACTGGACTCAATATCCATCTCCTCCACAGTAACACCATGGCTACAGTATGTATCAGCTACAGGATGCAGTGTAATAACTCTTCAAGGTTGCTTCGACAACACCTCCCTGCTCTGTGACCTCTACCACCAAGAAGAACAAGAGCAGCAAAGTTGCTCTCAAGCACCATCACTTTCAAGTTTCCCTCCAAGCCACGCACCATTCTCACTAGGGCATATATCGCTGTTCCTTCATCAGCTTTGGGTCAGAATCTTGGCATTCCCTATCTAATACCATTGTGGGATCACTATCACCACAAGCACTGGAGTAGTTCAAGCAGATTGGCCACCATTACCTTCTCAGGGCAACTAGGAATGGTTCATAAATAGGCCTTTTCAACATCGCCCACATCCCAAGAATAAGGTTGGGTTTTGAGGAGGTATTTAAAGGGGGAGAAAGATGGAGGGGTTTAGGGAGGGATTTCCAAAGAGTAGAATGGCTGACTGCTATGCTGCCAATAGTTGGCTGGAGAAGGGGGAGATGGGGAAAGCACAAGAAGCTGGAGTCAGAGAAATTGAGAATTTGGGGTGAAAGATAGGGTAGGGCAAGGCCATGGAACGAGTTAAATACATGGATGAGAATTTTAAATTTCCTGTGTTGGAAAACAGGGAGCCAGTGTAGTTGAGTGAGGACATGGATGATGGACAAGCGGCACTAGTGTGGGACAGGATATGTGTGGTAGAGTTTCTGACAAACTGGAGTTTATGGAGGGTAGAGGATGGGAGGCCAGTAAGCAAGTGTTAGGGGTGATCGAGTCTGGAGACGATGAAGGCATGTTTGAGAGTTTCAACAATGGAGTTACTGAGGTAAGTAGGGAGGGAGGCTGGCAATTTTGCAAAGGTGTGCAGTATGCAGTCTTTGTGAAGGTCATGATATGGAATCTGAAGCTCAGCTCGAGGTCAAACTAAACTCTTACGTTGCAAATAGTGAGGTTCAGTCTGAAAGAGTAGCTATGGAGGGGGATGGAATCTGTGGCAAAGGAGTGGAGTTTGTGATGGAGACTGAATACGATAGCTTTGGTCTTCCTACTGTTGAGCTGGAGGAAGTTGTGATTCATCCAGGACTGATGACCAGATCATCAGTTTGACAACACAGAGCTAGTTGTGGGGGTGGGGGGGTTAAAGGAAGTGGTGAAGAGGTAGAGGTAGATGGATGTCATTTGCATACTTGTGGAAGCTGACCCTATCTCTGCAGATGCCAATGAGGGTAGCATGAGGTGACTGTGCAGGTTTGGGAAGAGAAGCCATTCCTAGAGATGCTTTGGTTACGTTCAGATAATTAGGACTACCAAGTGAGGGTAGAACACAAGGTCCTTGGTTCCATTCCCTGCAGGGCCAAGTTAGCTGAACTCAGCTGGGGCAAAAATAAAGGTGCTAAAATTGGTCTTGGCGTCCCTGGGCTAGGGTCAGTGGGGCGGGGAAGGGGGAAGAGGAATCACTTATTGTTCCCTCTTCTGATACTTACCTAACGCTCTGCTGGAAAATAGGCTTGGATATAATTATATGCATGGTCAAAAAGCTCAATAACATTCACTGTCCAAGCTCTCACAAAATGGGCGAAGTGCTAGAAGGCTGCCAATGCCTGTGGAACTGTATTCTAGGAAGAATAAGCTCCTTCAGGAGAGAAGGGGAAAATATTGGAGAGGAAAAACATTCTGGAGAGGATCCTCAGTAAAGAGAACAACTTCACTTTTGAAGATTGTCAACACTGATTAGTACCAGAATGGCACTAAGCTTGCTTAGCCACACATAGGTATTGTGATAAGAAGACAAATATCCATTTATCACGATCAAACGTTTGTATTCTCTGAGGAATAGCTTATAATTGATTCCAGATAAGAATATTTGACTGAAGCATAATGTCAATCCAAGCACAGAATCTTAATATGCCTAGTTGCTTGTTCCCATTGTATAGAGTTTCATGATATATAGGATCCGGTTATGTTTTTTAAATGATCAGCATGATACACTTTGTGAACGTACTGCCAAAGTTTACTTAGAGACACCAGCACATTTTAAAAATGTTTGCTTCCATTCAAATATGGGCTTTTTTTTCATTTATCAAGCCATGGCATAAAGATTTTTAAGTTGGATAAATGTTTAGGTTTTAGAAATTTAGGTTTATATTTCTTGTTGGCAAACTACTTCATTTATCACAAATGCCAGGGTTGAACTATAGCAACATTTAAAATTTTTGCACAGGAAACAGAACAAAACATTTCATTATCTGCATTGTTTTAGTTTTGCTATAAAACATCAGAGGTTACAGAAATAATTTTTACTGATTTTTCTGTGCATTTTGGAAATTATAATGAAAATTGTAAAAGAGCTAGTGTTATCCAGTAGCTCTGATTCATTTTGAACTAATCCTATTTGCTCATGAATGCCATTCTGAACAGGAAAATATGAATTAAATTGACAGGTTATACCTTCTAATCTTCTACTACACATCTTACTGAAATGATTTTTAGCATATACAGTAATGAGGCATCTAAATCAGGATTTTCATCTGATAGATGCTTTAAACATGTGTTTCAGTTTTAGTGGATGATGGATAATATTACACCAAACATGTTTATTCACTTCTTCAATTGATAGATTATTAAAAACTACACAAAATATGAACTCTGCTCTCTTCCACAGTTTAATTCGCTTATTATCGAGAGCAAAAACGTACAGACAGTTGTGCTTATGCTGGATTCACCAGAGGATGACATTTTGCTTAAAGCCTGTGAAGCCATATACAAATTTGCCGAAAAAGGTTGGTTTATTTTCATTGACGTTTGTCTTATTGTATGTTGATACTGCAAGACATTCACCATGTAACAGTCCATGTTACAGTTTTGAATACTTGCTTTATCATTGCATTCCTTTTTGCATTGAATTTATAGAATTAAACTTAAATTAAATATATGCTTTAATTTGGATGTCTTGGTATTTTTTTTAAGGAAAATACTTGCAAGTATTTCCTACCTGGTGGCATTTTCAAATGATTTTCCTTTTTTAAATCCACTATATATTTTATATTTTTGTAAGTTAAAATGTAAGTTAAAATCAAATTCCAAATGAGGTAATACTGCAGCTAGAAGCTCTCCATGAAAAGCGGAAGGCGTTCTGGTCTTCCCAGTGGATGAAAGTTTGAGGCTGGCAGTTGCCATTTTACTTTTTGTGGGCTGAGAAAAATAAGATTTTGCATAATAGTCAATAGTGGCAAAATTTATTTAAAAAAAAGAATCTATATGGATTACTGCTACATAATTTAGAGAGTAGGAAACTTATTACACAATTATTTGAGGTGCAGAGGCATTATATAAAAATACAGAGGGGCCAGGGGATGGGTAACTATTGATTTTTAGGGTATGATTAATCAGGGATAACAGATGCTCAAGTAGGGCTTGCTACTGTAACATTCCCTCTCATTTCTACTCTGACCTCTCCAACTTTGGGCTCCTGTAATGGAGTGCTAACCGCCATCCCCCTCTCCCGCGCCCGCCCCCCAGGCTTACCTGCTTCCCTGGGATCGGACTCATCCCCGCCCCCTTGCACAGAAATGAAGAATTGGTGGTCAGTAGTATAAGAGGATTTTGATCTTTAACCCATAAACAACAACAACTTGCATTTATATGGGGCCTTTAATGTAGCAAAATGTCCCAAGGCGTTTCACAGGAGCATTATCAAACAAAATTTGACACCGTACTAGATATTAGGGCAGATGACCAAAAGTTTGGTCAAAGAGGTAGGTTTTAAGGAGCATCTTGAAGGAGGACAGAGAGGTAGTGAGGCAGAGAGGTTTAGGGAGCTAATTCCAGAAATATCGGGGCGCTGTGTTCTGCCGTGCTACGCACTGAGCCACGGAGCGCACTGTAAAGAGGGCAGTAAGGGTTTGCACAAGGGTCATTAGTTAATATTTTTGTTGTAGATATGTGGTTACTGATTGTATATAAATTTATTATTGGAATGTTGCAGAAATGGTCTTGTGTCTCATTCAGCTTTAGGGTGTGGTATGGAATGAGAAATTGATGGGATGAGGGGGACTGGATGAGCAACCGGGAAGTGGCCTCGAATTCATTGGAACCGCAGTCTGATGAGGCGGTCACAGACCGCCCTTGCACAAGGCTGATGGAGTGGCTGGATCCTCGGTCGCTGTTGTTCGTGCTCCTGTTCCTCCTCCTCTTCCTCGTCCTCCTCGTTCTCCTCCTCCTCTTCCGCCTCCTGAGGTGGTGTGGCTATGCCTGGTGGCAATGGCTGCACCCTCATGATGGCCAAGTTGTGCAGCATGCAGCAGACGACGACGTAAATGGATACCCGCTCAGTCGAGTACTGGAGGGCTCCTGAATGGTCAAGGCAGCGGAACCGTTGCTTGAGCACTCCGATGGTCTGCTCAGTGATGTTCCTGGTGGCAGCATTTCTCTCGTTGTATGAGTGTTGGGCACGAGTTCTGGGGTTGCGGAGGGGAGTCATGAGCCAGGTGGAGAGCGGATACCCCTCGTCTCCCAGAAGCAATCTGCAAGCTTGATGTGGTGGCTGGAAGAGTGCTGGCACACCGGTCTGGCGCAGGATGAAGGCATCGTGGCTGCTGCCAGGATAGCGGGCATTGACGTTGAGGATGCGCTGTGTGTGGTCGCACACCAACTGCACCTTAAGTGAATGGTAGCCTTTGCGGTTACGGAATACCTCAGGATTGTTATGAGGTGCCTGCAAAGCGACGTGGGTGCAGTCAATGGCGCCCTGCACCATGGGGAAGCCCGCTATCCTGGCAAAACCACAAGCACGCTCGTGCTGCTTGTGGGAGATCCAGGAACTAATAAGACGCAAGCGCAAAGCATTCCTGATCTGGAAACAGTAATAGAACTCGAGAGCAAGAAAGCAGCTCTACAGATGCCTAAAGGCCAAAGTCCAACAAAAAACTCGCGACCTAAAGAACAGATGGTGGGTGGAGAAAGCACAGGAGATCCAGCAGCTAGCCGACAACCACGACGTGCGTGGATTCTTTAGTGCAGTCAAGACCGCCTACGGCCCAAGCACCCAAGGTCCTACCCCACTGCAGGCCAAGAACGGAGAGGTACTCATCAAGGACAGAGAGGCAGTCAGTGCCCGCTAGAAGGAGCACTTCGAAGATCTCCTTAACCGAGACTCTGTCTTCGACGCGAGTGTCCTCAACTCCATCCCGCAGCATGCTACCCGCCACCACCTCAGCACAACCCCAGCCCGGCATGAGGTTGGAAAGGGCATCCGACAACTGAAGAACAACAAAGCCTCAGGAGCAGATGGAATCCCCACCGAGACGCTAAAACATGGTGGAGAAGCACTATTGGCGCGAATACATGAACTAATTTCTCTTATTTGGAAGGAGGAGAGCATGCCAGGGGATCTCAGAGATGCCGTAATCGTGACCATCTTCAAGAAAGGTGACAAGTCCGATTGCGGCAATTGCAGAAGAGTCTCCCTGCTGTCTGCCTCAGGGAAAGTCATCGCAAGAATCCTCCTCAATCGCCTTCTCCCAGTGGCTGAAGAGCTCCTCCCAGAGTCGCAATGCAGTTTCCGCCCACTAAGGGGCACAATGGACATGATCTTCACCACGCGTCAACTACAAGAGAAATGCAGGGAACAGCACCAACCGCTGTACATGGCCTTCTTTGACCTCACAAAGGCCTTCAACACTGTCAACCGTGAAGGATTATGGAGTGTCCTCCTCAAATTCGGCTGCCCTCAAAGGTTTGTCACCATCCTCCGCCTGCTTCATAACGACATGCAAGCCGTAATCCTGACCAACGGATCCACCACAGACCCAATTCACGTACGGACCGGGGTCAAGCAAGGCTGTGTCATCGCACCAACATTCTTCTCGATCTTCCTGGCTGCAATGCTCCATCTCACCCTCAGTAAGCTCCCCGCTGGAGTGGAGCTAATCTACAGAACAAACGGGAAACTGTTGAACCTCTGTCGCCTCCAGTCCAGATCCAAGGTCGTCCCATCCTCTGTCATCGAATTTCAGTATGCAGACGACGCTTGTGTCTGCGCACACTCTGAGGCCGAACTCCAAACCATCATCAACACCTTCACCGAAGCGTACGAGAGCATGAGCCTTACACTAAACATCCGTAAGACTAAGGTCCTCTACCAACCTGCCCCCGCCACACAGTACTGCTCCCCGATTATCAAAATCCATGACGAGGCCTTGGACAACGTGGACCACTTTCCATACCTTGGGAGCCTACTGTCAACAAGGGCAGACATTGATGACGAAGTCCAACACCGCCTTCAGTGTGCCAGTGCAGCCTTCGGTCACCTGAGAAAGAGAGTGTTTGAAGACCAACACCTCAAACCCAGCACCAAGCTCATGGTCTACAGAGCAGTAGTGATACCCGCCTTCTGTATGCTTCAGAGACATGGACCATGTACAGCAGACACCTCAAAGCACTGGAGAGGTACCACCAACGCTGCCTCCGCAAGATCCTGCAAATCCATTGGCAGAATAGGCGCACCAACGTCAGTGTTCTCGCTCAGGCCAACATCACCAGCATCGAAGCTTTGACCACGCTCGATCAGCTCCGATGGACGGGCCACATCGTCCGCATGCCCGATACGAGACTCCCAAAACAAGCACTCTACTCGGAGCTCCGACACGGCAAGAGAGCCCCAGGTGGGCAGAGGAAACGCTTCAAGGACACCCTCAAAGCCTCCTGGAAAAAGTGCAGCATCCTCACCGACACCTGGGAATCCCTGGCCCAAAACCGCACAAAGTGGAGAAGAAGCATCCGGAAAGGCGCCGAACACCTCGAGTCTCTTCGCCAGGAGCAAGCGGAAGCCAAGCGCAAACAGCGGAAGGGGCACACGCCAACCCAAGCACCCCACTCCCCCGCCCCTTCAACCACCGTCTGCCCCACCTGTGACAGAGACTGTAGGTCCTGCATTGGACTCATCAGTCACCTGAGAACTCATTTTTCGTGTGGAAGCAAGTCATCCTCGGTTCCGAGGGACTGCCTAAGAAGAAGAAGAAGAAGACTCCGATGGTCTGCTCAGTGATATTCCTGGTTGCAGCATGTCTCTCATTGTATGAGTGTTGGGCACAAGTTCTGGGGTTGCGCAGGGGAGTCATGAGCCAGGTGGAGAGCGGATACCCCTCGTCTCCCAGAAGCCATCCGCAAGCTTGATGTGGTGGCTGGAAGAGTGCTGGCACACCGGTCTGGCGCAGGATGAAGGCATCGTGGCTGCTGCCAGGATAGCGGGCATTGACGGTGAGGATGCGCTGTGTGTGGTCACACACCAACTGCACCTTAAATGAGTGGTAGCCTTTGCGGTTACGGAATACCTCAGGATTGTTATGAGGTGCCTGCAAAGCGACGTGGGTGCAGTCAATGGCGCCCTGCACCATGGGGAAGCCCGCTATCCTGGCAAAGCCACATGCACGCTCATGCTGCTTGTGGGAGATCCAGGAGCTAATAAGACACAAGCGCAAGGCATTCCTGATCTGGAAACAGTAACAGAACTCAAGAGCAAGAAAGCAGCTCTACAGATGCCTGAAGGCCAAGGTCCAACAAAAAACTCGCGACCTAAAGAACAGATGGTGGGTGGAGAAAGCACAGGAGATCCAGCAGCTAGCCGACAACCACGACGTGCATGGATTCTTTAGCGCAGTCAAGGCTGCCTACGGCCCAAGTACCCAAGGTCCTACCCCACTGCAGGCCAAGAATGGAGAGGTACTCATCAAGGACAGAGAAACATAGAAACATAGAAACATAGAATCTAGGAGCAGGAGTAGGCCATTCGGCCCGTCGAGCCTGCTCCACCATTCAATACGATCATGGCTGATCATTCAAGTCCAGTACCCTGTCCCTGCTTTAGTCCCCACAGTACACATATCCCACCCTAGCCCCGTAACCCCACGTATTTAATTCACCGTAACATATCCTATCCTATCCCCATAACCCCACATATTTAATCCCCCCCTAACACTAAGGGTCAATTTATCATAGCCAAATCAACCTAACCCGCACATTTTTGGACTGTGGGAGGAAACCGGAGCACCCGGAGGAAACCCACGCAGACACGGGGAGAATGTGCAAACTCCACACAGTCACCCGAGGTCAGATTCGAACCCGGGTCCCTGGCGCTGTGAGGCACCAGTGCTAACCACTATGCCACCGTGTTAACAATTTCTTGTTTTTGGAAAGAGTCTTTAAGAACAGCAACAGACATGTAAAATGTGTGTATAATGACAAATAAAAAGTGCTGTTGGACCTATAGAGACAGTGGAATGGCATCAGTCACAGGAGGTGTTCTCCTCCACAATCACTGTGGGGACAGGTATGTGTAACAGTGCAACTGTGTGATTAAGATGAAGCTGCCTGGAGCTCTGCCACATCAGCATCCCGCACCTTCTACGTCCGTTTCTGACCTGCCCCAGGAAGCAGATTTTGGAAACCTGATCCATACTAATTTAAACATTTGGAAAATTACTCCCAATAGGCCAGGTTCCTGCTGGAAGTGAAAAATTACCCCTTTAACCTCTTTAAACACAAGGGCATTGGGTGTTGAGACCAGGCGTACTGGCAGTTAGTGCCCGCTAGAAGGAGCACTTCGAAGATCTCCTTAATCGAGACTCTGTCTTCGACGCAAGTGTCCTCAACTCCATCCCGCAGCATGCTACCCGCCACCACCTCAGCACAACCCCAGCCTGGCATGAGGTTGAAAAGGCCATCTGACAACTGAAGAACAACAAAGCCTCAGGAGCAGATGGAATCCCCACCGAGGCACTAAAACATGGCGGAGAAGCACTATTGGCGCGAATACATGAACTAATTTCTCTTATTTGGAAGGAGGAGAGCAAGAAAGGTGACAAGTCCGATTGCGGTAATTACAGAAGAGTTTTCCTGCTGTCTGCCTCAGGGAAAGTCATCGCAAGAATCCTCCTCAATCGCCTTCTCCCAGTGGCTCGCGCTGCTTCTCTCTGATCATGAGGAAGGAAATGTTGTCCCTTCTCCTTCTGCAGGGAGCATCTGTGACCTCACGGATGCAGCAATGGACAGCGAACTGCGATATGTTAGATATGTTTCCTGTTGTACACTGGAAGGATCTGCTGGCGTAGATATTGAGGGCGACGGTGACCTTGACTGCCACTGAGAGAGACGTGGTGCTCCTGATGTGAGGCTCGAGGTCTGGCAGCAGGAGGTGGCAGAGCTCTGTGACCACGCCCTTGGTGAAGCGGAGCCTTCTAAGACACTGCTCCTCAGTGAGATTGATGTAGGAGAAATGCTGCTGGAATACCCTGAGAGAGTAAGGCCTCCTGTTGAGAGCCCTATTGGCCCTCCTCCCTCTGGCCACATTTTTCAATCTTTATCTCTGCCTCCGCTGCCTCTGACGGTGCCGCTGGAGGGCGAGGTCCAGTGCCAGTACAGCCCCCATTAAATGATGGAAATGTTGCACTATCAAATGTAACCCAACTGAAAGTGATACATTTTTCTCAGCCAGAATACTCCTTCAAGTTGAGAACACTCAAATCGCTCAAAACACCTGTTTGCTATTGTCAAACTGACAAGACAGCATTGTTTGCCGTCTAAAAAAAAAAGGACGTTGACGTCTTTATATAGCGCTCATCCGACTGCATTCCGCCTCCTCTACCTGTCGTTGCTAACGGCAGGCACTCAGGCAGGGGGTGAGAGTGAATTTCAGAGCCGGGACGCTGCGCAATCGGATGACATCACGATCTCCGGGCGCAGGAGGTCGTGGCGCTAGTGATTACCACCGCTGCAAACCTCCACCTCAATTTCGTGGGCGTCGGTACTATCGCTGCGCCTGGTCGCAAAGCCGGTAGCGCCCCATTAGTGCCCCCCCCGTAGGGGTTAACGGGAGGCGCTAAGGTGCCCAATTTCTCCCCCGATGTGTCCACTTGCAGGCTAGACCAGAACTTTAAGTATAGGTGCCATAAATATAAGATAGTGACTAATAAATCCAATAAGAAATTCAGGAGAAACTTCTTTACCCAGAGAGTGGTTAGAATATGGAACTTGCTACCACAGGGAGTAGTTGAGGCGAATAGCGTAGTGCATTTAAGGGGAACCTAGATAAACACATGAAGGAGAAAGGAATAGAAGGATATGTTGATGGGGTTCGATGAATAAGGATGGGAGGAGGCTCGTATGGAGCATAAACACTGGCATGGACCCATTGAGCTGAATGGCCTGTTTCTGTGCTGTAAGTACTATGTAAAACTATGTAATACTATGCTATTTGTTTCGGACGGATGCTAAGGTCATGTACAGGGTACAGAAGAGAATCATTAAGATGATACTAGGGATAAGAGCCTTAGTTATGAGAAGAGACTAGAGAAACTGTGGCTTTTTTCATTAGAACAGAGAATGTTAGGAGAAATCTGTAGGTAACTGGCCTATTTAAATCATTGTTAGCAATTTCAATCAAAGTGTTCTTCATTTAACAAAGCAGCCAGTGGTTTGTCATTAATTGTTCAGCATTGACTAATGGCATGTGTGAATACACCTACAGGAAAAAAGGGAAAAGAAAATAAAAGATTAAAAGTGGAAAAAAATTCAAAGTAAAGTACATTACATGCTGAGATGAGACTTGCCTCATTGACATACTGTATTCCACAGACAGAAGAACCTTTTGCCGACCAATTGTTCATAACTAATGTTTTCACTTAGTCAATATTACAGTTGCAAATAAAAGTAACCACCGCAACATAAAACAGTTAATTTTCTTTGTCAATAAAATTGATGTTTACAGCTTGATATTTTAAGTATGATGACCATGTCCTAAAGTGCCAATTTGAATCCAACTACTTCATCATCTAATCATTCGACACTGCAGAGTAGAGTAGATTAAAGCATATAAACAATAAAACAGTAATCGCCTCCTGCCTCCCCCACCCCCGCCCCCCCCCCCCCCCGCTGGCCCCGTGTCCTCTCCACTTCTCCCCATCTCTCCTGAAGGAGGTAACGGATAGTGGGGAACAGTTCCGTGAGTACTGACAGTGCTCTGATGTCTCATCCAACAACAACAACTTGCATTTATATAACACCTTTAACGTAGTAAAACATCCCAAGGCGCTTCACAGGAGCGTTGTCAAACAAAATTTGACACCGAGTCACACAAGGAGATATTAGGCCAGGTAACCAAAAGCTTAGTCAAAGAGGTAGGTTTTAAGGAGTATTTTAAAGGAGGAGAGAGGGGAAGAGAAACAGAGAGGTTTAGGGAGGGAATTCCTGAGCTTAGGGCCTAGACAGCAGAAGGCACAGCCGCCAATGGTAAAGCGTTTAAAATCGGGGAAGCTCAAGAGGCCACAATTAGTGGAGCGTAGAGATCTTGGAGGGTTGTAGAGCTGCAGAAGGTTACTGAGATAGCGAGGGGCGAGGCCACGGAGACATTTGAAAACAAGGGTGAGAATTTTAAAATTGAGGTGCTGCCGGATCGGGAGCCAATGTAAGTTAGCGAGCACAGAGGTGATGGGTGAAGGGACTTGGTGCGAGTTAGTATATGGGCAGCAGAGTTTTGTATGAGCTCAATTTTACGGAGGGTGCAGGCTGGGAAGTCAGCCAGGAAAACATTGGTATAGTCGAGTCTAGAGGTAACAAAGACATTGATGAGAGTTTCAATGGCAGGTAACCTGTGGCATGGGCAGAGACGTCCATTCTTCATTTGTGACCCTGAACAGTGAGTCTTGAAAGTTTATTTTACCATAGGGGGCATTACAGCTAAATGCCAAATTATGCCAATATGTAGAAACAACAGGGCTGATTTTCTTTCCCCCTTCTCTGTATTGGGTGCCAGACAGGCGCAGCATTCTTGAAGTGCACTGCACCTGCGAAGGCCACAGATTGCTCAGATATCATGCTTTAGACCATTCCAAAATATCTTGCCACACCCCCTGGGAACTGGGGGCTGAAACAGGAGTGCAACTGCAGGCTTGAGTGGGCTGCAGCTATGCTTCTAGCCTCCAACCTTAAGACCTTGGATCTGAATATCCTGCCGGAAGGAAAAGAAGAGGAACTTGCCAGCTGTTGATGTCCTCTTCGGGTTTCTCTTGGGCCATCTCAAACACTCCGGTGTGAGGAGACCTCGGCACAAGTCCCATCTTCAGCACCCATGTGTTTGGGTGACCGCGGATGGACGCAGAGGAAAGTGCGGCATGAGTGCTGGAGTGCACCTTCTCATGCAGGCCAAGTTATAGCCATTTGAAAAAACCGTGGAAATCGTGGGGCAGCACAGCTGGGGGAGACCCGATGGCTTTTCCTTTACATAATTTCTGCGAACTGACCTCAGAATCAGCAATGAGGAAAATAAGCCCATATAATTTCATATATTAATGTTTAGACTGGTAAACATTTAAAAGACAGAATATGCTTGAATCTTGCCAAATCACTTCGCAGGCTGTTTTTAATTATAATATATTTATTAGTATATTTAAATTGGTAGAATTAAATTGTTGATAATTTTTAACATTGACACAATGGATAATGATGATGGTGCTTTTTGTTATAGGGGATGAAAACAAAATAAATCTCCTGGCGCTTGGAGCTATTCCAAGATTGGCAAAATTAATACCCCACGATGACAAACAAATCCATATGTATGCTACCATGGCATTGGGAGTGATGGCTACTCATAGTAAGTATCTATAACTAATTTTAATGTTTTAAAAAAAAAAGGGAAAACCAAAGCCCACAGTGCAGGACACCACCAAGATTGAAAAAAGTAAAAGAGAAGACAAGCTAAATCAGGAAATAGTAATTAGATGATGCCAAGCTTGGCTTTAAAATCCCAAAGATTGTAGGAGAAAGGAAAGACTGTTAGAGGTAAGTAGTTCTACAGTTTTGGAGCCAGAGAAAGAATGATTGAGTAGAAGACTGTACGATGAATCTTGATTCTGTCACAGTTATGATGTAGGTAGGAGGCATAATTTTAGTTTAGAATAAACAAAAAGGAAGGCTGAGAGAAGCACTGAACATAGTAGTATTGTTATAATAGAAAGGAAGAGAGGCAGGAAAAGTAGTGAGATAGAGGAGGCAAGATATGATAGAGGAATTGCCTATCAGACAACAAGTATTTTGTGAGAGATGCTAGTTGATCAGGGTTTAAGTCATGAACGAACATCAGCTTAATGAGAGTTGAGTGTTATTGAGAGGAAATGAACACCCTGAAATTGCATGATTTGGGGTGGAGCGAATAATTGTCGTGCAATCCTGGAGGTAGGACAGAATCCATATCCATCAGGTTTTTGCCCCTCGTGACTTATGGGACAAGTTGTGCTGCAATTTACCCAGATGGATTGATCACCTTAACCAAGCTGCCTCTGTTTTCGCCGAGGGGAATCCAAAAAATTACGGCGTCAGTATTCTTCAGTTCAATTTATGCTTTGGGATTTTACTTTTGGAGCAGTAAGGTGCCGCCCTGACTTCCACTACCTCAACAAGGCAGAACTCCCTGTTGCACCTCTACTGGCGTGGGCACACACTCTGAATATTCTAATACACTGTCCCCAGGATTTGGGATTAGTAGCAGGCCACAGTGGTGGGTGGAACCCACCGTCCTCCCCGCCACCATCCCCCCGCCTTCCACACTTCTGTCCCCGGGAGCTGCATTGCAGGATTTCAGTCCCAGAAGTGTTTGACATCAAAAAGCAAAAACGAGGTTCTTGGAGGCTGCCATAGCAGTAAGGAGATATTGGAGTTCTATTTGAGGTCAGAGGAATGAATGAGGCCAATAATGTTAGTTAATGAAAAAACTAAGGCGGCAAAATTGGGTCGCGCCCCTTTTGGGGCGCTAACTTTGCTGGGGCGCTACGGAAAAGTTAGTGCCCCCACGCCCGAAGTTCACTGGTAGCGCACCAAGAGGGAGGCGGGGCGCTACTGGAAGCGCCCCGCCTCTCTCTTGGGGCGCTGTGAGTGAATATCGTGGCGCTACGTGCAGCAGTGCCATGCGCTGCGGCACGTCACGCCGCGGTACTGCAGGCCTTCCTCCCCTTATTAAAGGGGAGGGGCCTAGCGCAGCGTGACCCGGGGCCCAGCTGGGCCACCAGGGATCAGAGTGCCGGCAAAAGAGCCCGGCACTCAGGAAGAGTGCCAGGCTCACGGAGCGCAGCCAGCACCCCGCGGGGGGGCTTCACAGGAGGTCGGGGGCAGGTGCTGGCAGGCAGCCAGCAACAAAAATGGCCACCCAGCACCTCCCCTTTAATTTGCGCTGCCCCGGCCGCAGGTAGGCCCCCTTGACCCTGTCGGACATAGCGTCTGACGGTAAGTCGGGGCGCTACCGAAGATCGCGGCCAGGGCGCAAGTGGGGCGCTAACGGTTACCGCTGCCGCTAACCTCCCGCTGAATTTCACAGGAGGCGTTAGCGGCGCCGCGCTCAGGCGCTAGTTGCTTTGCACCCCGTTAGCGCCCTCTTAGGGCGTTAATGGGAGGCGCAAATCAACCGAATTTTTCCACCTAAGGCTGTAGCCATCAAAGGTAAGAGGTGGTAGTCGTTGGTTAGCCTTGTGAGAGACATGAGAATATTGAAAAACTGAAGAAAGAAGCATTTCATGGTTGCATTGAAGGACATGGAGAAGACCACAATATATATAGTGATTCAGCTACTACATTGAGAGGACTGAAGTTTGTGTACACTGAGGATTTGCAATTTGAAGGAAGTTCATGAATGTAGAGTAAAATCATTAGCAAAAGGGTAGCAGGGTTGGGTTATGATATGAAGAAGGAACAGATAGATTGGGAGAGAATGCAGAGCCATAAGAATCTGAGTGCTGGACAAAGAGTAAGAGAATGAACCATTAATGAGCACCCTAGTCTGTTGAATGAAGTCAGCAAGGAGATAGCAGAAGGTCTGATAACAATTTTTCAATCACCCTTAAATATGTAAATTGTGCTGGGTGGGGTGGGGACTGGTGGGTAGTCAGTGCAACATCTCTGTTTCAGAAGCATAAAGTGAGTAACTATAGACTAGTTAGAGATCAAGAGTATAATCAAGGACAGCCAGCATGGATTTGTTAAAGGCAATTCGTGTTTGACAAATTTCACACAATGTTTTGAAGTGGCTGATTCTATAAATAGCTGTAGGACTAGAAATTGGGCTCCTTTGCGCCTCCCGTTACTTCCTCTGGGGGACGCTAACGGGGCGCAAATGGGTTTGCGACCGGGCGCAGCAATATCAATGCCTCCCACTAAATTCGGCGGGAGTTTTACGGCAGTGGTAGGACGTTGCACTCCGATCTCCTGCGCCCGGAGATCATGACATCATTGCTATGCGCATTGCTCCGGTAGCGCCCCGGATGAAAAATTCCCTCTCGCCCCCTGCTTGTGCGCCTGCCGTTAACAACGACAGGTAGAGGAGGCGGCTTTCAGTCGGATGTCCCCTGGAGGCATCCACATCTGGTTTAGTTTTCGTCGGCCAACAATGCTGCATTGTTAGTTTCACATAGGCAAAGAGGCCTTTTGACTGATTTGAGCATTTTGCATTTTAACGAGTGTTCTGGCACATAGAGATTCTTCAGTTTCATTGAGGGGAGATATGAAAGTGCAATATTTGTATCCTTTCATGGGGGCTGTACTGGCACTGGACCTCGCCCTCCAGCGCCAACGTCGGAGGCAACTGAGGCACAGAGAAAGAGTGCAAAATGTGGCCAGAGGTAAGAGGGCCAACAGGACTCTCAACAGGAGACCTTACCCACCCAGGGTATTCCGGCAGCAGTTCTCCTACATGAATTTCACTGAGGACCAGTGTGTTAGAAGGCTCCGCTTCAGCAAGGACGTGGTCACAGAGCTCTGCCACCTCCTGCAGTCAGACCTCGAGCCTCAGATCAGGACCACCATGGCTCTCTCAGTAGCAGTCAAGGTCACCGTTGCCCTCAATTTCTACGCCAGCGGATCATTCCAGTGTGCGACAGGTAACCTCTCCAACATCTCCCAGTTTGCCGTCCATTGCTCCATCTGCCAGGTCACAGATGCTCTGTACAGAAGGAGAAGACTACATTTCCTCCCCCATGACCAGAGAGAAGCAGCGCGAGCGTGCATGTGGCTTTTCCAGGATAGCGGGCTTCCCCATGGTACAGGGCGCCATTGACTGCACCCATGTCGCTTTGCGGGCACCTCAGAACAATCATGAGGTATTCCGTAACCGCAAAGACTACCACTCACTTAATGTGCAGTTGGTGTGCGATCACACACGGCAAATCCTGACTGTCAATGCCCGCTATCCTGGCAGCAGCTACGATGCCTTCATCTTGCGCCAGACCGGTGTGCCAGATCTATTCCAGCCACCACATCAAGCTTGCAGCTGGCTTCTGGGAGACAAGGGCTATCCGCTCTGCTCCTGGCTCATGACTCCCCTCTGCAACCCCAACACTCCTGCCCAGCACTCATAAAAGAAAGCCATGCTGCCACCAGGAACATCATTGAGCAGACCATCGGAGTGCTCAAGCAACGATTCCACTGCCTTGACCACTCGGGAGGAGCCCTCCAGTACTCGGCTGAGCGGGTGTCACTTTTCGTCATCGTCTGCTGCATGCTGCACAACTTGGCCATTATTAGAGCACAGCCATTGCCACCAGGCATAACTCCGCCACCTCAGGAGGAAGAGGACAAGGAGGAGGATGAAGAAGAGGAGCAGGAGGAACAGGAGGACGAACAGCAGCAATGGAGGAGGCAGCCACTCAATCGGCGTTCTGTAAGGTTGGTCCGTGACCGCCTCATCAGGCTTCGTTTCCAGTGACCTCGAGTCCTCTTTCCTGTTGCTGAGCACGTCGCCATCTTTCCATCACTTTGTGATTCCATACCACGCCCCAAAACTGAAATGAGACACAGCACCAAATCTGCAACATTCCAGTAATAAATTTATCAAAAACCATTAACCACATATCTACAACAACAATATTGACTAATCACCCTTGTGCAAACCCTTGCCTCCCCGCTTTACAGTCGCTTTTTCTAATCTAGTGCTTCTACGTAGTGTCTCCCCAGTGGCTGCAGCAGGGCTGGTGGAAGGCTGCTGAGTGTCGGTGCCAGAAACTACAGATGGCCTTGCAGAATGCCCTCGACCAGCTCTGGGCCTGGAAGGCCCGGCTGTACACTGTACCGCCTCAGGCTGGGCAGCAGCAGTCTGGGCTGGCTGGATGACAGGCAGCGACAAATGCAATGGTGGAGTAGCAGTGGTGGGATCAGGAATGCTGTCATCCTGAGAGAGGACAGCAGGTTCCTGCTCCACTGACCCACTCCTGAAGGGATAATTACTAGTCCTAGCCCTTTTCGGGCTACCCCAGATCAGGCGTATTCCCCAGACGTTCACCTTCAACTAAAGTTAGAGATAGCCGAATCCTATAAGACGCTTAATTGGGTCTAAAGGTTCAGACTATCTCTCCCTAAAGGAAAGGAATGACTTGAAGATGTTACCATCCTCCAGATAGCACTTTAAATAAGTTTAACTAGACTGTAACCTTCCGGATACTATGAGGGTCCGGAAAACTCCCCCAGAATTCTGCAACTCCTCACCAAAGAGTGTACAGAGATTGAGTTCGCGAGTTTGATACAGAAGTACTATGTGAGATAATTCTAAAAATATATAGATTTATTAAAGAACCGACATGTAGTTAACAGTTGGTGAGTCAATCGCAACTTTAACAGTTCAAAATACAAATAGCTTACAATTCTTATTCTCAGAGATCCTTTTTCTCAAATCTTAACTTCGTTACATTTTTACATTTCTTACTTAGTCTTATTCCAGAATATCCACCAAAATCAAATACCTTTGATTACCCAAGACTCAAAGAGTTGTAAACTTACAGAGCTTGCCTCTGAAGTTGAGAATCGCTTGCCCCTTCCATTGAATTCTGTCATTCTATTTGAAAGTCCAATCTTTTTTACCCTTTTTTCAGTGGAATATCCTTTGAAGTTTTCTGCTGATGTAAGCTAATTATCTCTAGTTATATTTCTGTTGACTTCTTTCTATTCTTACTGTCAGTTCAGCTGTTGCATTAAGAATTATGTCTCCTCCTTTAGGTGTTCAAAACTTATCATAAAAATAATGTAACAGCAGCGGTTCTATTTGATGCCATTTTTACGAAGGTCCTCTATTCAATTCTTAAATCACCTCAGCTGGTTATAAGCAGACGTCGTGTCTCCTAACTGTTCCAAGTTCAATACAAACACAATGGGATTGCTTGGTGCATCTATTGATGTCATATTTACAAAGTCTTCTGTTTGTATCTTTTTACAACATGTAAATTAAAAACACTTTGACCGGGTGCATCATTGTCTTCTTAGCTACCTCAACTGGTTGCAACACATAATCCTGTCTCCTGTTTCATTTGATATCTCCTGTATTTCATTTGCTGTTATATTTACGAAGGCATATGGTTCTTTAATGTTCTGTGTTTCTGTTCGAAGTGTTAGTTTATAACACTTTAAACTGGGTATAGCTATTGTGTTCTTTCCAAACTGCAGACTTCTTGGAAACTCCAACCCTTTGCTTCTATAGGGCCATTGTCTCAGTATCAACAACCAATTCCCATTTCAAAAGCTTGTATGGTGTTTACAGCTTTGTGTTAACAACTCATCTTATCTCAGAAGCCTGTATTTACAGCTTTGTGTCGTTGAGGCTTTTAGATTTTTAAACCCAGTTTGTCATGTTTTAATAATCAAAATTCTTTCATAGGATGGTGTATTTTTCTGAAATATGGCTATTCCTTTACACTCCCACTCCCCCGGGGCAGCACCTCAGCATCCCTACCAATCTGCTGGAGTACAGATTGCTGGCCTGCTGTGACACCGTGAGATCCCTGGTGGAATGTGGTGGACCCAGCGACGATGGCAACAGTCAGAGCTTTTGTGGCATCAAGCTGAGACTGCATGAGAGCAGTCTGAGATTCGATGGCAGCAACCATTGACTGCATTACAGCACTAAGATGTTGCGTCGCTTCCGCCTGTGCTGCCATAGAAGCTGCCACATCGCCCATAACACGTGTCATGAGGTCTGGATTTGCACGGTCTCTCTGTGAGTCCACTATCCTCTGCACAGTGCAAATGATGGGCTCCATGGTGTGCGCAGAGCTCTGTGCAATGTTGGAAGCGGACTCCTCCACGCTCCTTACCATTGCCGAGAGGCTCTTGGGCACCCTTGCCATTGCACCAATCATCTCGGTGTGCATGGCCATCACCCTTCTTGTGGACGCCTCCCCATCGAGGTCCTCATCTGAGTCCTGTGCAGCAGAACTCGTGTGCGAACTCGCCCTCCCGAGCTACCCTTTTCTCCTGGCCTTACTGGAGCTCGCTCATCCCTGGTGCATCACCCAGTGCAGACCCCTCTACTAAACTTGCATCTAAAGATCGCGTAGTGCCAGTATCTGAGGTGCTGCCTGCGGGTGAGACATGCAGTGATGCGGTGCTTTGCTGCCCCTACTCTTCTTCCTCACTCTCACTGGGGGGGCTCAGGGATAGGCTGGTCATCTGGTTGATTATCTGAAAGCATAAAGGTACAACACTTGCGTTAAGGTGAGGGCAAGGGGCAGGAATGGAGCAAGGAATGCAGACATTCTCAGGAGCTGGAAAGTGAGAAAGGTTTATGGTGTGTAGGGGAAGTGGGATGAGAGAAGGAGAGGGGCTGAAGATACCGTTTTTGCCCCCAATGGGGTCGACATTGCTGACGGCCACGGTGCCCACCACCTGCTGCTCAATGAGTCGCAGCACTCGCTCCTCATCACCCCCGCCTGTTCTCTGCTGCTCCCTCCTATTGTGAGCCATCTTGGCCTGCAAGAGAAGCAAATGTGTTTGAGTCAGAGTCCAGCTATGTGTTTGGGAGATATGCCTGCCGTCGATGAATAGCTGTGATTGTAGGCAAGGCGTGAGATGTGGATGTGAGTTTGAGTAGGTGAAGATGTTTGGTGGGTGTGTGGTGGCGGTGTGGTTGTTTGCGCAGACTGAGGTTCAGATGCTGATATGTAGGAGCTGTTGAAGCATATACTCACCTTGACCACCCGACTGAGGTCGTCGAATTTCTTGCGGCACTGTGTCAGGCTGCGTTCCACCACACTACTGGCCGAGAGCTCCTGGGCCACTTCCCTCCACATTGCCCTGAACACCTGAGGCGATAGCCTCCTTCCAGTGGCTGGGAACAGCATTGCCCTCCTTCGCTCCACTCCAGCCACCAATGCCACGTCTGTGAACTGACGAGCTCTCTCCTTGGGAATGGGAACAGCCACACCCATCAGGGGATTCACTTGCTCGCAGGTCGCCTCAAAGCCAGCAATGCGGAAAATGAGCATCTTCACAATGAGGCAACCTCCCATTTAAGAGCTGGAAGGAACCAGTGTGAAGGATCATTGCTGAATGCATTGCACCTGAAATTCATTAGCGCTCTGCTGATAGCACCCCTGTAGTGCCCTACTGAGATCATTAGCACTTGATTTAGCACTCCACTTCCTTCCTGGGGTGCTAACACCCAATTTAGTAGAAGTTCAGAATCCTTAGCGATTGGTGCTAAATTTTCAAAATTTCAAAAGCTAGCGCCCCGAACGGAACGATACCCAATTTCACCCCCCTAGTTTCTACATGGGATTCCCAAAGAATCCCACTCCCTTTCGGTGCAGCCAGTCCACCCCTGGTCTTATGTGCACATTTAAAACCAATTTTTGTGAGACAAAGGGGGAAAAATTCAGTTGGTTGCGCCTCCCGTTAGCGCCTTAAGAGGGCGCTAATGGGGCGCAAAGCATCTAGCGCCCAGGCGCGGCGATGTTTGCGCCGCTCGCGAAATTAACTAGACATTTTGCGGCGGCGCTAAACACTACCGCCACGATCTCCTGCGCCGGCAGATCGTGACGTCAGTCGAGTGCGCAACGCCCCGGTATCGTCCCGGAGCAGATATTGAGTGGCGCCCCCTGCCTTACCGCCTGACACTAGCAACGACAGGTTGAGGGGAGCGTTTTGCAGTCATAAAGGGACTGGGGAGCGCTATTTAAAGGCGACCGCTTCCTGCCATTTATTGTTGGTGCCATTTTTGAACCACGCATTCTGAGAGAGAGAGAGACTTCTGGAGAGATTCAACGCTGTGTGAAGGAGTTTTGAGTACTGAGCAGCACTTCGCAGGTTCATTTTGATTTGCCATTCCTTGTATCGATTTAGAAGAGACTGTGGGGGCTGCACTCTAAGCTCTTTCCCTGGTACTCTCCATTGTTCTTTCCAGCAGATTTGATGTGCAGGCCGAGATTCAAGGCTGCAATGAGCAGGATGTGGATGGAAAGCAAGATCAACCATCCCCTTTAAGAACTGGCCGGTGCCATTGTGTGTGTGTTCCATTGCTGACTGACATCACATGAGCTTCGCCAGCACTCTGAGGTAGCGCCTCGCTCCTCAGCCTTTGCGCCTTAAGACAGGTGTGAAGCGCCTGATTTAGCGCTCCAATCACCTCCAGGGGCGATAAAACTCAAGTTTGCAGTCAGTGGCGATAATTAGCGCCAGGCGCTAATCTTTGCGCCCGGCCGATAATTGCGCCCCAAATGGGGCGATACTGAATTTCTCCCCCAAAGGATTTTTAAGAAACAACATAATAGGTTATACGAAATAACAACAGAAAATGCTGGAAACACTCAGCAGGCCAGGCAGCATCCGTGGAGAGAGAAACAGAGTTAACGTTTCAGGTCGATGACTCTTCGTCAGAGCTGGAAAAAGTTGGAGATGTAACAGGTTTTAAGCAGGTGCAGAGGCAGGGAAAGGTGGGGAGGGGAGGAAGGAACTAAAGGCATAGTCTGTGCTAGGATTGAAGGCAGGAGAGATTAAATGTTGCAATGGGGATGGCAGAATCAACAGCTGCCACCTGAAAAAATGGGGGGGTTATAGTCTGAAATTGTTGAACTCAATGTTGAGTCCAGAAGGCTGTAAAGTGCCTAATCGAAAGATGAGGTGCTGTTCCTCGAGGTTACGTTGAGCTTCATTGGAATAGTGTAAGAGGCCGAGGACAGAGAGGTCAGAGTGGGAGTGGAGGGGAGAATTAAAGTGACAAGCGACCGGAAGCTCGGGGTCACCCTTACGGACTGAACGGAGGTGTTCCACAAAGCAGTCACCCAATCTGCGTCTGGTCTCCCCAATGTAGAGGAGACCGCATCGTGAGCAGCGAATACAGTAACTAAATTGCAAGAAGTACAAGTAAATCGCTGTTTCACCTGGAAGGGGTGTTTGGGGCCCTGGCCAGTGGGAAGGGAGGAGGTAAAAGGGCAGCTGTTGCATCTCCTGCGCTTGCATGGGAAGGTGCCATGGGGAGGGGAGGGGCTGTTGGGGGTGATTGAGGAGTGGACCAGGGTGTCGCGGAGGGAGCGGTCCCTTCGGAATGCTGAAAGGGGAGGTGATGGGAAGGTGCGTTTGGTGGTGGGATCACGTTGGAGGTGGCGGAAATGGCGGAGGATGATCCGTTGAATGTGGAGGCTGGTGGGGTGAAAGGTGAGGACAAGGGGAACCCTATCGTGGTTCTGGGAGGGAGAAAGGGGTGAGAGCAGAAGTGCGGGAAATGTAACGGACACGGTCGAGCCCCATGCCAACCATGGTAGAGGGGAATCCTCGGTTGAGGAAAAAGGAAGACATATCAGAAGCATTGGTATGGAAGGTGGCATCGTCAGGATAGATGTGGCGGAGACGGAGAAACTGGGAGAATGGAATAGAGTTCTTACAGGAAGCAGGGTGGGAGGAAGTGTAGTCCAGGTAGCTGTGGGAGTCAGTGGGCTTGTAGTGGATGTTTGTCGATAGCCTATCGCCAGAAATGGAGACAGATAAGTCAAGGAAGGGAAGAGAAGAGTCGGAGATGGACCATGTGAAGGTAAGGGAAGGGTGGAAATTGGAAGCAAAGTGAATGAAATTTTCCAGTTCAGGGCGAGAGCAGGAAACGGCAGCAATACAGTCATCAATGTACCGGAAAAAGAGGTGAGGGAGGGGACCTGAGTAGGAGTGGAACGAAGAATGTTCCACATAGCCCACGAAAGGGCAGGCATAGCTAGGGCCCATGCGGGTTCCCATAGCAACACCTTTAATTTGGAGGAAGTGAGTGGAGTCAAAGGAGAAGTTGTTCAATGTGAGAACAAGTTCAGCCAGGCGGAGGAGGGTGGTGGTGGATGGGGACTAGTTGGGCCTCTGTTCAAGGAAGAAGTGGAGCACCCTCAGGCCATCCTGGTGGGGGATGGAGGTGTAGAGGGATTGGACGTCCATAGTGAAAAGGAGATGGTTGGGGCCAGGAAACTGGAAACTGTTAAAGTGGCGGAGGGCGTCGGAAGAGTCACGAATGTAGGTGGGAAGAGACTGGACAAGGGGAGAAAAAATAGAGTCGAGATAGGAAGAAATCAGTTCCGTGGGGCAAGAACAGGCTGAAACGATAGGTCTACCGGGGCAGCCCTGTTTGTGGATCTTGGGAAGGAGGTAGAAGCGGGCTGTGCGGGGTTTGGGAACTATGAGGTTGACAGCCATGGAGGGAAGATCTCCAGAGGAGATGAGGTCAGTGACAGTCTTGGAAACAATGGCTTGATGTTTGGTAGTGGGGTTATGGTCCATGGGGAGGTAGGAGGAGGTGTCAGAGAGTTGGCGTTCAGCCTCCGCACGGTAGAGGTCGGTTCGCCAAACAACAACGGCACCACCCTTGTCAGCAGGTTTAATGACAATGTTAGGGTTGGATCGGAGAAAACGGAATGCTGCAAGTTCAGAGGGAGGTAGGTTGGAGTGAGTGAGGGGAGCAGAGAAATTGAGATGGCCGATGTCACGCCGGCAGTTAGCAATGAAAAGATCTAGAGAGGGTAAGAGGCCAGAGGAAGGGGTTCAGGTAGAACGAGAATTCTGAAAGCGGGAGAAAGGGTCAGCCGTGTGGGGGGACGACTCCTGGCCAAAGAAGTGGGCACGGAGATGAAGGCGATGGAAAAAGAGCTCAGCATCATGCCGAGCTCGAAATTCATTGAGATGGGGGCGTAAGAGAATGAAGCTCAGGCCTTTGCTGAGGACTGATCGTTCGGAGTCAGAGAGGGAAAGGTCAGAGGGGATAGCGAAAACACGGCAGGGGGTGAGATTGGAAGAAGCGATGGGGTCAGAGGAAAGTGACGGGTAAGAAGGCTCCGGAGGGGTGTTGGTGTCCAAGAGCTGCCGAAGCTTGCGATCCTTGACATCTGAAAGGAAGAAAAAAAGTTTTCTGTTGAAGCACTGAATGAGTCGAAGGATGAAATGGAACTGTGGATCAGGACAGCTTTGGGATAGAGTGAGTCGATGCTGTTGAAGAGAGAGGTCGAGAGTGTTCATGTGGCGGCGCATGGCGTTGAGCGTGGATCTCAGGATGCGGCGAGAGCAGCAGCTCGAGGAACGCTGAATATCTTGGAGATATTTGTCATCCTGGGTGGATCCGAAACATGAGAGGTGGAATTTCAGTTGGAATCCACGTGGAATAAGTCGGAACCGGAGACAGTTGCTGAGGAAAGAGATGTACAGCGTCCTATTATATATTCCATTTGTTTAGCACATTAGATGTAACACCCTAGAAGTGCATCGTCTTATAGTAGAAGGGATAGTCAACTGGTCTGTGATATTACTAGAGGGTTCTGTGAAAGAGCTCAAAGGTTAACTAATTAGGTGTTGTGAAATCATAAAATCATAGAATAGTACAGCACAGAAGGAGACCATTTGGCCCATCGCGTCTGTGCCGGCTCTTTCGAAGAACAATCCAGTTAGTCCCACTCCCCTGCTCTTTCCCCATATTCCTGTAATTTTTTCTCCTTCAAGTAGTTATCCAATTCCTTTTTGAAGGCTACTGTTGAATCTGTATCCACCACCCTATCAGGCAGTGCATTCCAAATCCTAACCACTCGTTGCATTAAAAAAGTTTTTCCTAATGCCATCTCTGGTTCTTTTGCCAATCACCTTAAATCTGTGCCCTCTCATTATCAACCCTTCAGCCATTGGAAACCGTTTCATAAGAACATAACATAAGAAATAGGAGCAGGAATAGGCCACTTGGCCCCTCGAGCCTGCTCTGCCATTCAATAAGATCATGGCTGATCTTGGGCTCAAAGCCACTTCCCTGCCCGCTCCCCATAACCCTTCACTCCCTTATCTTGCAAAAATCTGTCTATCTCCACCATAAATGTATTTAATGACCCAGCCTCCACAGCTCTCTGCGGCAGAGAATTCCACAGATTTACGACCCTCTGAGAGAAGAAATTCCTCCTCATCTCGGTTCTAAAAGGGCAACCCTTTATTCTGAAACTATGCCCCCTAGTTCTAGATACCCCCACTAGGGGAAACATCCTCTCATCATCCATCCTGTCAATCCCCCTCAGTATCTTATATGTTTCAAAAGGATCACCTCTCATTCTTCTAAATTCCAATGAGTATAGGCCCAACCTGCTCAACCTTTCCTCATAAGTCAACCCCCTCATCTCTGGAATTAACAAAGTGAATCGTCTCTGAACTGCCTCCAATGCAAGTATATCCTTCCTTAAATAAGGAGACCAAAACTGTACGCAGTACTCAAGGTGTGGTCTCACCAATACCCTGTACAGTTGTAGCAGGACTTCCCTGCTTTTATACTCCAACCCCCTTGAAATAAAGGCCAACATTCCATTTGCCTTTTTGATTACTTGCTGTACCTGCATGCTAACTTTTTGTGTTTCATGCACAAGGACCCCCAGGCCCCTCTGAACTCTAGCATTTTGTAATCTCTCTCCATTTAAATAATAATTTTATTTTTTATTTTTCCTGCCAAAGTGGATAACCTCGCACTTTCCCACATTATACTCCATCTGCCAAATGTTTGCCCACTCACTTAGCCTGTCTATATCCCTTTGCAGATTCTTTGAGTCCTCTGCACAACTTGCTTTCCCACCCATCTTTGTATCATCCGCAAACTTGGCTACATTACACTCGGTCCCTTCATCCAAGTCATTAATGTAGATTGTAAATAGTTGAGGCCCCAGCACTGATCCCTGTGGCAGCCCAGTCGTTACCGTTTGCCAACTGGAAAATGACCCATTTATCCTTACTCTCTGCTTTCTGTTAGTTAGCCAATTCTCTATCCATGCTAATATATTACCCCCAACTCCGTGAGCTGTTATCTTATGCAGTAACCTTTTATGTGGCACCTTATCGAATGCCTTCTGGAAATCCAAATACACCACATCCACTGGCTCACCTTTGTCCACCCTACTCGTTACATCCTCAAAGAACTCCAGCAAATTTGTTAAACATGATTTTCCTTTCATAAAACTCTTTACTCTATCTTTTTTACAATAATTCAATTGGCAGTGGTGTAAACTAGACCCGGTGGTGGTTAAATGTCACTATTGATTCAGACAAGTACCAATATAACCTGCCAGCAGGTGTGATGTTGAACCCCACCCAATTGCAGCCCCTCCCCATACCTAGCGCAGCTACCTCACTCAATTGTTGCTTTGTTTCAATTCAGCAAATTACTCTGAATGGGGGAAATTGCATGTACGGATATTGCCCCAGTAAGATCTCCCAGTTATACTGCTCAAAGCTGCCTGGGTGGATTCAATACATTATCGGCAGATTATGGTGCCAGATCTCAGTATAACCATGGCATTCATTTTATAGAGCTTGTGGGCAGTCTAGCGATTGTGTCTAAAATAGTGTTTTTGTATTACAGGTCCTGTCCACCAGTAATGTATAATTTTGGCATCTACCTAAATTGATAAGAATTTACATTAAAAAATCTACACCCTTGAAAAAAAAAGTAAGAGGATCAACACAGGTCGTTATTTCAAAGTGAATCAGGAAACTGAGTCCAGAAAATGTAAATGAGAAATATTAGCCCAGATTTGAACTTGGGTCCCACAGAAATGGTCCCCAGCAAGGTAAATCAGGAATGGAGAAATCGGTAAAAGTTTACGATTTTGGTGGGGGGTGGGGAGTGAGCCCGGGGCTGGGGAGCATAGGAGCAGGAGTAGGCCATTCAGTCCCTCAAGCCAGCTCTGCCATTCACTTAGAACTTGGCTAATCTACACCTCAACTCCATTTACCTGCCTTGCTCCATATCCCTTAATAGCCTTACCCAACAAAAAATCTAGGAGAAAAAATTGTGGGGGAGTGAAACTTATTGGATTGGTCTTCGAAAGAGCCGGTGCAGACTCGATGGGCTGAATGGCCTCCTTCTGTGCTGTACTATTCTATCTTAATCCTTCATAATTTTAAACTACTCTATCAAATCTCCTCAGCCTTCTCTGCTCCAAGGAGCACAACCCCAGCTACTCTAGTCTATCCACGTAATTGTAATCCCTCATCCCTGGAGCCATTCTAGTAAATCCCTTCTGTACTCTCTCCAAAGCCTTCACGCCCTTCTTAAAGTGTGGTGCCCAGAATTGGACAGAATACTCCAGCGGGGTCGAACTAGTGTTTTATATAGGTTTAGCATAACTTCCTGGCTTTTGTACTCTATGCCTCTATTTATGAAGCCCAGGATCCCATAGTCTTTATTAACTGCTTTGTTAACCTGTCCTGCCACCTTCAAAGATTTGTGCGCAAGTACCCCCAGGTCTTGCACCCCCTTCAAAATTATACCTTTTAATGTCTATGGTCTCTCCTCATTCTTCTTACCAAAATGTATCACCTCACACTTCTCTGTGTTGAATTTCATCTGCCATGTGTCCGCCCATTCCACCAGTCTGTCTATGTCTTCTTGAAGTCTATGATTATCTTCCTCGTTTTATTACACTTCCAAGTTTCGTGTCATCTGCAAATTTCTAAATTGTGTCCTATAACCCCAAGTCAAGTCATTAACGTATATCAAAAACAGCAGTGGTCCCAGTACTGAACATTGGGGAATGCTACTGTATACTTCCCTCCAATCTGTTAGAAACATAGAAACATAGAAAATAGGTACAGGAGTAGACCATTCGGTCCTTCGAGCCTGCACCGCCATTCAATGCGTTCATGGCTGAACATGCTACCTCAGTACCCCATTCCTGCTTTCTCGCCATACCCCTTGATCCCCTTAGTTGTGAGTGTTATATCTAACTCCCTTTTGAATATATTTAGCGAACTGGCCTCAACAACCTTCTGTGGAAGAGAATTCCATAGATTCACCACTCTCTGGGTGAAGAAGTTCCTCCTCAGCTCAGTCCTAAATGGCTTCCCCTTAATCCTTAGACTGTGACCCCTGGTTCTAGTTTTCCCTACCATTGGGAACATTCTGCCCGCATCTAATTTGTCTAAACCAGTCAGGATTTTAAATGTCTCTATAAGATCCCCCCTCATTCTTCTGAACTCCAGAGGATACAAGTTCAGTTGACCCAATCTTTCTTGATATGTCAGTCCGGCCATCCCAGGAATCAATCTAGTGAACCTTCGCTGCACTCCCTCAATAGCAAGAATGTCCTTCCTTAAGTTAGGAGACCAAAACTGCGCACAATACTCCAGGTGTGGCCTCACCAAGGCCCTGTACAACTGTAGCATCACCTCCCTACTCCTGTACTCAAATCCCCTTGCTATGAAGGCCATCATTCCGTTTGCTTTCTTGACTGCCTGCTGCACTTGCATTCCCACCTTCAGTGACTGATGTACCATGACGCCCAGGTCTCGTTGCACGTCCCCTTTCCCTAATCTGCCACCATTCAGGTAATAGTCCGCCTCTCTATTTTTACCACCAAAGTGGATAACCTCACATTTATCCACATTGTACTTCATCTGCCATACATTTGCCCATTCACCCAACCTGTCCAAGTCACTCTGTAGCCTCCTAGCATCCTCCTCATTGTTCACACTGCCTCCCAATTTAGTGTCATCCGCAAATTTGGAGATATTACATTTAATCCCTTCGTCCAAATCATTAATATATAATGTAAACAGCTGGGGTCCCAGCACCGAACCCTGCGGTACCCCGCTGGTCACTGCCTGCCATTCTGAAAAGTACCCATTTACTCCTACTCTTTGTTTCCTGTGTGCCAACCAGTTCTCAATCCACGTCAACACATTACCCCCAATCCCATGTGCTTTAACTTTGCTCACCAATCTCTTGTGTGGGACCTTGTCGAAGGCCTTCTGAAAGTCCAAATACACCACATCTACTGGTTCCCCCCTGTCCACCCTATTGGAAACATCCTCAAAAAATTCCAGAAGATTTGTCAAGCATGATTTCCCTTTCACAAATCCATGCTGACTTGGACCTATCATGTCGCCACTTTCCAAATGGTCTGTTATGACATCTTTAATAATTGCTTCCATCATTTTACCCACGACCGATGTCAGGCTGACCGGTCTATAATTCCCTGCTTTCTCCCTCCCTCCTTTTTTAAAAAGAGGGGTTACATTGGCCACCCTCCACTCCATCGGAACTGATCCAGAGTCTAAGGAATGTTGGAAAATGATCGTCAATGCATCCACTATTTCCAAGGCCACCTCCTTAAGTACTCTGGGATGCAGACCATCAGGCCCCGGGGATTTTTCAGCCTTCAGTCCCATCAATTTCCCCAATACCTTTTCCCGACTAATAAGGATTTCCCTCAGCTCCTCCCTCTTACCAGATCCTCTGACCCCTTTTATTTCCGGCAGGTTGTGTGTGTCCTCCACAGTAAACACCGAACCAAAGTACTTGTTCAATTGATCTGCCATTTCCTTGTTCCCCATTACGACTTCCCCTGTTTCCGACTGCAGGGGACCTACGTTTGTTTTTACTAACCTCTTTCTTTTTACATATTTATAGAAGCTTTTGCAGTCCATTTTAATGTTCTCTGCAAGCTTCCTTTCATATTTTATTTTCCCTGCCCTAATCAAACCCTTCGTCCTCCTCTGCTGAGTTTTGAAGTTCTCCCAGTCCCCGGGTTTGCTGCTACTTCTGGCCAATTTGTATGCAACTTCCTTGGTTTTAATACTATCCCTGATTTCCCTTGTTAGCCATGGTTGAGCCACATTCCCTTTTTTATTTTTACGCCAGACCGGGATGTACAATTGTTGTAGTTCATCCATGCGATCTCTAAATGTCTGCCATTGCCCTTCCACTGATAGCCCCTTAAATATCGCTTGCCAATTTAACCTCGCCAATTCACGCCTCATACCCTCAAAGTTGCCCTTATTTAAGTTCTGGACCATGGTCTCTGACTTAACTGTTTCCTTCTCCATCCTAATGTAGAACTCCACCATACTATGGTCACTCTTCCCCAGGGGGCCTCGTACCACAAGATTGCTGATTAGTCCCTCCTCATTACACAACACCCAGTCCAGGATGGCCTCCCCTCGAGTTGGTTCCTCAACATATTGGTTTAGGAAACCATCCCTTAAACACTCCAGGAAATCCTCCTCCACCGTATTGCTTCCAGTTTGAGTAGCCCAATCTATATGCATATTAAAGTCACCCATGATAACTGCCGTGCCTTTTTTGCACGCACCTCTGATTTCCTGTTTCATACCCTCCCCCACCTCACTACTGCTGTTTGGAGGTCTGTACACAACTCCCACTAACGTTTTCTGCCCTTTGGTGTTCTGCAGCTCAACCCATATTGATTCCACATCCTCCAAGCTGATGTCCTTCCTAGCTATTGCATTAATCTCCTCTTTAACCAGCAATGCTACCCCACCCCCTTTTCCTTTTATTCTATCCTTTCTGAATGTTGAATACCCCTGGATGTTCAGTTCCCAGCCTTGATTGTTCTGGAGCCACGTCTCTGTAATCCCAATCACATCGTATCCGTTAACATCTATTTGCACAGTCAATTCATCCACCTTATTACGGATACTCCTTGCATTAAGACACAGAGCCTTTAGGCTTGTTTTATTAACATCCTTTGTCCTTTTAGACTTATGATTTAGTATGGCCCTTTGTGTTTCTTGCCTTTGTTTACTCGGCCTTCCCCTATTGTTTCTCACCCTTCTAACATTTGTTTCTGACTGCATATTACTTCCCCCTGTTTCGCTACATAGGTTCCCATTCCCCTGCCATATTAGTTTAAATCCTCCCGAACTGCTTTAGCAAATATTACCCCGAGGACATCGGTTCCAGTCCTGCCCAAGTGCAGACCGTCCCTTTTGTACAGGTCCCACTTCCCCCAGAACTGGTTCCAATGCCTCAGGAGTTTGAATCCCTCCCTCCTGCACCACTGCTCAAGCCACGTATTCAATCTCACTATCCTGTTTTCTATCCCTTAGCTATTTTGTATCCATGCTGCTATCAAGGGATATGGGGATAGGGCAGGAAAGTGGGGTTGAGGTCGAAGATCAGCCATGATCTTATTTAATGGCGGAGCAGGCTCGAGGGGCTGTATGGCCTACTCCTGCTCCTAATTCTTATGTTCTTATGCTACTGCCCCTTTTATCCCATGGGCTTCAATTTTGCTAAAAAAAACTAATATGTGGAACTTTATCAAATGCCTTTTGAAAGTCCATATACACATCAACTTCACTGCCCTAATCCACCCTCTCTGTTACCTCATCAAAAAACATAATCAAGTTAGTCAAACACGATTTGCCCATAACAACTCCATGCTTGCTCTTCTTTATTAGTCCATGCTTGTCCAAATGGCTGTTAATTTTCTCCCAGATTATTGTTTCTAAAGGCTTCTCCACCATCGACATTAAACTGACAGGCCTGTAATTGCCAGGTTTATCCTTCTCCCTTTTTTGAACAAGGGTGTAACATTTGCAATCCTCCAGTCCTTTGGCACCACTCCAGTATCTAAGGAGGATTGGAAGATTGCGGCCAACACCTCTGCAATTTCTACCTTTACTTCCTTCAGCAACCTAGGATGCATCCCATCCAGACCAGGAGACATATCCACTTTAATTACCGCCAGCCTGTCTAGTACCTCCTCTTTATCTATTTTCATCTCATCCAGTATCCCACAACCTCCTCGTTTATCATAGCTTTGGCAAAATCCTCTTCCTTGGTAAACACTGATGCAAAGTACTCATTTAGTACCTCAGCCATGCCTTCTGCCTCCACCAATAGGTCCTCATTTATTGAAATTATATTGATTTTTTTAAAGTATGTGTCAAAAAGAATTGTTGGTTCTGTTTTTGCTATATCTTGTGCTTATTTAAGGTACTCCCCAGTTTATAGAATATCTAAAATTTGGGTAAAAATATTTTTCTTTGTGGGAGATGCCCTGGTTTTCAATGTTGATTTCTTCCTCTCTTTTCCGACCATGAAACACTGGGTCTCCCCACACATCAGGAAGTTACTTTGATGTTGGTTACAGGTGTGCCAGGGATCAATTTCATATAGAAACCTGGAAATCAGCATCCAGATCCTGGATATTGGCCTAGTTGCCTTTAAGCCAGCAAAAGCTAGTACCAGCTAAGTGTACACATCAGTAAAGGGAAGTGTAGGCAGCTTAATAGGTGTGTAGGCAAGTTAAAAGTTACTAGCATTTGTACAGTAAAGTCCATTGTTCATTTGTTCATCCTATAGTGGTAATTTAGAAAAAATAATTTGGCTTTCATTATCTAGTAACATTTAAAATATCTATCTTTTAGAGCTTACTTTGAAATTGTGCTGATGTCCTATATTTAGGTGGTATGCAATTATAGTTAGGTTAGTATTAATTATGCACACACGCACTCTTTGGCCCTGATATTAACTTCAAGGCGCATTAGGGGTGGGGGGGGGTGGGGGGTGGGTGATGGTCTGATACCGCATGGGAAACCTGGAAGTAATTTCAGTGTGCCTGTCTGTGAATCTTAACGCAGGCGAATATAATTTTACTTCCAGGTTTGGTGTTGAATGCATGGCAGCAGGCGTGGTATGGACCCACATGATGCAATTTCAACTGAGCATTTAAAGGGCCAATCCAAAGATGGAAGTTGGAGGAGTCGGGAGGTTTGGCACAGAGACAGTAATTGCAAAATAAGGACTCAGGACAGTCAAAGGCTGTGCCCCGCTTTAATGATGCTGCCTTGATGTACTGCTGGGGGCATTGAAGAGTTGGAGAGAGATACTCTTGTCGAGCAATGGGAGAAAGAAACTTGCTGCTGCTACAAAGAAGGCATGGCTGGAGATGGCCCTGGAGATCAGCAGCAGGAGCATTGTGCCACGCTCCTGGCTTCAGTGCAGGAAGCACTTTAATGACCTAACCAGGTCAGGAAAGGTGAGTACAGTTAAACATTCACCTACATCCTGCTGTGCGCATCACCACCCCACCCCACCCCCCCCACTCTGCCTTGTCAAACCTATTCCATCACATCACTCCTAATACCCACTTACCTTGCAAGCACACCCATCCTTCTCTTTCTATGCACTTCCTCACATCCCCAACTGTAAATCCACCACTGCCACTCACCCTGATCCTTATGCATTTTAATGCCTCTCCCTCACCTTCACCAAATGCACTGCATCCATCGGGTGAACACATGCCATTACAGCCACTCTTTCCCTGTTGCAGGAGAAGTGAGCTCAAAACACGAGGGAGAGAGAGAGAATAGGAGGTGGTCCTCCACAGATCTCACTGCTGACAACTGCAGAGGAGGAAGTCTGGAGATCAGTGATGTCTCAGCGTCCCTGGCCATCGGAGATGGGGACCTCCCAGCTACCTGGTGACAGAATTAAATGTAATCAACCCACGTGTCATATAACACTCAGTCATGTTGACTTGATTTCAGCAGCGAGTAAAATATGATCATCTTCATACTGCTAAGTTGCAATAATCTTACCTAGCCAGTACTAATTCATATCTTTTCTCTCCACCAGGGCCTTCATGCGTGCAGCAGCCATCGGTGGACCTCGCAGACGACGATTCCTCAGAGGAGCCGATTCCTTCTGAGGTTGCACCGGCACAGGACTCATGCCTACCATGCACCAGCACAGATACTCACACTTCGGAGGGTCCAGTTAAACAGATATTTGGAATTTCACCTGGTGACTCACAATTCACAAGTTAACAAGAGCAGACAGTGGTGACAGAGACAACTATGGAGATTCCGCGTCAGAGGGCACAGCCCTCTCCAAGCCCGGCTCAACTGGACACAGATGTTATATCCCGGGGACCATCGATGATAGGATAATCATTGAGCAGCAGCAGAAAATCTGCGATGTACTGACGGGCCTTCCACGCACACTGTCCACGATTGCAGAGAGAATGGAGGAGTTCACCTCAAGCATGAGTGGGTTGATGTCGCAAGGCACTGCGAGGATGTCTTCTTCCATGGATAGAGTGGCCAGCTCTGTGGAACATCAATTGTGGCAATCAAATGAATCCATGCAGCCTTTGACCACGGCCATGCAGATTCTAGATGCCAACATGTCTGGCGCCTTAAATAGATTGACAGGATCCTTAGCCTTGGCCTTACAGTGCGTCACTGATATGCACCAAGCTGGTCTCCAGCAGAATGGTAGGAGTGAATTACAGCTGGCCCATGAGAGGGATAATGGCGAAACGGGACATGAAATAGGGAATTCCACTCAAAGCACCCTCACTTCTTACCCGTTGCGCACCCCTCAGTCAGTACCCAACATGCTTCCTCCTCTCCAGATGGCCAAGTCTGCACAGGTGCAGGTGGAGCAGTCTTTGGCGGGGCCCTCGTGGGCTCCAAAACCCAGAGGTTGTCGGCTTTGAGCATCTCAGCAATCACAGCAGGTATCTAAGGAGCCTGCTTCTACCTCTGCTGAAGCCATGGGGGTTGCACTACATAGGAGCGTTAAGGAAAAGGAAGACTAAAGCTTTGCAGTTGCACAAGGTTAAACACATGGGTGTATGAGAAAATGTTATGTTGTGAAGTCTCCAGACTTTAGTTAAGTCGCATAAAATGTTAATACTTTGCACCATTTTACTGTGTTGCCCATTCTTGGTTGCTGGGTGGCAACTCGCCTTTTCAGTTGTTTGTTGTTGAATGCGAAGACATGAATTGACGGGGACCAATGGGGGTTGTGCAATGGGTGGTTGGTAGCAGGACTGCTTTGTGTCAGTGGGATTGGGGGTGGGGGTATGAGAGTGGCCATTGGATGTGGTTGTTACATGGGTCCAGTGGTGGTAACTAACTGAACCTTACAGCTATAAGGGAATTCCTGGCATCCCGGGCAACAATGTGAGCGGCTGGTGCTGCATTGGGTGGCGCCATTTTCCTCCTCCTCCTCTTGCTCTTCCTCCTCTTCGGATTCGTCCGCAGACGATATGTGCTCAGCATCTTGTTCCTCCTGCAGCTCCAATCCTCGATGCTGTGCAATGTTGTGCAGAGCGTAGCACACCATACTGATTCTGGAGACCCTGGCTGGTGAGTACTGAAGGGCGCCTCCAGATCTGTCCAGGCACCTGAAGCGCATCTTGAGCATGCTGATCGTTTGCTCAATGACACATCTGGTTGTCAACTGACTTTTGTTGTACCACTCTTGGACTTCATTAGTTGGGTTTTTCATGGGTGTCATCAGCCAAGTTTGAAGTGTGTATCCTTTGTCTCCTCGCAGGCACCCCTTAAGTCTGCTTGCAGATCCAGAGGACAGGGAGCTTGGACTGCAGTAGGATGAAAGCATCATGACAGCTCCCCGGGAATCTGGTGCACACCTGCTTAAACTTTTTCTTGTGGTTGTACACCAGCTGCACATTGATGGAGTGGAACCCCTTGCGGTTTATGAATACTCTTGGTTGATCTCGGGGTGTGCAGACTGCCATGTGTGTGCAGTCGATGATGCCCTGCATCTGTGGGAAGCCATCTAGAGACGCAAACCCGAGCGTTGACTAATTCTGACTGACGTTATCAGAGGCTAAGTTGACATAATTGCCGGACCTGGCAAACATCCCATCAGTGACTTGCCTTATGCATTTGTGTGCAGCCAACTGGGAGATACTGAACATGTCTCTGGCAGAGTCCTAGAAGGATTTGGAGGCAAAAGATTGAGGGCAGTGGTCACTTTCACAACCACTGGTAATGCATGGCCAGCAGGGAGCAGGTCTTCTAGGAGGCTGCAGATGTCTGCCACCACCTGAAGCAACACCTATGCCTTCAGAAGCACTGCTCTTCCGGGAGGTCTAGGAAGCTAAGCCTCTGCCTGTACGCCCTGTTGCGCGGGTATTGCATCCTGTGAGCTCGATCTCTCTGCTGCTCCCCTCTCTGCTCACCACCTGCAGGTCTCTCAACATCTGGCTGTTGCTGCTGCTAATGGTCACCTTGCTCATTGTCCAAGGTCCAATCTAAGGTAGCCAAGGCGCCATGCATCCTGACCTGAGTCTGAAAACCTCCAAAGTGTAGACACTAACCTCTCACCACAAGTACCCTGAACAAACCCTTTCTCAGTGGTAGGTAAGAAAGCAGCTGTGAGCACTGAGTATTTATTGCAGTATTTGCCTGACTTTTAATAAGCCCCATGAATTATCATTTTGTTCTCGCATTGGTTTCAATGGCTAGTTTCATGAAGCGGAGATGCCGGTGTTGGACTGGGGTGGACAAAATTGAGAGGTCGCACAACACCAGGTTATAGTCCAACAGTTTTATTTGAAATCACAAGCTTTCGGAACTATCGCTCCTTCCTCACCTGAGGAAGGAGCGATAGTTCCGAAAGCTTGTGATTTCAAATAAAACTGTTGGACTATAACCTGGTGTTGTGCGACCTCTTAGTTTCATGAAGCCCGGGAAACCCATGGAAGCGCCGTTAAATTCAATTCTATGTTGAAATATCACTACAACGGAGCAATTAACATATTTAAATTAGTAACCTCCCTCTCTGGAGAGGGTTACACGCAACCTGCCGAATTAACCTGTGTTAAACCCGGAAGTCAACGTGTTGGAGTCGGTTTCCGGACGCGATCGCATTTTTGGCCACTTTAACCCGGCACCTAAACCCATGGGCTGCTTCACGTTAAAATTCCCCCCTTTGTCTCTTTTTGATCATTTGTAACATCTTTGAGTAAAGTAGCCTTTGGTTGCAGCAGTTCTGCTTTGGTAAAGTGAGCAAAAATACTTAATGCAGTTCATGCGTTTTTCTCCATGCTGATGTTTTCATTTTTTTTCAGGTGAAGTTCGAAAATCAATGAGGCAGCTGGATTTTCTACCATCAATTATTGCATGTCTAGCTCCAGATGGTAATTTTAAATTTCACTTATTATTAGGAATCCACAAATAGCATAATTCTGAGAAAAAAAATTCCAGAGAGAAAGAATGTGGTTCTGTCTAGATAATTGCTCATGTTAAATAGCCTATTGCTCTGCCAGCAAAAACATGTTGACATCACCTACAAAATTATAATCTAGACTGCTTTTGTTACTAATTAGTACTTTTTGACTACAAAACTCATTTTAAACAGATTCTACTCAATGTTTTAAAAGAAGTTATAGTCAAAGCTATATAATTATCAACCTCTAAAATTTTGCTTTTATAATGCCCATATTTTTATTTATATGGATCCCCTGTGCAGCCTTTCATTTCACTTGTTGATGCAGGGTAGACTGGAGTGGAGCTACTAGAATGACATACAAGAAGATAAGGAAAAATCAAAGATGAGGAAAGGCCAGTCAGCCCATCAAGCTTGTCCTTCTCGTATTTTAACTTGACCAGTCTAGCATCCAGCTGTATCTTGAACTCCTGAATGATTTTTATTGTACCATGATACTTGGCAGATCATTCCAAATGTTTATCACCCCTGGCGTAAAGAAATTTTTCTAAGACCTGTTTTAAATTTACTGTTCATTAAGATTAGTTAAGGCAATAAATCAAAATTAAAGTAATATTACCTTTTTATATAGTTACATATATATTGTTACAATATTAACTTGGAGACACATTGGGAGCGGGAGGGTCTGCAATTGTGTGGGAAACGCGGAAGAAAGTTCAGCGCGCCTCTCAGTAGCTTTTTCACTCAGCCAGCTCGTTAGAATTTTACTACCGGGTTTGGCGTCCAGTGTGCAGCAGCAGGCGTGATGAGCACCCACATGACGTGATCTCAACTCCAGTATTTAAAGGGCCAATCCAAAGATGGAATTTGGAGGAATTGGAGTTGGATACAACAGAAGAAGAAGTTTAAGAATGCATTCCAGACGGGCAAAGGCTGCACTGATGCCTCGCTTGATGTGCTGGTGGGGTCAGTGAAGCGCCAGAGAGAGATACTGTTCCCCAGCAATGGGAGGAAGAAACCTGTTGCTGACACCAAGAAGACATGGCTTGAGGTGGCCCTGGAGATCAGCAGCAGGAGCGCTGTGCCATGCTCATGGATTCAGTGCAGGAAGCGCTTTAATGACCTAACCAGGTCTGGAAAGGTGAGTACAGTTGCACATTTTCCTACATCCTGCTGTGCACATCACCCCACCCTCTCTGCCTTGTCCAGCCTACTCCATCACATCACTCCTCACACCCACGTACAGTGCAAGCACACCCATCCTTCTCTTTCTCACATCCCCATCTATCCCTCCACCACTGCCACTCACCCTGATCCTCATGCAATTTGATGCCTCTCCCTGATAGTCACCCTCACCAAATGCACTGCATCCATCAGGTGAACACACGCCATTACAGTCAGTCATAGATCTGTTCTTTCCCTTGTTGCAGGAGAAGAGACCACAGAACACGAGGGAGCGGGAAAGAACCAGAGGTGGGCCTCCACAGATTTCCCAGCTCACAAATGCAGAAGAGGAGGTGCTGGAGACCAGTGGAGTTATGATGTTCCTGGCCGTTGGAGATGGGGAGACGGGGACCTACCAGCTACCTGGTGACACAATTAAATGTCAATGACCCACATGTCATACAGCACTAACTAGTAAAATTGAAGTCAATGGGAATCGGGGAAAACTGTCCACTGGCTGGAGTCATACCTAGCAAAAAGGAAGATGGTTGTGGTTGTTGGAGGCCAATCATCTCAGCCCAGGACATCGCTGCAGAAGTTCCTCAGGGCAGTGTTTTAGACTCAACCATCTTCAGCTGCTTCATCAATGACCTTCCCTCCATCATAAGGTCAGAAGTGGGGATGTTCGCTGATGATTGCACAGTGTTCAGTTCCATTCGCAACTCCTCAGATAATGAAGCAGTCCATGCCTGCATGTAGCAAGACCTGGACGACATTCAGACTTGGGGTGATAAGTGGCAAGTAACATTTGCACCACACAAGTGCCAGGCAACGACAATCTCCAACAAGAGAAAGCCTAACCACCTGCCCTTGACATTCAACGGCATTACCATCGCCGAATTCCCCACCGTCAACATCCTGGGGGTCACAATTGACCAGAAGCTTAACTGGACTGAGCTAGATAGATTTTTGGCCTCTAGTGTAATCAAGGGATATGGAGATCGGGTGGCAAAGTGAAGTTGAGGTCGAAGATCAGCCATGATCTTATTGAATGCCGGAGCAGGCTCAAAGAGCCATATGGCCTACTCCTGCTCCTATTTCTTATGTTCTTATGGACCAGCCACATAAATACTGTGGCTACAAAAGCAGATCAGAGGCTGGATATTCTGCGGCGAGTGACTCACCTCAACTACTGACTCCCCAAACCTTTCCACCATCTACAAGGCACAAGTAAGGAGTGTGATGGAATATTCTCCACTTGCCTGGATGAGTGCAGCTCCAACAACACTCAAGAAGCTCGACAACATCCAGGACAAAGCAGCCTGCTTGATTGGCACCCCATTCAACCACGACCTTAAACATTCATTCCCTCCACCACCAGCGCACCTTGACTGCAGTGTGTACCATTTACAAGATGCACTGCAGCAGCTCGCCAAGGCTTCTTCAAAAGCATCTCCCAAACCTGCAAACTCTACCACCTAGAAGGCCAAGGGCAGCAGGCGCATGGGAACACCACCACCTCCAAGTTCCCCTCCAAGTCACACAACATCCTAACTTAGAAATATATCGCCGTTCCTTCATCATCGCTGGGTCAAAATCCTGGAACTCCATCACTAACGGCACTGTGGGAGTACCTTCACCACACGGACTGCAACGGTCCAAGAAGGCAGCTCACCACCACCTTATTGAGGGCAATTAGGGATGGACAATAAATGCTGGTGTTGTCAGCGACGCCCACATCCCATGAACGAATAAAAAAAAATTCTGGGCACACACTTTAGGAAGGATGTCATGGCCTTAGAGAGGGTGCAGAAGAGATTTACTAGAACGGTACCATGGATGAGGGACTTCAGTTATGTGGAGGTGCTGGAGAGACTGGGATTGTTCTCATTAGAGCAGAGAAGGTTAAGAGCAGATTTGATAGAGGTGTTAAAAATAATGAAGGATTTGATAGAGTAAATAAAGAGAAACTGTTTCCTGTGGCAGAAGGGGTGATAACCAGATGACATAGATTTAGGTGATTGGCAAAAGAACTAGAGGCAACATGAGGAAACATTTTTTTACATGGCAAGTTGTTGTGATCTGGAATGCACTTCCTGAAACGGTGGTGGTAGCAGATTTAATAGTAACATTCAAAAGGAAATTGGATAAATACTTGAAGGGAAAACATTTATGGGGCTATGGGAAAAGAGCAGGGGAGTGGGATTAATTGGATAGCTCTTCGAAAGAGCAGGCAAAGGCACAATGGGCCGAATCACCTCCTTCTGTGCTGTATCATTCTATCATTCTATGATTTATTATCCAAGCGGTATGCAGCCTCCTTATTCTTCCTACCAAAATGCACCACCTCACACTTATCTATATTGAAATTCATTTGCCAATTACATGCCTATTCTGCAAGTTTATTAATGTCTTTTTCTAATTTGTCACATTCTTCCTCAGTATTAACTATACTCCCCAATTTGTTGCCGTCAGCAAAGTTTGCGACTCCCAAGACCAAATTGTTAATGTAAATTGTGAACAACAGTGGTCCCAGCACCGAGCTCTGTGGAACACCACTTTCCATTTTTTTCCAGTCTGAGTAGCTACCCTTAACCCCTAATCTGTTTTCTGTTTTGTAGCCAGCTTTCTATTCATTCTGCTATTTGTCCCCTGACTCCACCTTAGTCATGTGTCTACTATGTGGTCCTTATTGAAGACCTTTTGAAAATCCAAGTATATTACATCTGCATTATCCTTGTCTGCCCTTTCTGTTACTTTTTCAAAGAATTCAGTAAGGTTGGTCAAGCATGACCTTCCCTTTTGAAATCTGTGCTGACTGTTCTTCATTATATTTTCAGTTTTTCTATCACATCTTTGAGTAAAGATTCCATTATCTTTCCTACCACTGACATTAAGCTAAATGATCTATAATTCTCGGGACTTGTTCAATCTCCATTTTTAAATAAAGGAATAACATTAGCTGTCTGCCAGTCCTCTGGCACTATTAGGCAAACTAACTATTCAATACTTCTGCCATTCGTTGTCATTACCTGTGAGTTTATCTTGTACATCCCTCAGTGATCCTATCCCTATCCTGATTTTTCTTTTGTTATTGATGTGTCTATAGAATACTTTAGTATTTATTTTTATATTCATTGATAATTTAATTTCGTAGTTCCTCTTTGCTTTCCTAATTTTTTTTTTTACTTCTTTCCTAACCTTTTCATATTGCCTTTTGTCATCCTCTCCTTTATTGTCTATGTACTTTACTTTAGTTTCAATTTTGCCCTTATGTCTTTATTCATCCATGTTATTTCATTATTGGCTAGTTTGTTCTTATTTTTTAGAGGAATATATTTTGCCTGAACCCTATTGATCAACGTTTTAAATATTTCACACTGCTGTTCTGTCTCTTTGTTTGTCAACAATTTTTTCCAGTTTACCTTCCATTTACCGAGAGCCATTCTCATCCCCTCAAAATTAGCTTTTTTCCAATATATTACTTTGGTCTTTGTCCTACTTATGTTTTTCTTAATCATTATTTTAAACCTTATTATGCTATGATCGCTATTGCCTAGATGTTTCCCTACGCTTACTTCTCTTATCTGCTCTGGTTTACTTTCCATTGCTAGGTCCAGCTGTGATTCCTCTCTGGTTGGGCTTCTTACATGCTGGATAAGAAAGGAGTCCTGAAACACTGTAAAAACTTCACTCCCTTTTCCCCTTTCCCTACCTCTTTACAGTTTATTTGGGGGTAGTTGAAGTCTCCCATGATTATTATACTATGGGGGAAAATTGGCTCATGCCCCCTTTGGGGTGATAACTTAGCCGGGGCGCTACTTTTACCGCCTCGATAAAGTTAGCGCCCCCGCACCCAAAATTCAATGGTAGTGCCCCAAGCAGGAGGTGGGGCACTACTGGAATCGCTCCCCCCTCCCTCTTGGGGCGCTCCCATGGAATATCGCGGCGCTACGTGCAGCAGCACCAAGTGCGTCGGCACGTAGCGCCACGGTACTGCAGGCCTCCCTGCCCTGACCCACCAGGGAGCGGGGTGCCGGCAAAGAGCCCGGCACTCAAGAGGAGCGCCGGGCTGACGGATTGTGGCCGGCACCCCGCAGCAGGAGGCCAGGGGGGCAGGTGCTGGCAGGCGGCCCCAAAATCAAATGTCCGCTCGGCACCTGCCCTTTAATTATCGCCGCCCTGGCCGCAAAAATGCCCCCCTGACCCTGTCGGACATAGCGTCCGGCGGTAGCTCAGGGAGCGTGAGCTAAGTTTGTGGCTGGGCCGCGAGCGGGCTGCTGCGCACGGCGATGATGTCATCGCCGATGCGCAGCGCCGCGGGGCGCTACCGGCAAACACCGCCGCTAACCTCCCGCTGAATTTCGCGGGAGGCATTAGCGGTGCCGCGCCCGGGCGCTAGTTGCTTTGCGCTCCGTTAGCGCCCCTAACGGGAGGCGCAAAGCAATCGAATTTTTCCCCCTATGTCTTTTACTCATTTCAAAGATTTGTTTACATATTTCTTCCTCCACTTCCCTTCCACTATTAGGTGGTCTGTAGAATGCCCCTATTAGCATGATTCCATCACCCCCAACATCATCTCACCTTCTCCCGGCACCTTCTCACGTAAGCGCAGGTGATGCAACATCTGTCCTTTCACCTCCTCCCTGCCCACCATCCAGGGTCCCAAACACTCCTTCCAGGTGAAACAGCGATCTACTTGTACTTCTTCCAGCTTAGTATACTGTATTTGCAACTCACTATGTAGTCTCCTCTATACTGGGGAGACCAAACGCAGATTGGGTGACACTTTGCATAACACCTCCGTTCAGTCCGCAAACGGGACCCTGAGCTTTCGGTCACTTACCACTTTAATTCTCCATCCCATTCCCACTCTGACCTCTCTTTCCTCTTGTTTCAATGAAGCTCATGCAAGCTCGAGGTACAGCACCTCATCTTTCGATTAGGACCTTTATAGCCTTTGGGCCTAAACATTGAATTGAACAACTTTAGATCATAACCACTGCTCCCATTTTCTCAGACAGCAGATGCTGGTAATGGTTCTGTGGTTACCATTTACACCTCCTCTGGACCGATCTTTGTTTCTTTATTATCCCATTACCACCTTCCTTTTGCCTGCACTGTCACCGTTTTGTCATTTAATCACTCCTGCCCTCCATCCTATCACAGACCTTCACTTATATTCTTTCCTCCCCCTCACCCGCTACCCCCACCTATTTTTCCCTGGCTCTGTGCTTGCTTATAAACTGTTAAATCTCTAACTTCTTCCAGTTCTGATGAAAGGTCATCGAACTGAAATGTTAACTTTGTTTCTCTCTCCACAGATGCTGCCTGACCTGCTGCGTCTTTCCAGCATTTTCTGTTTTTATTTCAGATTTCCACACATCTGCAGTATTTTGCTTTTGTTAAGCTATTCTAATCTTTCCTTATAGTTCATTCCCTTTACAGGTGGCATAATTCTTTCTGTATTTCTTCCTGCTCTAACTAATGCATGCATATTTCTTTTGAAATGTGGCAACCAGAAATGCACGCAGTATTGCAAGTGAGGTCTGACTAGTGCATTGTAAACCTTAACATAACCTCTGTTGTGCTGCATTGTTCTAGCTATCTATCCCCAAAACTCTATTTGCTTCTGTACATTGTCTTGACATTGAAAGTGATTAATCTACTATCACTCCCAGGTCCTTTTCTAAGTTTTCGTGTGCTATTTCTTTCCCCAATATTGTAGTAAACAACTGCTTATATTTTCTTCCAATATGCGATACTTTACATTTGTCAATAGGAAATGTAATTTGCCATTTATCTGTCCCATTACATAACTGAGCTAAATCCTTCTGCAGCATTCTACACAGCATTCCCTATTTTAATGCTGTCTGGAAGTTTAACAAGCTTATAATTGGTTTCTGTATCCATGTTATTTATGTACATAAGGAACAAGAAATGGCTATTCACTGCCTGCTGCAGTACTCTATCTAGCACCTCCCCCCACTGTGACATTGTGCCTAACCGAACCTAACAGGATTTCCTTACAACTAAATTGCTCAATATCATTATTAATAGTCTTAAAGACCAGTCATGAACTGGATGTTTTGTTATTTTTTAATGTGTCTGTTGAGTATTTCCTACTGTTAGCAAGTATTCACTGGCAATAGAGAGAGAGAGGAAGAGCCACATCAGATCTCAAAATTTACTTCTGGACTGCTTGTTTGACATCCAGGATTCTAAAGGAACTAGATAATGCAGACCATAACAAGCTGTTTCATCTTGTATAGAACAGTAGAACCAGAGGAACAGGCTTCCTAGGGAGATGGTGAAAGCTGATAGTGTTGATTCATTCAAATGCAAATTAGATAGATTGTTTTCAGAAAATAATATTTTGGGATGCTGTATGTGAATAATTTCAGATATGACATATGGTAAGTGTAGAATGCTTGGAAGGAGAAGACAATTTTGGATCTCTGGTTCCCAAAGCTTTCCACACAGGGGATTTCCTCACCTCATGTCTGGGTCTGTTGTAGACTAATTGATAGAGATTGATTGCCATGATTAATCAACAGCTCCATTATTGTTGTATCATGTGACTACTAGGAGAGTAGAACGCGGACTAGATTGACCTTGTTTTTTTTTTATATAGCAATTCCTATGTTCCTATCCAGTATTGGATGAGTCTTAACTTCTTCCAGTTAAACATTGGAAAGATAGAATTCATCATCTTCAGCCCCCACCAAAAACTCTGCTTCCTTGCCACTGATTTCATCTCCTTCCCTGGCTACTGTCTTGGGCTGAACCAGACTGTTTGCAACCTTGGTGTCCTGTTCGACTCTGAGTTAAGCTTCCAACTCAATATCCTCTCCATCAAAGACTAATACTTTTGCTTCAATAGCATTGTCCACCTCTGCCCTCTCACAGCCCAACTCCCATGCAAACCTTCATACATGCTTTCATCACTTCCAGACTTGATTACTCCAATGTTCTCCTTGCTGGTTTCCTATGCTTCAGCCTCCATAAACTTAAGCTTGTCTTGTGGGCAAATGTAAGGTCATCCACTTTGGATCCAAGAAAGATAAATTGTAGTATTTTCTAGATTGTGAGAAACTAGCAGTTGTAGAGGATTTGGGAGTACTGTATTCAGTTTTGGCCACCGCACCTCAGAAAGTATATATTGGCTTTGAAGGGGGTGCAGCGCAGAATCAGCCGGTGCTTAGAGGGTTAAATTACGAGAACAGGTTGCATAAACTTGGCTTCCATTCCCTTGAGTATAGAAGATTGAGGTGTTTAAAATGTTAAAAGGCTTTGATAGGGTAGACACAAAGGAACTATTTCCTCTGGTGGGGTAATCAAGGACAAGGGGACAATCTTAAAATTATAGCTCAGCCTTTCAGGAGCAAAGTCAAGAAGCACTCTTTCACACAAAGTGTAGAAGAAATCTGGAATTCTCTCCCCCAAATGGCTGTGGATGCTGGGACAATTGGAACTTTCAAGACTGAGATAGATAGATTTTTGTTAGGGAAGTGTATCAAGGGATATGGAGAAAAAGCAGGTAAGTGAAGTTGAGTTACATATCAGCCATGATCTAATTGAATGATGGAGCAGGCTCGAGGGGCTGAATAACCTACACCCGTTCCTACATAGAAACATAGAAGATAGGAGCAGGAGTAGCCATTCGGCCCCTCGAGCCTGCTCCGCCATTCGATGAGATCATGGCTGATCATCCAAACTCAGTACCCTGTACCTGCCTTCTCCCCATATCCCTTGATACCTTTAGCTTTAAGAAATATATCTAACTCATTCTTGAATATATTTAATGACTTGGCCTCAACTACCTTCTGTGGTAGAGAATTCCACAGGTTCACCACTCTCTGGGTGAAGAAATTCTTCCTCATTTCTGTCCTAAATGGCTTACCCCTTATCCTTAGATTATGACCCCTGGTTCTGGACTCTCCGACCATCGGGAACATTCTTCCTGCATCTAGTTTGTCCAGACCCGTCAGAATTTTATATGTTTCGATGAGATCCCCTCTCATTCTTCTATACTCCAGCGAGTATAAGCCCAATCGACCCAATCTCTCCTCATATGTCATTCCTGCCATCCCAGGTATCAGCCTTGTGAATCTTCGCTGAACTCCTTCCATGGCAAGAACATCCTTCCTCAGATAAGGCGACCAAAACTGCACACAGTACTCAAGGTGTGGTCTCACCAAGGCCCTGTACAACTGCAGCAGGACATCCCTGTTCCTATACTCAAACCCTTTCGCTATGAAGGCTAACATACCATTTGCCTTCTTCACCGCCTGCTGCACCTGCATGCTTACCTTCAGCGACTGGTGCACAAGGACACCCAGGTCTCGTTGCACTTCCCCTTCTCCCAATCTATTGCCATTCAGATAATAGTCTGCCTTTCTGTTTTTGACACCAAAGTGGATAACCTCGCATTTATCCACGTTATATTGCATCTGCCACGCTTCTGCCCACTCACCCAACCTGTCCAAATCATCCTGGAGTTTCTCAGTATCCTCCTCGGAGCACACACGCCCACCCAGCTTTGTGTCATCTGCAAACTTGGAGATGTTACATTTAGTTCCCTTATCCAGATCATTAATGTATATTGTGAATAGCTGGGGTCCAAAGACCGAACCCTGCGGTACCCCACTAGTCACTGCCTGCCACTCGGAAAAAGACCCATTAATTCCTACTCTCTGCTTTCTGTCCGCCAACCAGTTCTCTATCCAAGTCAATACCTTGCCCCCAATCCCATGTGCCTTAACTTTACACGCTAATCTCTTATGCGGGACCTTATCGAAAGTCTTTTGAAAGTCCAAATACACCACATCTACTGGTTCTCCCTTATCTATTTTCCCATTTCCTAATGTTGATATGTCCCTAAACTCTGATGCTAATATCCTATTCCCCCCACTCTTGTCATTGCTGACCTATATTGGCTCCCAGTCTCTAAAGGCCTTCAATTTAAAATTCATAGCCTTGTGTTTAAATACCTCCATGGCCTCTCCCCTCCCTATTTTGTAACCTCCACCACCCTCTCCACACTCTCTGTTCCTCAGAGTCCAGCCCCTTGTGCTTCTCCCTTCTTGCGTCCCACCACTAGTGGCCACACCTTCAGCTACCTAAGTTTCCACTCCCTGAAATTCCCTTCTTAAAACCCTCTTTGACAAAGATTTTGGTCATCCCTCCTAATATCTTCTTTGATTTATTGTCTGTTTTTCTCATGCCTCTATGAAGCACCTTGGAATTTTTTTCTACACTAAAAATACTGTATGAATGCAAATTGTTTTGTTGCATGGAACAAATGCAATACAAAGAAATTCCCTTTGTTGACGTCGTTCTGGCCCCCTTGCACCTCCAGCACACACTTATCCCTCTGTGTTGCACAAAATGTACGATCCCGGTTCACACATTCAGTAGCTGTTGAAGAAATCCATGATTGGAATACAGGAATATTCCCAGAAATGAAATGCATGCTAATAGGCTCACGACTGACTGACAGTCCTGAATGGTAATGGGCGTTTGACATGGGTTTTAGTGATGACATTGTCACCCAGGAGTGAGAAGGATGCTGATACAAATTACGGACATCAGAAAGCATGGAATAATATATTTTTTAAAACATTCAGCCCACACCTTCCACAGACCATTTGCAAATTTTCCTATAATGGACTCCTGAGAGAAAATTCTACATTGGTACTGATCCCCAAATATAATCAAATAAAATTCTCCATGATTTCAGTATTGACTGGTTGTCACCCCTTGGCTCCCAGGCTCCCCGCCTCACCCACATATACAATCGACCATGGAGCATTTTATCATCTCAGTATGTACCTAACTGATTTTGCTGGATTTCTGTTCCATACATGAGGAAAAGAAACGCTTCTAATCTCTGATTTCATTAGTTTCTCAGTAATGATACGTCATCAAAATAGAAATATTTCATCTGGATGGGTCTCTTCTGATGGGGAGACCTGACATTTTACGCCTCCTTTAGTTGTTTTCAGACATCTCAAAACAACATATTGAGTAATTTTAGTAACATTCTTGTGAGGGAGACATGTTGGTGAGGGAGACATGTTGGTGAGGCAGCACAGAGAGCTTTACTTTGCACTTGACCTATACTATACTAGATGTGGAAATATCAATGCTAATGCTTGGTACCAAGTGTGGAAACTATGGGTTAGAAATTCAGCTACTTACTGCCACTCTGTAGCGCCATGAAATGGTGGGAGCGACACTGCTGGCAGTGACGGCCTCGGTGATGTGGTCCCACATCGTTCTTTCTGGAGAGCCTCCTGGCCTCTGGGTAGATAACCTCACTTGCAATGTTGACCCCCTGCACAAAGCTGGAGTGCTGCATGCGAGACCCTGGGTGCTCCTTCCTTGGCTTGCTGAGCCATTTGTGTTAGTGCTGAAGCACTTTTACCATTTTTTTAGGTGTGGAAGTCAATTCAGATTTAAGAGCTGAAGACTGCCATTTGGGAATTATTTTTAATGTCTATGTTTTTTTTGAAAGGCAGTAATTGCTAAAAAATGTATTTTTTCACTTGATTTTAATTTTTATTAGTTTTGATTGCATTGCCCCTTTAATTCATAGCCCATTTAATTGCTCACAGCCTCGCTCCCAGAGGCTGTAAGAAGCAGCAAAGCCGACTGTGGATGGGTAATTCAGGTTGGAGGCCTCCATTAATGCCATCAGGAGGATGTTGCATGGTAAGTTAGTGCTGCACTCCACACCGCCAACCTCCTGAGCCAATTTTTCAATGGCAGCAATTTTTCCCCCCTGTATCTCTCTTCAGCACTGACATATCCCATCTTGAGTGCTAGAAATCATCTAGACTGTAATAAAGAAAATGAAATATGCACACGTGGCATTGCTCACGGGTAGCCTGAGGTCTGGAACATAGTTGTGATGTTTAGCTGTTAGATTTGGCCTCCCTGTAAGGCCACTGCTCTGTGGAAAAAGTAGCCTAAAAAAGCAAATCCAGGTAATCGTAGCTCTTTTAAACTCTTGAGGTCAATCAGAGGGCAATTTTAGCTGCTGTTAAATTCCTGGCTCCAATCAGAAGAACTCATCATGAATGAGTAAGATTCAATTTTTTTCAGATTTTTAAGTTTAAGATGTTTTTGCTTCTGTAACAAAGTGTGACACTTTGAACTGTGACAGACAGAGGGAGAGAGAATGAGATTTTTTATTGTTTCTTTTGCCTTTGCTACAGAAGATATTGTTGTCCATGAACTTGCTACGCTGTGTCTAGCTTCCATGTCTATCGATTTCACCAGTAAAGTGGAAATTTATGAGAAAGGTGGGATGGAACCACTCATTCATCTTCTTTCAAGCCCTGATCCTGATGTTCAAAAGAATTCCATTGAGTGTATTTCAAATTTGGTTAAGGTAGTATCTCTTTTTCTCCATTTATGATTGATAAGTATATTCTCAGACTTAAAGCTATATTACTGATTTTCTTAATTCAACAAATATAATCAATATATGAAACCATTAAAAAAAATCAAATGTCATGAGGGTTGCTATTATGACTATTTGTAAAGTAATCCCAAACCAAGCCAATCCGGACTCATCTAATTTAAGATATGGTATGGATTAATAAGGAAGACATCTATTGATCAGATTCTAGTAATTATTTCAACATAACATATTTTTGCAAAGTTTGAGTTGCTTAAAAAAACACGGCTATCTTTATTAGCATTTTCTGCAGTTCATGGATGCATTTTTTTTTAAAGGAGTGACTGGTAAATATCCTCAATGAATCGCAGGTTGCTCCATTTTGTGCCAGGCACAAGCCTATTTCATTTCAATACTGTTGTATATTCCTCTGCTGTCACTTGCAGAATGATGATGTCTGAATTGCAGAATTCCAAAGAGCCTCAAGTCCAAATGTTGTTTCCAGATACACCATCCTCTGCATAAAGTAGTCTCAAACTATCAAATATGACCAACAAGAGTCCAGTAAAATAAACACAGATTGAAGAGAGCCAAACTGGTTATAAAAATGGTAGATTACATGGGGAAGAGTTAAATGCAATTAACTTTTTACTCGTATAACAAATCTCATTGGATGTCAAATCAGGCTCATTTTACAAATAAAAACCACTCCTGAGATTATCGCTGCCAATGACTTTTGGTTGCAGAGGAGGACTGAGCCTTTAAATAGTGACTGGGAAATTGTGTCATGCAGGTGGGCAGCACACCCGCAGATGTGTCAATATGACGAGAAACCCGGCAGCATCATTTAAATGACACCTGGCAGTTAAAATCGGCCTGGCTTCCACGTCTAATGGCACATTCCCATCTCGGGTAAAAATCGGAGCCCAGGTATCAAAATTAGAAAAGTATTAGTAAATGGCCTAGAAACTGGATCGTGCCTGAAAACTGGCGTGGAGCGTGGACTGGCACCAGTTACTATCAATGCAGGCAGTGTCTGTGCTGCCTGCTAATTACAATCATTCATGTGTGCAGCCAATGCTACCCATGCTATAGAAGATAGGAGCAGGAGTAGGCCATTCGGCCCCTCGAGCCTGTTCCGCCATTTAATGAGATCATGGCTGATCATCCAAATTCAGTACCCTGTCCCTGCTTTCTCCCCATATCCCTTGATCCCTTTAGCCTTAAGAAATATATCTAACTCCTTCTTGAATATATTTAATGAATTGGCCTCAACTGCCTTGTGTGGTAGAGAATTCCACAGGTTCACCACTCTCTGGGTGAAGAAATTCCTCCTCATCTCAGTCCTAAATGGCTTACCCCTTATCCTTAGACTGTGACCCCTGGTTCTGGACTCCCCCGCCATCGGGAACATCCTTCCTGCATCTAGTCTGTCTAGTCCTGTTAGAATTTCATAAGTTTCAATGAGATCCCCTCCCATTCTTCGAAACTCTAGCGAATATAAGCCTAATTGACCCAATCTCTCTTCATACGTCATTCCTGCCATCCCAGGTATCAGTCTGGTGAATCTTCGCTGCACTCCCTCCATGGCAAGAACATCCTTCCTCAGATAAGGCGACCAAAACTGCACACAATACTCAAGGTGTGGTCTCACCAAGGCCCTGTACAACTGCAGCAAGACATCCTTGCTCCTGTACTCGAATCCTCTCGCTATGAAGGCCAACATACCATTTGCCTTCTTAACCGCCTGCTGCACCTGCATGCTTACCTTCAGCGACTGGTGCACAAGGACACCCAGGTCTCGTTGCACTTCCTCTTTTCCCAATCTATTGCCATTCAGATAATAACCTGTCTTCCTGTTTTTGCCACCGAAGTGGATAACCTCGCATTTATCCACATTATACATGGAGATGGCAAAAATGCTGAACAAATATTTTGTTTCAGTCTTTACGGTAGAGGACACTAAGAATATCCCAACACTGGACAAACAGGGGGCTCTAGTGGGGGAGGAGCTAAATACAATTAAAATTACTAAGGAATTGGTACTCAGTAAAATAATGGGACTCAAGGCGGATAAATCCCCTGGACCTGATGGCTTACATCCTAGGGTCTTGAGAGAAGTGGCAGTAGGAATTGTGGATGCTTTGGTAATAATTTTCCAAAACTCCCTGAACTCAGCAAAGGTCCCGGCAGATTGGAAAACTGCTAATGTAACACCCTTATTTAAAAAGGGTTGTAGGCAGAAGGCTGGAAATTATAGACCAGTTAGCCTAACATCTGTGGTGGGTAAAATTTTGGAGTCTATTATGAAGGAGACAGTAACGGAACATTTAGATAAACATAATTTAATAGGACAAAGTCAGCATGGCTTTATGAAGGGGAAGTCATGTCTGACAAATTTGCTCGAGTTCTTTGAGGACATAACGTACAGGGTGGATAAAGGGGAACCAGTGGATGTAGTGTATTTAGACTTCCAGAAGGCATTCGACAAGGTGCCACATAAAAGATTATTACTCAAGATAAAAAATCACTGGATTGGGGGTAATATTCTGGCATGGGTGGAGGATTGGTTATCTAACAGGAAGCAGAAAGTTGGGATAAATGGTTCATTCTCGGACTGGCAACCAGTAGCCAGTGGTGTTCCGCAGGGGTCGGTGCTGGGTCCCCAACTCTTTACAATCTATATTAACGATTTGGAGGAGGGGACCGAGTGTAACATATCAAAGTTTGCAGATGATACAAAGATGGGAGGGAAAGTAGAGAGTGAGGAGGACATAAAAAACCTACAAGGGGATATAGACAGGCTGGGTGAGTGGGCAGAGATTTGGCAGATGCAATACAATATTGGAAAATGTGAGGTTATGCACTTTGGCAGGAAAAATCAGAGAGCAAGTTATTATCTTAATGGCGAGAAACTGGAAAGTACTGCAGTTCAAAGGGATCTGGGGGTCTTGGTGCAAGAAAATCAAAAAGTTAGTATGCAGGTGCAGCAGGTGATCAAGAAAGCCAATGGAATGTTGGCTTTTATTGCTCGGGGGATAGAATATAAAAACAGGGAGGTATTGCTGCAGTTGTATAGGGTATTGGTGAGACCGCACCTGGAGTACTGCATACAGTTTTGGTGTCCATACTTAAGAAAAGACATACTTGCTCTCGAGTCAGTACAAAGAAGGTTCACTTGGTTAATTCCGGGGATGAGGGGGTGGACATACGAGGAGAGGTTGAGTAGATTGGGACTCTACTCATTGGGGTTCAGAAGAATGAGAGGCGATCTTATTGAAACATATAAGATTGTGAAGGGGCTTGATCGGGTGGACGCGGTGAGGATGTTCCCAATGATGGGTGAAACTAGAACTAGGGGACATAATCTTAGAATAAGGGGCTCCTCTGCATTTGCCATTCATCTACCCAATCACCCAACCTGTCCAAATCATACTGGAATTTCTCTGTATCCTCCTCACAGCACACACGCCCACCCAGCTTTGTGTCGTCTGCAAACTTGGAGATATTACATCTAGTTCCCTTGTCTGGATCATTAATATATATTGTGAATAGCTGGGTTCCTAGCACCGATCCCTGCGGTACCCCACTAGTCACTGCCTGCCACTCGGAAAAAGACCCATTTATTCCAACTCTTTGCTTCCTGTCTGCCAACCAGTTCTCTATCCAAGACAGTACCTTACATTAGCTATCCTCCAATCCATGGGAACTGTTCCAGAGTCTATAGAATTTTGGAAGATGACCAGCAATGCATCGACTATTTCTAGGGCCACTTCCTTAAGTACCCTAGGATGTAGATTATCAGGCCCTGGGGATTTATCGGCCTTCAATCCCGTCAATTTCCCTAACACCATTTCCCTACAAATACTGATTTCATTCAATTCCTCCCTCTCATTAGACCCTATGTACCCCGACATCTCTGGGAGGTTATTTGTGTCCTCCTTTGTGAAGACAGAACAAAAGTATGTATTTAATTGGTCTGCCATTTCTTTGTTCCCCATTATAAATTCCCCTGATTCTGACTGCAAGGGACCTACGCTTGACTTCACCAATCTTTTTCTCTTCACATATCTATAGAAGCTTTTACAGTCAGTTTTTATGTTCCCAGCAAGCTTACTCTCACAATCTATTTCCCCCCTCTTAATTAATCTCTTGACCTCCTTTGCTGAATCCTAAACTGCTCCCAATCCTCAGGTTTGCTTTTCTGGCCAAATTATATGTCTCTCCTTGGATCTTATGCTATCCCTAATTTCCCTTGTTAGCCACGGTTGAGTCACCTTTTTTGCTGCATGCCTATCAGGAAGGGGGGGGTGCGATATTGGGAGTTCGGGATGATACTTAAAGGAAGCCAGCACCTCTTAAAAGGGAGGTGCATTTTGGCTGCAAAGACTGGAACAAGTTGAGGAAGAAATGGCTGAAGGAGTGAGCGAGTGAGTGGACATCATGGTTCTCTGATGCAGCACTGGAGGCCTTGGTGCAGGTAGGGGAGAGAAGGAGGAACTTAATTTTTACCCCAGGGTTCAGGTAACTCGCCTTGCAGAAAAAAATTCAATGATTTAACCAGGGTTGTTAAGGAAAGAAGACTGCTAAAATACTTTCTGACCACTGCTGCACCACTCACAGCCTCATTAATTACAACACTGCCCTCCCCTACTATCCTGCACTGTCCTGTAAACACTGCACCACACTTCTCTAGATTTCTTTTTCCTCATACGCACACACTTGGTTGGTTCCGGGTATGGGGGATCTTAGCTACAAGGACAGGTTGGAGAAGCTGGATTTGTTTTCATTAGAGCAAAGGAGGTTGAGGGGTAATTTGATAGAGGTGTACAAGATTATGAAGGTTTGGATAGGCTAGATGGGGAAAGGCTGTTCGCACTAGTCGATGGTACAAGGACTAGGGGACACAGATTCAAGGTTTTGGGATACAGGAAAAACTTTTTTACGCAGTGAGTGGTGAGGACCTGGAACTCGCTGCCGACGGAAGTGGTGGAAGCGGAGACACTCAATGTTTTCAAGGGGAGACTGGATAGGCACTTGAGGGAAATAAACTTGCAGGGCTACGGGGATAGAGCGGGGGAATTGGACTGACTGGATCGCTCCACAGAGAGCCGGCACGGACTCAATGGGCCGAATGGCCTCCTTCTGTGCCGTTATGACTCTGTGACTCTATGACTTACCACTGTTGCAACCCTCAGTTACCAACAACTTATAAACAGATTAGCGGCTATTTCACCATGACAGCTACATTCTCCAAACACCTCACAAGAGTCTCACTAACACACTTCTAGAGACATACAGGGAAGGATAAAGAAAGAACGGGAGACGTATGACAGATACCGAGGGCTAAATACTCCAGAATCTTTAGAGGAGTACAGAAAGTGCAGGGGCGCAATTAAAAAGGATATTAGGAAAGCAAAGAGAGAGCATGAAAAATTCTTGGCAAGTAAAATCAAGGAAAACCCAAAGATGTTTTATAAATATATTAAGAGTAAGAGGATAACTAAAGAAAGGGTAGGGCCCATTAGAGATCATGAGTGTAATCTGTGTGTTGAGCTGGGAGACGTCGGTAGGGTTCTTAATCAATACTTTGCGTCTGTTTTCACAAAGGAGGGGGGGCGAAGCAGACATTGCTATCAGGGGGGAGGAGTGTGAAATATTAGATGAAATAAACATAGTGAGAGAGGAAGTATTAAGGGGTTTAGCAGATTTAAAAGTGGATAAATCCCCAGGCCCGGATGAAATGTATCCCAGGCTGTTAAGCAAAGCAAAAGAGGAAATTGCAGAGGCCCTGACCATCATTTTTTGATCCTCTCTGGCTTCAGGTGTGGTGCTGGAGGACTGCTAATGTGGTACCCTTGTTTAAAAAGGGAGAAAAGGATAGGCCGAGTAATTACAGGCCAGTCAGCCAAACCTCGATGGTGGGAAAATTATTGGAAAGAATTCTGAAGGACAGGATAAATCTTCATTTAGAAAGACACGGATTAATCAAGGATAGTCAGCACGGATTTGTTAAGGGAAGGTCGTGTCTGACAAACTTGATTGAATTTTTTGAGGAGGTAACAAGGAGGGTAGTGCGTTTGATGTAGTGTATATGGACTTTAGCAAGGCTTTTGATAAGGTTCCACATGGCAGACTAGTCACGAAGTTAAAAGCCCATGGGATCCAGGGCAAAGTGTCAAGTTGGATCCAAAACTGGCTCGGAGACAGGAAGCAGAGGGTAATGGTTGATGGGTGTTTTTGTGACTGGAAGGCTGTTTCCAGTGGGGTTCTGCAGGGCTCAGTACTAGGTCCCTTGCTTTTTGTGGTATATATCAATGATCTAGACTTGAATATAGGGGGTATGATTAAGAAGTTTGCCGATGATACTAAAATAGGCTGCGTGATTGATACCGAAGAAGGAAGCTGTAGACTGCAGGAAGATATCAATAAATTGGTCAGGTGGGCAGAACAATGGCAAATGGAATTTAATCTGAGAAGTGTGAGGTAATGCATTTGGGGAGGGCTAACAAGGAAAGGGAATACACATTAAATGGTAGGACACTGAGTAGTGTAGAGTAACAAAGGGACCTTGGAGTGCATGTCCACAGATCCTTGAAGGTAGCAGGCCAGGTAGATAAGGTGGTTAAGAAGGCATACGGAATGCTTGCCTTTATTAGCCGTGGCATAGAATACAAGAGCAGGGGGGGTTATGCTTCAACTGTATAAAACACTAGTTAGGACTCAGCTAGAGTACTGCATGCAGTTCTGGTCACCACATTACAGAAAAGATGTGATTGCACTAGAGAGGGTACAGAGGAGATTTACAAGGATGTTGACTGGAGTAGAGAATCTTAGCTATGAGGAAAGACTGGATAGGCTGGGTCTGTTTTCCTTAGAACAGAGGAGGCTGAAGGGAGACCTTATTGAGGTGTATAAAATTATGAGGGCCATAGATAAAGTGGATAGAAAGGATCTATTTTCCCTTAGCAGAGGGGTCAAAAACCAGGGAGCACAGGTTTAAAGTAATTGGTGGAAGGTTTAGAGGGGATTTGAGGGGAAATTTCTTCACCCAGAGGGTTGTGGGGGTCTGGAACTCACTGCCTGAAAGGGTGGTAGAGGCAGGATCCCTAACCACATTTAAAAGGTACTTGGATGTGCACTTGGGATGCTCTAACCTGCAGGGCTACGGACCAAGAGCTAGGAAGTGGGATTAGGCTGGATAGCTCTTTGTTGGCCAGCGCGGACACGATGGGCCAAAATGGCCTCCTTCCGTGCTGTAACTTTCTATGATTCTATGACTTCCTCGTTATTGCAGCAGGTCTCGCACAGTACAGGGCAACAGGCTGCCACCGCAGGAGGAAGGGCCCATCTGCACACCCTCTCTCCCCACCCCTCCTTAGGAGAGCATCCTGGCCATCATGGGAAGGGGCACAACAAAGTCCGTGGTCACTGGCAATGCTGGAGTAGCAGGGTTATTTTATATTCTTTGGGGGGGAAATTCGGTTGATTTGCGCCTCGGGACGCAAAACAACTAGTGCCTGGGCGCAGCGCCGCTAATGCCTCCCGTGAAATTCAGCGGGAGGTTAGCGGCGGCGGTAACCGTTAGCACCCCATGGCGCTGCGCCTCCGGCGATGACGTCATCGCAATGCGCAGCGCCCCACTCGCGCCCCGGCTGCGATCTTCGGTAGCGCCGCCTGATGCTGTGTCCGACAGGGTCATGGGGGCCTACCTGCGGCTGGGGCGGCGCAAATTAAAGGGGAGGTGTCGGGTGGCCATTTTTGTTGCTAGCCACCTGCCAGTACCTGCCCCCGTTGCTGTCCCCGGCCTTCTGAACGGGCCCCCCGCGGGGTGCCGGCTGCGCTCCGTGAGCCTGGCACTTCCCTTGAGTGCCGGGCTCTTTTGCCGGCACCCCAATCACTGGTGGCCCAGCTGGGCCCTGGGTGGCGCTGCGCAAGGCCCCTCCCCTTTAATAAGGGGAGGAAGGCCTGCAGTACCGCGGCACGTAGCGCCGTGATATTCACTCGCAGCGCCCCAAGAAGGACGGGGCGCTTCCAGTAGAGCCCCGCCTTCCTCTTGAGACCCTACCTGTGAATTTCGGGCGCGGGGGCACTAATTTTTTCGGGGTGCTAAAAGCAGCGCCCCAGCGAAGTTAACGTCCCAAACGGAGCGCGACCCAATTTTTCCCCCTTTGTCTCTTCTAACTTCTCACTCACCCCATGCACTCTGCATGACAAGCTGCACATGCTTTCAACACCCACTTCTCTATCTCTCTGCTCTCCCTCACACCACAATCTAACCCTTGTCCCTTTCTTTCATTTCAACTGCTGTGAATGTTAACTCGGCCTCCTGCCGTCTTTCCTCATTTAAATCTATCAGCATAACCCTCAATTCCCTTCTCTCTCATATGCTTGTCTAGCCTCCCCTTAAATGCATCCATACTATTCGCTTCAACCACTCCCTGTGGTAGCGAGTTCCACATTCTCACCACTCTTTGGGTAAAGAAGTTTCTTCTGAATTCCCTATTGGATTTCTTGGTGACTGTCTTACATTGATGGCCTCTAGTTATGCTCTTCCCCACAAGTGGAAACATTCTCTCTGTATCCACTCTATCAAAACCTTTCATAATTTTAAAGATCTCTATTAGGCCACCCCTCAGCCTTTTTTCAAGAGAAAAGAGACCCAGCCTGTTCATCCTTTCCTGATCTGTATACCCTTGCATTTCTGGTATCATCCTTGTAAATCTTCTCTGCATCCTCTCCAGTGCCTCTATATCCTTTTTATAATATGGCGACCAGAACTGTACGCAGTACTCTTAAGTGTGGTCTAACCAAGGTTCGATACAGGTTTAGCATAACTTCCCTAAATTTTTTTTTTATTCGTTTATGGGATCAGGGTGTCGCTGGCAATGCCAGCATTTATTGCCCATCCCTAGTTGCCCTTGAGAAGGTGGTGGTGAGCCGCCTTCTTGAACCGCTGCAGTCCGTGTGGTGATGGTACTCCCACAGTGCTGTTAGGTAGGGAGTTCCAGGATTTTGACCTAGCGCCGATGAAGGATCGGCGATATACTTCGAAGTCAGGATGGTGTGTGACTTGGAGGGGAACTTGGAGGTGGTGGTGTTCCCATGCGCCTGCTGCCCTTGTCCTTCTAGGTGGAAGAGGTCGCGGGTTTGGGAGGTGCTGCCGAAGAAGCCTTGGCGAGTTGCTGCAGTGCATCTTATAGATGGTACACACTGCAGCCACGGTACGCCGGTGGTGGAGGGAGTGAATGTTTCAGGTGGTGGATGGGGTGTCAATCAAGTGGGCTGCTTTGTCCTGGATGGTATCGAGCTTCTTGAGTGTTGTTGGAGCTGCACTCATCCAGGCAAGTGGAGAGTATTTCTTCACACTCTTTACTTGTGCCTTGTAGATGGTGGAAAGGCTTTGGGGAGTCAGGAGGTGAGACACTTGCCGCAGAATACCTAGCCTCTGACCTGCTCTTGTTGCCACAGTATTTATGTGGCTGGTCCACTTAAGTTTCTGGTTAATGGTGACCCCCAGGATGTTGATGGTGGGGATTCAGCGGTGGTAATGCCATTGAATGTCAAGGGGAGGTGGTTAGACTCTCGCTTGTTGGAGATAATCATTGCCTGGCACTTCTGTGGCGCGAATGTTACCTGCCACTTATCAGCCCAAGCCTGAACGTCGTCCAGGTCTTGTTGCATGCGGGCATGGACTGCTTCATTATCTGTGGAGTTGCGAATGGCGCTGAACACTGTGCAGTCATCAGCGAACATCCCCATTTCTGACCTTATGTTGGAGGGAAGGTCATTGATGAAGCAGCTGAAGATGGTTGGGCCTAGGACACTGCCCTGAGGAACTCCTGTAGCGATGTCCTGGGGCTGTGATGATTGACCTTCAACCACCACAACCATCTTCCTTTGTGCTAGGTATGACTCCAGCCAGTGGAGCGTTTTCCCCTGATTCCCATTGACTTCAGTTTTACTAGGGCTCCTTGATGCCACACTCGGTCAAATGCTGCCTTGATGTCAAGGGCAGTCACTTTCACCTCACCTCTGGAATTCAGCTCCTTTGTCCATGTATGGACCAAGGCTGTAATGAGGTTGGGAGCCGAGTGGTCTTGGCGGAACCCAAACTGGGCATCAGTGAGCAGGTTATTGGTGAGTAAGTGCCACTTGATAGCACTGTCGATGACACCTTCCATCACTTTGCTGATAATTGAGAGTAGACTGATGGGGCGGTAATTGGCCGGGTTGGATTTGTCCTGCTTTTTGTGGACAAGACATACCTGGGCAGTTTTCCACATTGTCGGATAGATGTCAGTGTTGTAGCTGTACTGGAACAGCTTGGCTAGAGGCGCGGCTAGTTCTGGAGCACAAGTCTGCAGCACGATAGCCGGGATGTTGTCGGGGCCCATAGCCTTTCCCGTATCCAGTGCGCTCAGCTGTTTTTTGATATCACGTGAAGTGAATCGAATTGGCTGCAGAATGGCTTCTGTGATGGTGGGGACTTCGGGAGTAGGCCGATATGGATCATCCACTCGGCACTTCTGGCTGAAGTTTGTTGCAAACGCTTCAGCCTTGTCTTTTGCACTCACGTGCTGGGCACCACTATCATTGAGGATGGGGATATTCTTGGAGCCTCCTCCTCCCGTTAGTTGTTTAATGGTCCACCACCATTCACGACTGGATGTGGCAGGACTGCAGAGCTTTGATCTGATTCGTTGATTGTGGGATCGCTTAGCCCTGTCTATAGCATGCTGCCTCCGCTTTTTAGCATGCATGTAGTCCTGTGTTACAGCTTCCCCAGGTTGGCACCTCATTTTTAGGTATGCCTGGTGCTGCTCCTGGCATGCTCTTCTGCACTCGTTGTTGAACCAGGTTGGTCCCCTGGCTTGGTGGTAATGGTAGAGTGAGGGATATGCCGGGCCATGAGGTTACAGATTGTGGTGGAATACAATTCTGCTGCTGCTGATGGCCCACAGCGCCTCATGAATGCCCAGTTTTGAGCTGCTAGATTTTTTCTGAATCTATCCCATTTAGCACGGTGCTAGTGCCGCACAACACGATGGAGGGTGTTCTCAGTGTGAAGACGGGACTTTGTCTCCACAATGACTGTGTGGTGGTCACTGCTGCCAATGCTGTCATGGACAGATGCATCTGCGACAGGTAGATTGGTGAGGACAAGGTCAAGTAGGTTTTTCCCTCTTGTTGGTTCACTCACCACCTGTCGCAGGCCCAGCCTGGCAGTTATGTCCTTCAGGACTCGGCCAGCTCGGTCAGTAGTGGTGCTACCGAGCCACTCTTGGTGATGGACATTGAAGTCCCCCACCCAGAGTACATTCTGTGCCCTTGCTACTCTCAGTGCTTCTTCCAAGTGGTGTTCAGCATGGAGGAGTACTGATTCATCAGCTGAGGGAGGGCGGTAGGTGGTAATCAGCAGGAGGTTTCCTTGCCCATGCTTGACCTGAAGCCATGAGACTTCAATTCTATACCTCGAGAAATAAATTCTAGTGCTTGGTTTGCATTTTTTATGGCCTTGCTAACCTGTGTCGCAACTTTTAGTGATTTGTGTATTTGTACTCCGAGATCCCTTTGTTCCTCTACCCCACCTAGACTTACACCCTCCAAGTAATAAGTGACATCCCTATTCTTCCTATCAAAATGTAATACCTCATATTTATCTGTGTTGAACTTTATTTGCCAATTATATGTCCATTCTGCAAGTTTATTAATGTCCTCCTGTAATTTGTTGCAGTCCACCTCAGTATTGACTACCCCCCCAATTTGGTGTCATCCGCAAATTTAGAAATTGTATTTTTGATTCCAAAGTCTAAATCGTTAATATAAATTGTGAACAACAGTGGTCCAAGCATTGATCGTTGTGGAACACCACTACCCACCTTCTGCCACTGTGAATAGCTACCGTTTACCCCTACTCTCTGCTTTCTGTCTTGAAGCCAGCTAGCTATCCATTCTGCTACTTGTCCCCTGACTCCGCATTCTCTGACCTTGTTCATCAGTCTATAAATGGGAGGGTTGATTTAGTTGAAGCGCTTTTCGATGATCTTGCCTCTGAGCTTGGATAAATGGGGATTTTGGTGGATGCTGCCTCTCCTCCTCCTCTTCCTCTTCCTCCTGCTCCTCCACCTGCTCTTGTTGCTGCCCAGCAGGTGGTAAGGGCTGGTCCCTCATGGTGGCAAAGTTGTGGAGCATGTAGTAGGTGACGTCAAATCTGGATACCCACTCAGGTGTACTGCAAAGCACCTCCGGAATGGTCCAGGCAGCAGAAGCGTTGCCTGACTATGCCGATTGTTTGCTTGATGATGTTCCTTGTGGAATTATGGGTCTCGCTGTAAGTGTACTCTGCATCTGTGCACGGATTCATGACTGGAGCCATGCACTGTATGGAGGGGAAAACCAAATGCTCTCTCGTTCAGCTTCTCTCTGTCAATAGGGAAGGAGATGTAGGTGTTTCTCCTGACACATACTGTGAACGGTGAGATGTTGCTGTGACCTTTGCAACTTGAAAGGAGTACGTGGCATAAAAGTTGAGGGCCACAGTGACCTTGACAGCCACAGGTAGTGCTAGCCATGCTCTGGGTTGAAGTTTGGTTGTGGCTGCAGCAGCCAACATAGCTCGGTGACAGACACCTTGGTGAAGCTGATGTAGGAAAATTGCTCCCTGAAGACCCTTTGGGGAAATGGCCTCCTGTTCAGTGCCTTCCTCCTCCCTCTTCTACAGCAGCTTCTACTGCTCTGTGGTGTCTTCCTTGCTGTTTCCCTTAGTCCTCCAGCACCAAAGGCAGCCCTATGAGACCACCTATGTCTGCAACCAGACTATTTGTGAAGCAAAAAGCAACAACAGTGCAAGAGCAGCAAAACCTCTCTCTGTGCAGACTACCTGATAGAACATGGCAACAAATGCCTAGAAGTCAAGCAGTAGCCAGAAATAATAAACCAGCAACTCACCTGTAAGTACTGCATGCTGCCTTTAAATAGGACCTTCCTGCCGGTTAGCGCCACGTTGTGCTGTGCGAGGTCAGCAGGTGACAACTGAGCGCTGGGGTGACCAAAAATGGAAAACGGGTCCGGCAAGAAGCAAGACCCTAAGTTACAAACCTTATGCAGAGCTTAGCATGCGCTCCTGCCGCCAGCGTGACCTCCTGTACCAACATGGCAGGCGGTGCACTTCTGGCCGCAAGTGTGCTCACACTTACTGCCTGCCATATTGGGGGGCATAGTAGGCTGCATGGTGCCTGAAAAATGGACACTATGCAGCCAAATTTCTAGGCCAGTATCCTTTTACACTGTCTTACTCCAATCATTTATCAAAGTGACATTTCCATTTCCAACAATAGCAATCTTTCTGAGACTGACAAGTTATTGGCAGTTTTGTGGTATGCACTCGGAACTGAATTAATGGTTTAACACATTGGGGGAAAAATTCAGTTGGTTGCGCCTCCCGTTAGTTCCTTAAGAGGGCGCTAATGGGACGTGAAGTAACTAGCGCCCGGGCGCGGCGATGTTTGCGCCGCTCGCGAAATTAACTAGACATTTTGCGGCGGCGCTAAACAGTACCGCCACGATCTCCTGCGCCGGCAGATCGTGACGTCAGTCGAGTGCGCAACGCCCCGGTAGCACCCCAGAGTGGATATTGAGTGGCGCCCCCTGCCTTACCGCCTGCCGCTAGCAACGACAGGTTGAGGGGAGCGTTTTGCAGTCAGGAAGGGACTGGGGGAGCGCTATTTAAAGGCGACCGCTTCCTGCCTTTTTTTGTTGGCGACATTTTTGAACCATGCATTCTGAGAGAGAGAGAGAGAGAGAGAGACTTCTGGAGAGATTCAACGCTGTGTGAAGGAGTTTTGGGTACTGAGCAGCACTCTGCAGGTTCATTTTGATTTTCCCTTCCTTGTATCGATTTAGAAGAGACTGTGGGGCTGCACTCTGAGCTCTTTCTCTGGGCCTCTCCATTGTTCTTTCCAGCAGATTTGATGTACAGGTCTCTCCAGGCCGAGATTCAAGGCTGCAATGAGCAGGATGTGGATGGAAAGCAAGATCAACCCTCCCCTTTAAGAACTGGCCGGGGCCATTGTGTGTGTGTTCCATTGCTGACTGACATCACATGAGCTTCGCCAGCGCTCTGAGTTAGCGCCTCGCTCCTCGGCCTTTGCGCCTTAAGACAGATGTGTAGCGCCTGATTTAGCGCTCCAATCACCTCTAGGGGCGATAAAAGTCAAGTTTGCAGTCGGAGGCGATAATTAGCGGCAGGCGCTAATCTTTGCGCCTGGCCGATAATTGCGCCCCAAACGGGGCGATACTGAATTTTTCCCCCATTTAATTTGACTTTAAGTCATTAGAACGGAGACTTCCAGGCCACGAAATTCAGCACCTTAGCGGTGGTAGTTAAGGCCGGTTTTGAAAGAAAAAAGGCATCCGACTTGCTTCCGCCCACTTCCTGCGCAGTCCGCACTGTGCTCCATCTTGGTGAGGGCGATAGCGTGGGTGGGACATGTGTGCGCCGGCAGCATGCTGAGTAGGCAGATCGCGACGTCAGTCAGTGTGTAACGCTGATTTGACGCACGATCTGCCATTTTGGACGTCGCCGCTCCATTCAACGCCCTCCCCTTAATACGTGTTCAGCTGCACGAGAGACACCCCACCAGCGCTATTTAAAGGGAAACATCCAACTTGCAAGTAAGTTGATTATTTCTCTTGTACTGGCTCTTGCAGAGTTTGTATGAATACTCAGTTACTGGAAGACATTTCAAAAGTTGTTAAAGTGTGCAGGAAGTGCTGCTGAACGTTGGGAAGGCGTTGGCTGCTACTGGAAAGCCTCTGAGTACCCCACTTGTTCCCAGTCATGGGAGCTCTACTTGCAGTCCCCCTCGCTTTGCAGCATGTCAGGGAGATGGAGCAGAGTCAGCAAAGAAGACAAGCTGCTCGCAGAGGAAGGGGGAGGAGGACTCTCAGCAGGAGGCTTTACCCACCTAGGGTCTTCAGGGAGCATTTCTCGTACCTGCACCTAAGCCAGGAGCAGGGTGTTCGATGGCTCCGCTTCACCAAGGAGGTGGTCACAGAACTCTTTTCGCCCTTGGAACCAGACCTGCAACCTCGAGGGCAGCGACGTCTCTGCTAGTGGTCCTCAAGGTGACTGTTGCCCTGAATTTTTTCACCAGCGGATCCTTCCAGGCTGGAACAGACGACATCGCAAACATCTCGCCGTCCATCGCTGCATCCAGGAAGTTACAGAGGCACTGTACTCCAGCAGAAGGGACTTTGTTGTCTTCTCTCTAAACAGAGAGAAGCAGGAGGAGCGCGTACATGGCTTTGCCAGGATATCAGGCTTCCCCATGGTGCAGGGCACCATCGACTGCACACAGGTGGCTTTGCGGGCGCTGCATATCAATGGTGAGATGTTCTGTAACTGCAAAGGGTACCACTCACTTAATGGGCAGTTGGTGTGTGACCACATCCAGCCCATCTTGCTCACCAACCAGTATTCGGTGCTGAGTACTGGTGGGGGCGATGGTTCCTCTGGAGAGTGCAGCCAGAGCCAAGTCCACAGCACCATGGAAGGCTCAGCTGCACAGGTGGGCGGGAGGGGGGGGGGGCTGCGGAAGAGGAGAGGGAGAGCAATAGTGATAGCGGATTCAATAGTTGGGGGAGCAGACAGGCGTTTCTGCGGCCGCAGACGTGACTCCAGGATGGTATGTTGCCTCCCTGGTTCCAGGGTCAAGGATGTCACTGAACGGCTGCAGGGCGTTCTGAGGGGGGAGGGTGAACAGCCAGAGGTCGTGGTACATAATGGTACCAACGACATAGGTAGAAAGAGGGATGAGGTCCTGCAGGCAGAGTTTAGGGAGCTAGGAAAGAGGTTAAAAAGCAGGACCTCAAAGGTAGTAATCTCCAGATTACTATCAGTGCCACGTGCTAGTGAGTACAGAAATAGGAAGATAGAGCAGATGAATGCGTGGCTGGAGAGATGGTGTAGGAGGGAGGGCTTTAGATTCCTGAGGAATTGGAACCGTTTCTGGGGGAGGTGGGACCTCTACAAGCCAGACGGGTTGCACCTCAACGGGAGCGGGACCAATATCCTCGCGGGAGGGTTTGCTAGTGCGGTTGGGGAGGGATTAAACTAGCTTGGCAGGGGGATGGGAACCTGAGGGTAGAAGCAGAAGGGAGAAAAGCTAAGTTGGAAATAGATGATAGGGGTTCAGGTGAAGGGGTATTTAGGAAGGCAAAGAGAAAGGAGAAGGCAATAGTGCAGGGCAACGACAGGGGTAACGATAACCAGAATGTATCAGGAAGGGGAAGAGCATACAAGCATAAGAGTGCACCAGAAAATAGAGTCAGAGTAAGGAAAAATGATAAGGTAAAATTAAAGGCTCTTTATCTGAATGCACGCAGCATTCGTAACAAGATAGATAAGTTGACGGCACAAATAGAAATAAATGGGTATGATCTGAAAGCCATTACAGAGACGTGGTTGCAAGGTGACCAAGGCTGGGAACTGAATATTCAGGGGTATTTGACATTTCAGAAGGATCGGCAGAAAGGAAAAGGAGGTGGGGTAGCTCTGTTAATAAAGGATGAGATCACTGCAGTGGTGAGGAATGATATTGGCTCAGAAGCTCAAGATGTAGAATCAGTTTGGGTGGAGATAAGAAATAGTAAGGGTAAGAAGTCACTGGTGGGAGTAGTATATAGGCCCCCGAACAGTAGCTATACTGTAGGACAGAGTATAAATCAAGAAATAATGGGGGCTTGTAAGAAAGGTACTGCAATAATCATGGGCGATTTTAACCATCATATAGATTGGACAAATCAAATTGGCAAGGGTAGCCTTGAGGACGAGTTCATAGAGTGTATTCGGGATGGTTCCTTAGAGTAATACGTCGAGGAACCAACCAGGGAGCAAGCTATTTTAGATCTGGTAATGTGTAATGAGACAGGATTAATTAATGATCTCATAGTAAAGGATACCCTAGGAAAGAGTGATCATAGCATGGTAGAATTTCATATTCAGTTTGAGGGTGAGAAACTTGGGTCTGAAACTAGTGTCCTAAACTTAAATAAAGGCAATTACAAGGGGATGAGGACAGAGTTGGCTAAAGTGGACTGGGAAAATAGATTAAAGGGTAAGACGGTAGATCAGCAGTGGCAGACATTTAAGGAGATATTTCATAAATCTCAGCAAAGGTGTATTCCAGTGAGAAAGAAAGGCTCTACGAGAAGGATGCACCATCCATGGCTAACTAAGGAAGTTAAGGATGGTATCAATTTGAAATAAAAGGCACACAATGTTGTGAAGATTAGTGGTAGGCCAGAGGATTGGGAAATTTTTAGAAACCAGCAAAGGATGACTAAAAAGATTATAAAGAGGGAGAAGATAGAGTATGAGAGTAAACTAGCAAATAATATAAAAACAAACAGTAAGCTTCTACAGGTATATAAAAAGGAAGAGAGTAGCTAAAGTAAACGTTGGTCCCTTAGAGGATGAGACTGGGGAATTAATAATGGGAAATAGAGAAATGGCAGAGACTCAACAATTATTTTGGATCGGTCTTCACGGTAGAAGACACTAAAAACATCCCAATAATAATAGATAATCAAGGGACTATAGGGAGGGAGGAACTTAAAACAATCTCTACCACTAGAGAAAAAGTACTAGGCAAACTAATGGGGCTAAAGGCCGACAAGTCCCCTGGACCTGATGGCCTGCATCCTAGGGTCTTAAAAGAAGTGGCTGCAATGATAGTGGATGCGTTGGTTGTAATCTACCAAAATTCCCTGGATTCTGGAAAGGTCCCAGCGGATTGGAAAACCGTAAATGTAACGCCACTATTCAAGAAAAGAGGGAGACAGAAAGCAGGAAACTGTAGGCCAGTTAGCCTAACATCTGTCATTGGGAAAATGCTGGAATCCATTATTAAGGAGATAATAGCAGGACATTTAGAAAATCATAAGACAATCAAGCAGAGTCAACATGGTTTTATGAAAGGGAAATCGTGTTTGACAAATTTGCTAGAGTTCTTTGAGGATGTAACAAACAGGGTGGATAAAGGGGAACCTGTGGATGTGGTGTACTTGGATTTCCAGAAGGCATTCGATAAGGTGCCACATAAAAGGTTACTACACAAGATAAGAGCGCATGGGGTTGGAGGTAATATATTGGCATGGATAGGGGATTGGCTAACTAACAGAAAACAGAAAGTCGGGATAAATGGGTCATTTTCAGGTTGGCAACCAGTAACTAGTGGGGTGCCACAGGGATCAGTGCTGGGGCCTCAACTATTTACAATCTATGTTAATGACTTGGATGAAGGGACCGAGTGTACTGTAGCCAAATTTGCTGATCATACAAAGATAGGTGGGTTAGCAAGTTGTGAGGAGGACACAAAGAGTCTGCAAAGGGATATAGATAGGATAAGTGAGTGGGCAAAAATTTGGCAGATGGAGTACAATGTGGGAAAATGTGAGGTTATCCACTTTGGAAGGAAGAATGAAAAAGCAAATTATTATTTAAATAGAGTGAGACTACAAAATGCTGCGGTACAAAGGGATCTGGGGGGTCCTAGTATATGAAACACAAAAACTTAGCATGCAGGTACAGCAAGTAATTAGGAAGGCTAATGGAATGTTGGCCTTTATTGCAAGGGGTATGGAGTATAAAAGTAGGGAAGTTTTGATGCAACTTTACAGGGCACTGGTGAGACCGCACCTGGAGTAATGAGAAAGGGCTAATCAATAATCTTGTGGTAAAGGGGCCTTTAGGGACAAGTGACCATAATATGATTGAATTTTACATTAAGTTTGAGAGTGATACAGTCCAATCTGAAACTAAGGTCTTCAATCTAAACAGAGGAAACTACAAGGGTATGAGGGACAAGTTGGCCATGGTAGATTGGGAGACGACACTAAAAGGTATGAAGGTGGACATACAATGGCTAACATTCAAGGAAATAATGCATAATTTGCAACAAACATATATTCCTCTAGGGCATAAAAACCCAAAAGGAAAAGTGATCCAACCATGGCTAACAAAAGAAATTAAAGCTAGTATTAAGTCGAAGGGGGAAGCTTATAAAGTTGCCAGAAAAGCGGTCAGCCTGAGGATTGGGATCTTTTTAGAAATCAGCAAAGGGGGACCAAGAAATTGATAAAGAAAGGGAAAATGGAACATGAGCACAAACTAGCGAAAAATATAAAAACGGATTGTAAAAGCTTCTATAGGTATGTGAAAAGGAAAAGACTGGCAAAGGTAAATGTAGGTCCTTTACAGTCAGAGACGGGAGAATTTATAATGGGGCATGAGGAACTGGCAGCGAAATTAAATAAATACTTTGGGCTCGATTTTGTCAATGGGGACGTGATAGAGGCGGGACTCCCACTTTTTGGGTTGTAGTCCTGCCTCCATCGATTTGTGGCCAACCCACGCTACTTTCCCTTGATTGACCTTGTTAAGCCCGCCCAGCGGGCTCAGCAGGCCAATTAAGGGACACCTGGATACTGGTGACGTCAGCGATTGACATTTCATCTGTCAAGAGCTTTTGACAGATGAAATATCAGCGTTTGACAGCTCTGTGAAGCTGTCAAACACTGACAATCTGTCTTCTAACTTGAGTCCTTCTACTCAGACTCAGTTAGAGAACTCTCCAGACCAGAAAGCAGAGGCTGCAGCTTTTGACAGCTCAGCGGCCATTCTGCTTTCTGTGCCGGTGAGCTGAGGGACTCCCAAGAACTGAAGGGAGGAAGCCTGGAGGAGAAAGTAAAGGTAAGTAAAACTTATTAAATCACTTTACACACACCAAACACACTTACCTCTGCACTCATGCACCCATCACTCACCTGTACACCAGACATCTTGACCCCTCCAAGCCCTGCAGACCGACGGTCCGCCTCGCTAACTTGGGGTGGTTTGGAGCCGTCGGGCAGCCCACACTTCAGGGCTAAAAATAGGGATTAGCCAAAATACTGCCTGTTAACTACCTGTTAACAGGCAGTTAATTGGCACTAATCCCCTTCCCGCCTCGGGGAGGCGGCTCCCAGCACAAGTCGGGTACCCGCTTCCTGGGACATTGGCATGGGGGCGGTTTGGGGGCGGGATGGGTACGTGCCCCCCGAATCTGCAATTTTCCCACCACTCCCGCCTCCAAACCCGCCTCCACGGGGCTTGGAAAATCGAGCCCTTTGTTTCTGTCTTCACGGAGGAAGACACAAAAAACCTCCCAGAAATACGAGAAAACCAAGGGTGTGGCGAGAATGAGGAACTTAAAGAAATTATTATTAGTAAAAAAACAGTACTAGCAAAATTAATGGGACTAAAAGTTGATCAATCCCAAGGACCGGATGACCTACATCCTAGGGTTTTGAAAGAGGTGGCCATTGGGATAGTGGACGCATTGGTTGTCATCTTCCAAAATTCTATAGATTCTGGAACGGTTCCTGCAGATTGGAGGATAGCAAATGTAACCACGCTATTTAAGAAAAGAGGGAGAGAGAAAACGGGGAACTACAGACCTGTTAGCCTCACATCAGTAGTTGGGAAAATGCTGGAATCTATTATAAAGGATGCAATAACTGGGCACTTAGAAATCCTGTTTGACAAACCTATTGGAGTTCTTTGAGGATGTAACTAGTGGAGTAGACAAAGGGGAACCGGTAGATGTGGTGAATCTGGATTTTCAGAAGGCCTTCGATAAGGTCTCACACAAGAGGTTGGTGAACAAAATTAGGGCACATGGAATTGGGGGTAATATACTAGCATGGATTGAGAATTGGTTAACAGACAGAAAACAAAGAGTAGGGATAAACGGGTCTTTTTCAGGATGGCAGGCTGTGACTAGTGGGGTACCACAAGGATCAGTGCTTGGGCCCCAGCTATTCACAATCTATATCAATGATTTGGATGAGGGGACTAAATGTAACATTTCCAAATTTGCTGATGATACAAAGCAAATGGTAAAAGATTGGGGAATGCAGATGCTCAAAGGGACCTGGGTGTCCTTGTACATGAGTCACTGAAAGTGAATGTGCAGGTGCAGCAAGCCATTAGGAAGGCAAATGGTATGCTGGCCTTCATTACAAGAGGATTTGAGTACAGCAGTAAAGAAGTCTTACTCTAATTATACAGGGCCTTGGTGAGACCACACCTGGAGTACTGTGTACAATTTTGGTCTCCTTACCTAAGAAAGTATATTTGCCATAGAGGGAGTGCAACAAAGGTTCACGAGATTGATTCCTGGGATGACGGGACTGTCGTATGAGAAGAGATTGAGTAAACTAGGCCTACTCCTGCTCCTATTTCTTATGTTGTTATGTTCTTACTGCGTACAGTTGTGGTCTCCATATTTAAAGAAGGATATACTTGCATTGGAGGCAGTACAGAGAAGGTTCACTAGGTTGATTCCTGGGATGAAGGGGTTGACGTATGACGAAAGGTTGAGCAGGTTGGGCCTATACTCATTGGCGTTTAGAAGAATGAGAGGTGATCTTATTGAAACATGTAAGATTCTGAGGGGGATTGACAGGATGGATGATGAGAGGATGTTTCCCCTAGTGGGGGTATCTAGAACTAGGGGGCATCGTTTCAGAATAAGGGGTCGCCCATTTAAGACGGAGATGAGAAGGAATTTCTTCTCTCAGAGGGTCGTGAATCTTTGGAATTCTCTACCCAGAGAGCTGTGGAGGCGGAGTCACTGAATATATTCAAGGCGGAGATTGACAGACATTTGAACTCCAAGGGAGTCAAGGGGTATGGGGAGAGAGCGGGAAAGTGGTGTTGAGGACAAGATTGGATCAGCCATGATCTTATTGAATGGTGGAGCAGGCTCGAGGGGCCGATTGGCCTACTCCTGCTCCTGTTTCTTATGTTCTTACATCATGATGGTAAATGCCCGGTATCCTGGCAGCAGTCATGATGCCTTCATCCTGCGCCAGTCCACTGTCCCAGCAATCTTCCAGCCACCATGTCGAACCCAAGGGTGGCTGCTAGGGGATAAGGGCTATTCTCTCTACCTCTGGCTGATGACTCCCTTCTACAACCTCACCACTCATGGCCAACAATCATATAATGACAACCATACTGCCACAATGAACATCATCGTGTAGACCAACGGGGTGCTCAAGCAATGGTTCCACTGCCTTGACCGCTCAAGAGGAGCACTCCAGTACTCGCGGGTGTCCCAATTCCTGGTGGTCTGCTGCATCCTCCACAACTTGGCCATTATGAGGGCGCAGCCCTTATCACCCCGGGTTTTGCGACCATCTCAGGAGGAGGAAGAAGAAGGGAGGAGGCAGCCTGCAAATCCCTCTTCTGGACGGGTTGTCCGTGAGCGCATCATCAGACTCCGGTTCCCCTGAATGAAACTGCAGATCCCCGTTGCTCAACACTTCCCCACCTTACCATCCCTGTGTCATGGAACATCACAGCGTGCTCTTGGCCACAATACTGAAATGAAAGCCACCACAAAACAAACATAATTTATAAATGATTCATTCCAAATCTACATAACAAAGTCAACTAATCATCATTGTGCGTTCCCTTAGTGCCTGACTTTCATGTCTTTGCCTATCCTAGTGCTCCTACAAAGTACTACCCCAGTGTCTGCAGCATGGCTGGTGGAAGGCTGCTGACTTTCAGTGGGCGAGACTGCAGTTGGCCTTGCAGGATGACCTCGAGCAGCTCTGGGTCTAGAAGGCCCGGCTGTAGACTGCATCACCGTGGCATGGGCGGCAGCAGTCTGGGCTGGCTGACTGACGGGCAACAGCAAGGGCACTGGCGGAGTGGCAGCGGTGGAAGTACGAATGCTGTCATTCTGAGAGAGGACAGCAGGTTCCTGCTCCACGGAGCCACTGGCACAACCCCCAGGGTGGCGCCTCAGCAATCCTAGTAATCTATTGGAGGACAGATTGCTGGACTGCTGTGAAACCCTGCAAGCCCCTTTCCACACTGGTAAACGCAGCCACGATGGCAGCAGTCTGAGCTTGCATGGCAGCAAGCTGAGCCTGCATGAAAGCAGTCTGAGCTTCCACTGCAGCACTCAGATGTTGCATCACTTCCGCTTGTGTTGCAATGGAAGCTGAAATATTGCCTATCAGACCCTGCATCATGGTTGGGTCCACAAGTGTTCTAATGGAGTTTCCCATCACTTCCATCTGGAAATCATGGGCCCCAAGCTCTGCGCAAAGCCCTGTGCAAGATTGGAGCCGGACTCCTCCATGCATCTTGACAGTGACAACAGGCTCTCTGGCTGGCCTGCCAATGCACCAAGCATTTCTATTGTCATGCCCATCACCCTCCTTCTGAAGGCCGCCCCATCGAAGTCCTCATCTGAGTCCTCTGGAGCAACCTCACCCTCTGGGGAGCTGGCGTCTGCGTTATCCTTTCCCCCTGCCCTGGCTGCAGGCCACTTGTGCCAGGTGACTCACCACATGTAGATCCGCCTTTATACTACCCTGTAAAATATGCGCAGTGCCATTTTCTGAGCTGGTGGCTGCGAGTGTACAATCGAGTGATGGTGTTTCTTCTCCATCACTCTCCTCCTCTTGTTCTTCTTGCATTTGCTGGGCTGGTTGGAGTTCTCTATGCTCTATCCTAGCTGCTAAAATTTTTGCACTGTCAATCTCTGAGCTGGTGGCTGCGAGTGTACAATCGAGTATCAGTATTTCCTCATCTTCCTCCTCTGACTGAGAAGATTCCAGTTCTTGGGTATTTGAAATGGAAAAGGGACAATGGTTGGTTTGTGGTCAGGGGAGTGGAGAAAGAAAGAAGTGCATACTTACACCATCTGAAGCTTGTGAGTCAGAAGAGAGTGTGGGATGAGGGAGGAGTGGGATGAGAGAAGTTGGATTAGGTATGCAGATATGCTGCCCTTCCCATGATGACCAGCACTTTCTGCTCCATGGTGGTTAAAACATGCAGGCGTGCTTGTCCTCCTCCAGTTCTTTCCTGCTGCTTCCTGTTATGCGCCACCTTCTCATGCAAAAAAAAGGGAAGTATGTCAGTGAGTGTCCTGCAATATGTTTGGGTGATGTGACTGTCATGGTTGAATAGCTTCCTGTGTTTGTGAGATGTGAGTTGTGGGTGCAAGGCTTGCAACAGTGCTATGTGTGTGAGGGTGAAGTAAAGAATATGAATTGAAGGGTTGAGTACTGATTGACAGAGATTGTTGCTAGGTGGGTGATGGGGGTGCAGTGAACTGAGCAGTGGATAAGGCTAGTTGTACAGTTGGTAGGATATGCCATTTGAAGATGAACTCACTCACCTTGACAACATCCATGTTCTTGGAGCAACACTACTGGCATTGACCTCCGCCGCTACTTCTTCCCACCGTCTCCTGAGCATATGTCTGGAGGGCCACCTGCCCTCCTGCGGATAAAGGATGTCTCTCCTTCTCTTCACACTTTGCACTAAGACCTCCAATGCATTGTCCGAAAACCTTGGAGCTCGCTCTCCCACCACTCCTTGCAGCCACAATGCACCTCACCTTTAAGAGGTGCAGGCCGCCTTTAAGTAGCACCAGCCACTCGCGTTATTGGGCTCCCTGCTAATGCGTGCAGCCAATGAACAGCACAGGTAGCGCTGGCTGCATGCAGCAATCCTATAAAACAGCAGACAGCACGAATTTAACATGCTGATGGGTTAATCGAGTACCGCGATCCCCACGTCAGTTTTCGGGGGTTAGCCAATTTAACCTGCATATATCTTACTGTTATCGATGACCATGAAATTGAACTAAAAATAACAATATTGTATGACTTTTAATAATTGAGAGATACAGTGTGCAGCTTTAAATTGAAACACACAGTAAGTACAGTTACAAAGTATAGGTGTAAATAGGTTTCACATAGATAAAATTAAATTTGTAGCTTTTAAACTTATGTTCATCAAGGAATTAAAATCATGGAGATTATTTTACTCTTGACTACTTTTTCCTAGGACTTTGTGAGTCGTACTTCATTTAATGAAATGAATGGAATTTTTCCTCTGCTGGACTTGCTGAACTCTGAATATCCTGTCATCCAGCACTTGGCACTGCAAACTCTAATAACCATCTCCAGTGATGCAGAGAGCAGAATGGCACTGTGTCAGCATGAAGCCCATGAAAGCCTTCTGCAGGTTCTTGAGACGCCGGTAATAAAATCTGTGCAGTAAATTATTGTAAATTTTGTATTGGATAAATGTGCTCAGTGTTTGATCCAACTGTTAACAATATGATGCAGTCGTGAAAGTAGTCTCAGTTCTTTCTTGAGCAACTGCGATATCATATGGTAGGCATTACCATAATGACCAACATGCAATACTAAATATAAATGAAAATCAGTACCCTTTGTTATGTGGTTAACATCATAAAATTAATTATTGATTCCATATGTCCTATATAAACAGCTACTGTTGGCTCAAAATTCTTTTCCAAAGTGTTTTATGTTCTTCTGCCCCCACTCAGACAAAACATATGATAATTTTGAGCCACTTGCCATTGTGGAAAATAGTAGTGCAGTGAGACACCACATTAGGAATTCATTTAGCAATGCCATATTCACTTGAAGTGAGTTGGCGCATTAGCTTAACTTCCCCTTTTCTGAATAGAATGTGAACAAATCTTGAAGCTTCATTGTATGTCTATAAAAGGAAGGAAGGAGAGAGAAAATGGGGAACTACAGACCAGTTAGCCTGACATCAGTAGTAGGGAAAATGCTAGAATCTATTATTAAGGACGTGGTAATAGGGCACTTAGAAAATCATAATAGGATTGGGCAGAGTCAACACGGATTTGTGAAAGGGAAATCGTGTTTGACAAATCTGTTGGAGGTTTTTGAGGTTGTAACTAGCAGAATAGATAAGGGGGAACCAGTGGATGTGATGTATTTGGATTTTCAGAAGGCATTCGATAAGGTGCCGCACAAGAGGTTATTAAACAAAATTAGGGCTCATGGGATTGGGGGTAATATACTAGGATTGAGGATTGGATAACGGACAGAAAACAGAAATTAGGAATAAACGGATCATTTTCGGGTTGGCAGGCTGTAAACAGCGGGGTACCGCAATGATCAGTGCTTGGGCCTCATCTATTCACAATCTACATCAATGATTTGGATGAGGGGACCAAATGTAATATATCCAAGTTTGCTGATGATACAAAACTGGGTGGGAATGTAAGTTGTGAGGAGGATGCAAGGAAGCTTCAAGGGGATATAGACAGGCTAAGTGAGTGGGCAAGATCATGGCAAATGGAATATAATGTGGAGAAATGTGAAGTTATCCACTTTGGTAGGAAAAATAGAAAAGCAGAGTATTTTTTAAATGGTGAGAGATTGGGAAATGTTGTTGTTCAGAGGGACCTGGGTGTCCTTGTACACGAATCACTGAAAGTTAACATGCAGGTACAGCAAGCAATTAGGAAAGCAAATGGTATGTTGGCCTTTATTACATGAGTATTTGAGTGCAAGAGTAAAGACGTCTTACTGCAATTATATAGGGCCCTGGTGATACCACGTCTGGAGTATTGTGTACAGTTTTGGTCTCCTTACCTAAGGAAGGATATACTTGCCATAGAGGGAGTGCAACAAAGGTTCCTGGGATGAGGGGATTGTCCTATGAGGAGAGCTGGGTAGACTAGGCCTATATTCTCTAGAGTTTAGAAGAATGAGAGGTGATCTCATTGAAACGTACAAAATTCTTACAGGGCTTGACAGGGTAGATGCAGGGATGTTGTTTCCCCTGGCTGGGGAATCTAGAACCAGGGGTTACAGTTTCAGAATAAGGGGTCGGCCATTTAGGACTGAGATGAGGAGAAATTTCTTCACTCAGAGGGTGGTGAATCTTTGGAATTCTCTACCCCAGAGGGCTGTGGAGGCTCAGTCGTTGAGTATATTCAAGACAAAGAGCAATAGATTTTTGGATACTAAGGGAATCAAGTGATATGGGGATAGTGCGAGATGGTGGAGTTGAGGTAGAAGATTAGCCATGATCTTATTGAATGGTGGAGCAGGCTCGAAGGATCGAATGGCCTACTCCTGCTCCTATTTCTTATGTTCTTTACCCCTCCCTTGAAATTTTAGTAATGTTACCTCTGTAAGGGGAAGCACTTGATTATGTGCCTGTTAGGATAGGCTTGCCTGGCCCTGTATTTCAGTAAATCCATTTCATAACCAGTAATTATCATGTGAAATTTTTGTATTTATTTCCCTTGATGTTATTGTTTTGATTTAATACTGTTATTTTAGTTAGATTTTGCTTTAAAAGTCAGTTTGGGAGGGCTATCCCCTTCCTGGAAATTGTACTGGTATTGCCTTCTTAATTGGAGCTATTGCTTGTGTCCATGTGGAGCTGTACTTGCCTGGCCATTCCTTTAAACTAACCTATTACAAACTAGGATCCTTATATAATCTACTGTGGTATCAACTGGCTCTCTGAACACCTTCCGTGACTGGTGGGCAAAATATAACATTTTTGTTTTGATTTCCTTGGGGTTTTACCATTTTGCTTTAATTTTGTTACATTTTCGTGGAAAATCAGTTTGGGTGGACCAACCCAATAAAAACTCACTGAAATTTTAGTGGTGTTGCCCTTTTAAGAGTGGCACTTGATTTTGGGTGCTTTGGGCTGGGTATACTTGGCTCTGTAATTAAACCGGTCTATCTAAACTATGATCTTTTCATCACATGGTTGGGTGTACAAATCTGGTGAGGCATATGATTATAGTCCACTGGTCTATTTAAGATAGGATTCTTATGAAATTTGCTGTGGTGTACACCAACTCACTGGCCGCTTTGCATGACCAGTGGGCACATATGGAATTATGTCATGGAATTACAATTCACTTCCAATTACAGGTGGTCTTTGTTTCTGCTAGAGTTTACTTTGCCTGATTCAGTGGAATTTAATGTTTCTGTTATACAAACTCCCAAAAATGTTTTACAGAGTAAAAAAGACAGACATTATTTGTAATTTATGTTTCCCAATTTTACGCTAATATCAAGAATATTTAACCATTTTTGCACAACACTGCTAATATTCTTAGTACAATATTTTAATTGTATGTGATTGTGTTTAATTTTTTTCTCTCCCCAGGAATTTAGTGATCTTCATGCAGATGCATTGCTTGTACTGGCAAACTGTCTGGAAGATGAAGACAATGTGATGCTTATCCGTGAATCAAGAGCCCTGGAAAAGTTTTTGTTATTTGTAACTACAGCCACTTTTCCAGAGGCACAGAATCACGCAACTAAAGCAATAACAAGATCAGCTCGCAACAGTATGTCAGAACTTAATTTTGCAAGATACATTTACGATGCATTATTACCTAAATTGAAGCAATTGAAAGTTTCTATAGGTTATTATTTAGTGGTAAAACTTAAAGATCAAAACTGTTTCTTAGAACTCTAGGTTGATACAGTAGATATTGCTTATTTTTTGTCTGCATTCACTGATACGTGTAATAGAGTATAGTAGATTTTTGTATGAAAAGTAAATAATTACTAATAGGAAATATCAAACACATAAATTTATGCAGGAATTTTTAGAAAGTGCTGCCCCCTGGATGAGAAATCGCTTGTATGCTCACTTTTTAAACTTTTTGGTAGTTTAATGCTAATTGTCCACTTGAAATAATTTGCAAGTTTGGCCTTATGTGCATCATGGGCTTAGGTTGCTGCACTCCCTAACGTACAATAAGATGACAACGGCAATGCCTCATTTGCCACACTCCTACGGCCTCCTCCCTCCTACTTAGTTGTGTGCTGCTGCTAATGTATGTTTCAGGGCAGAACATGATTTAACATTTGTACACTGCACGGTTTGTAGTCACACCACAAAACATGACCTAAAAGCATTCTAAGTGCAACGAGAGAAATAGAATCAAGCCTTTACTTTATTCTTGAAATTTGTCACTTTCTCTTGTCAGTATTAAAAACCTATTTTACCAAAGTCATTGATGATTTGGTCTATTTCACAGATATTTAACGATGTACTTGAAAAGACCACTTTACAACAAATGGCTTAAACATAGAGGGGGAAAAACTGGGTTGCTTTGCGCCTCCCGTTAGCGCCCTAAGAGGGCACTAACGGGGCGCAAAGCAACTAGCGCCCGGGCGTGACGCTGCCTATGCCTCCCGCGAAATTCAGCGGGAGGTTAGCGGCGGCGCTAACCAGTAGCGCCCCGCGGCGCTGCGCCGCCGGCGATGACGTCATCGCCGTGCACAGCGCCCCGCTCACGCCCCGGCCGCGATCTTCGGGAGCACCCCCTGACTTACCGCCGGACGCTATGTCCGACGGGGTCAGGGGGGCCTACCTGCGGCCAGGGAGGTGCAATTTAAAGGCAAAGTGCGGGGCGGCCATTTTTGTTGCTGGCCGCCTGCCAGCACCTGCCTGCGCTCCCGTCTCCGGCCTCCTGAACCGCCCCCCACCCCCCCGCGGAGTGCCAGCTGTGCTCCAAGAACCCGGCACTTCTCTTAAGTACTGGACTCTTTTGCCAGCACTCCCGATCTCCGGGGGTCCAGCTGGGCCCTGGGTCATGCTGCGCAAGGCCTCTCCCCTTTAAGAAGGGGAGGAAGGCCTGTAATACCACGGCACGTAGTGCCGCGATATTGACTCGCAGCGCCTCAAGAGGGATGCGGGGCGCTCCCAGTAGCGCCCCGCTTCCCTCTTGGGGCGCAACCACTCAAGTTCCGGCATGGGGACGCTAATTTTTCCGGGGTGCTACTCAATTTTTAGCCCAGACAATTTTAATGAAAAGTTAGACAAATATGTAATAAATCAATAGCCCTTATTTTCCGATGCCTACGGGTGTGTACGATGTGTGTACTCACTCATAGGGATATCGGAAATGCCAGTTTCAGGCATGCGGAGCGCATGGCTGAAAACCGGCATTTCCGATCTGTCAAGAATCCTCTTGACAGATCGCACGCCTGCCCTGGAGAAGGGCCTCTGCAAGTGAAGAGTTCCGCTTTCTGCAGAACCTCCACCCGCTGAAATCACTTAAAAATCTTACGCCTGGTAAAAGCAGATGTAAGGCCTGCTTTTACCAGCATAAGAGTTTAAAAAAGTAAAAAAAATAATTTTCTTTCACTCACTTATAATTTTAAAATACTTTTAAAAAAGGTAAGTTTATTTTTAGCCCTGTAAAAAACTTTAATTTTTTTTCAAAAAATTAAATTTTTGTTTAACATATTTAATTTAATGTAATTTTAACTCATTTTTGAAACAGGATTTAAAAAAAAAATAATTTAATGTTTTGATGTCTTTTTTCAGTGATCCCCATTCATACTTTTGACAGGGGGATTCTCTTCTCCCATTGGCCCGCCCGGCCTACGTGATCCCAGGGACGCTTGCGAACCGCATGCACCCCTGGGATACGTGGGCCCTGCGCATTTCGTCGTGGAGAGGCCCAGGATCGGAAATGGCTGGACCTCGGGAGCCCTCAGGTAAGGGTGTAGATTTTTTCCCGATAGGAGGCATCCGCACGCAGGAAGCCTCCTATTGGAAATTACGGGCCAATACCCTGCATTAAATTAAAAATTTGCAAGCACCTTTGAAGGAATAACCAGTGGTCACTGTCAGTCTGGGTGGAACTGTATATGGTATTTCCAAAAACTAGGGTTGAAAATTTTAATACAATTCAATGGAATTCCTTTCCCCAACACACGGGGATTGTAACCGGATATGTACCACGAGAAATCAGAGTGTGCACTGTTCACTAAGTATGATGCGAAGACAATGCTTCCCTTTCATACAAAGAAAGAAACAGTCCAGAAACTGGTACAAGTTGCAAAAAGGTACCTGTGGCCCTAGTTGTGGTTAGCCATTTTGTGAATACCAGCAGCAGCTCTTATCTCCTTTTTTCCTTTCTATTTCTGTTGCTGTAACATTTCTTGCTAAGAATTTGTTCATGTTATCACAGTGCTAAAGCATATTTTTTCTGCAGCATAGTGTCAAATGAGATGTTAAAGAATCAGAATTCAAATCTTACTTTAAGTACTGTCATATTTGCATCCTGCTGCCATTTTTAAACTATACCACTGAGGAAGAAGAGCCACTCGTGGTGCCAGTCCACAAAGTAACTGTTCCTCTAGGTACAATTGCTTTGGGAGAAAATAACAGCTACTAACTGCAGAACTGCCTGTGCAGTGCCACATTAAGGGACACAGGAACATTAGGAACAGGAGTAGGCTTTTGAGCCCCTCGATCATTCAATTTGAACATGGCTGATCTGCACCTCAACTCCATTTATCAGCCTAGGCTCCATATCCCTTGATACACAAAAATATATCTATCTATCTCAGTCTTGAAAGCTCCAAGCCTTTTGGGGGAGAGATTTCCAGATTTCAAAACCTTTTGCATGAAAAATTGTTTCCTCGTTGCGCTTCTGAATGGCCTAACTCTAATTTTAAGTTTACGTCCCCTTATTCTTGATTCCTCCACCAGAGGAAATAGTTTCTCCGTATCTACCCTATCAATTCCTTTTAACATTTTAAACAACTCGATCGGATCACCCCTCAATCTTCTATACTCAAGGGAATACAAGCCAAGTTTATGCAACTTGTCCTCATAATTTAACCCTCTAAGCCCTGCTATGATTATGAATTACCTGCCTCTTCCTCTGTAGTAAAGTTATATAGAAATCCTATGTTACAACTAACAGGGAACTAATAATAATCTGTTGCTGGCATCTGAACAATTAAAGGAAAATTGTACTGCAGCAGAAAGCATTTTCAAAGCAAAGTAATTACTCCTATTAACTTAAAATTGTACATAAACAGTTTTAAAAAGTCATCTGCAATTGTCTCCGAACCTGGACACTGGTTCGTCGATCCTCCACGCTGACTCCACCCAGTCTACGTCAACTTCATTCCACCACAGGATCGCAGACTTTAACTTTGACTTTCTCATATTGACTCCTCCATATCTCCAGTTTACAACCAGGACACTTCCTCCTAATCTTTGCCATGCCAATGTAACCTGAATTCCCTCTGCGACCATTCAAATGCCTATAAACCTATTACTTCTGTCTTCCTTCTTTTTCTCTTGGGCCCTTATCTCTTGCCTTCTTCCCTTCCTGTTATTCACTCATGCCACCTTTCATTTTTCATGTCTCAGATACTTTGCCTGCCACCCCCCCCCCCCCCCAATTCCTGCCCCAACCCATCACTATGGTCTCTTGAGCCACAAGGACATCAGCTTTTTAAAGGGAAAATATCCTTATCAGCAATTGCTAATCGTGCCAACTTCATTCCCGTACCGTTTACCCCACCTTGTACCGCCCTCTTGGACTCTGCAGTGGATCAACAATCACTGTCCCTCTTTGCATTCACTGGTGAACAAGGTCTTTGCCATTCATGATCTTATTGCAAATGTCACTCTATTATTTAAGAAGGGAGGGAGGGAGAAACCAGGTAACCACAGACCCATCAGTTTAACATCAGTTGTGGGGAAATTACTGAAATCTATCATCAGGGACAGAAGCAGCGATTTTGCCAGCGGAGGCGAGATCGCGGCGGGAGAGGTTGTTGGCGGGTACTGGTACCGGTCCCGTTCCTGGCTGCAGCCGCTCTGCAAAAAGGATTTTCTGTTAATAGGGCTTGTTAAGCCCGCCCTGCGGGGTTGCCGGTCAATTAAAAGGAAGCGGGTCTGATGACGTCATTTGATGACGCGTCATCAGCCGGTTTCCTTAAAGGGACCATGGTCGCATTCATTTGACAGTTGTGCTGTCAGTGTTCTACAGCATTGAGGTGCTGCAAACACTGATAAGCACTGCACAAAGGTGCACGGCTGCACCCAGCCTCTCCCATGACTCCCTCCATATGCTTATGGAAGGAGACACAGCCGCAGTGAGGTTCTCTTCCCTTCCAATGGGCGGAAGACACCGCCTCAGGAGACCAACGCAGCCTGGTTGCACATTGCACAGGAGGGCACAAGCAGGGATGTCGTCAGGAGGACCAGGCTGCAGTGATCAGGAAATGTTACTGCCAAGCCACACTCAACCTCATCCTGCTGTGCCACTCATCACATCCCCATCACTCTGCCTTCCCTACCATACTTCTGCACATCTTTACTCACACCAACTTACCTTGCACCTCCTCCCATCCCTCTCTATCTACATTATCACTTCCCCATTTCACTAGCCACCCCTCACACTCACCCTCATCCTATTGCAAGCATTCTAACTAAGAACAACAAGGGTAGGCACTTGGGTGGTTTATCCAATGGTCATGTGAAGTTTCTGTTAATGTACTGTCAAACATTGAAATCTTTATTTTGAACACTTTGCGTTCTTGGACAGATTTGTGTGCACCTTTGGAAGTGGCTTAGTGAGTTGCAAAGAATGGTGAGACATAACGTCCCCGCCCCCCCCCCCAATGGTGATGAGTGAGAAAGGAATGGCTTGGACATTGTAGGGATGCTTTATGGTGCTGGCGTGGGGTGGTGCCAACCTGGTGCATCATGTGGCAGTCAGGGTGTACAGTGTTAAGTGAAGCAAATCTGGACATGATAAGGCCATCGCTGGCATCCCGGGCATCGGTGATGATGCCCTCTGTCCAGTGCAGCATCAGTTGATTGCGGAGAAGGTTGGTGTGGATGTTGGTAATGTTGGTGTGCCTGATGATGTTGGTGTTGGGGCTGATTGTGTTGGGATTCTGAGGACCAAGGTGAGATTTTTTCAAGGACACCGATGTTGCTGGAATAGATGGCAGCGGAAGTTGAGATGACAGAAGTGATCTGTCAGTGGTGAGAGAGCTTGCTCCAAGGAGATGACAGTGGATAGAGAGTTTACTCCAAACACTCCCAAACTGCATACAGCTCAAAAGTTTCTTCCAAGTCATGAAGGCTCAAGCTTCTGACATTGGAAAGTGACCAGCTGTGAAATGGAAGCTTTCATACCACTTTTGCAGCTGTCACCTATTCACAGCAATGGGGAGACATAGAGAACCCGACCTACTTACCTGACGTGATCTCCGAACGACGTGAACCCCATTAAAAATGTGGTAAAATAGAAAAAGGCTGACAAAATAGTAGTAAACAAGCAGTTAAGTATCTTAAAACAACAACAGAAAACGCTGGAAAAACTCAGCAGGCCAGGCAACATCCGTGGAGAGAGAAACAGAGTTAACGTTTCAGGTCGAAACCCTTCGTCAGAACTGAGAAAAAAGCAGGAAATGAAACATAAAAAAGTAAGGGGAAGGCTGGGGGGAGGAATAAAAGAACAAAAGGGGTGGTCTATGGTAAGTAGAGACATTAAGAGATGCTCAAGGCAAGACGAGATGGTAATAGGACAGGTTAAGAAACAAAAGGTGGCTCAGAAGTGTGAAGTGTGAAATGCTGGCAGAATGAGAGACAGCTGCCGTGGGGGGAGAGAACTTGCAGCACTCCATTCTCTCCGATCCAACCCCGACACACAGCCACATCAGTTAAGTATCTTAAATGCCTCCCTCCCCGCTTGGTGTCGGGTCTGTTCTGAAATCGCAGACCCGACACTCTGGAAACTTGCATGGAGGCGGGTTCGCAGCGGGTTCCCAACCCGCTGTCAATCATTTTGATTTTGACAGCGGACCCGCCTCCAAACCCGCCCTCTGAGCGCCAGCAAAATTCTGCCCAGAGTCACTGAGCACTTGGACAAGTATGAGCTGATTAAAGAGAGTAAGCATGGATCTGTGAAGGGTAGATCATGCCTGACTAGTTAATTTTTTTGTGGAGGTCACTAGCATGGTGGATAGAGGAGCGTCTATGGATGCTATCCATATGGGCTTCCTGAAGACATTTGATAAAGTTTCACTCAGATTATTAGCAAAAATGAAAGAGCATGGAATTGGAGGTAACCATGTGACAAGGATTGTTAATCGGTTGGGAGGTCAGAGACAATGAGTAGGGATAAAGGGAAAATTCTGTGATTGGCAGAATATGACAAGTGGTGTTCCGCAGGGATCTGTACTGTTATGATCATGTTAATAACTTGGTTGAAGGAATAGAGAGTTGTACATCCAAATTTGCAGATGAGTCTAAGTTAGACGGCTCAGAAAGTTGTGTAGATGGGCACAGGAAGTTACAAAGGGACATAGACAGACTAAATGAGTAGGAAAAGTTATGGCAGATGGAGTTCAGTATGGGGTTATCCAATTTAGATTAGAGAAACACAACTCAGAATACTTTCTTAATGATGAGAGACTAGAAACAAAGGGATTTTGGAGTCCATGTATGCAATTCACTGAAAGCTAGTGCACAGGTACAAAAAGCAATCAAAAAGGCTAATAAGAACATAAGAAATAGGAGTAGGAGTAGGCCATTCGGCCCCTCGAGCCTGCTCCGCCATTCAGTAAGATCATGGCTGATCTGATCTTGGCCTCAACTCCGCTTTTCTGCCTGTTCCCCATAACCCTTGACTCCCCTGTAGTTCAAAAATCTGTCTATCTCAGCCTTGAATATATTCAATGACTCAGCCTCCACAGCTCTCTGGGGTAGAGAATTGCAAAGATTCACAACCCTCTGAGAGAAGAAATTCCTCCTCAGCTCCGTCTTAAATAGGCGACCCCTTATTCTGAAACTATGCCCCCTAGTTCTAGATTCCCCCACGAGGGGAAACATCCTCTCAGCATCTACCCTGTCAAGCTCTCTCAGAATCTTATATGTTTCAATAAGATCACCTCTCATTCTTCTAAACTCGAATGAGTATAGGCCCAACCTGCTCAACCTTTCCTCATAAGACAACCCCTTCATCCCAGGAATCAACCTAATGAACCTTTTCTGAACTGCCTCCAATGCAAGTATATCCCTCCTTAATTAAGGAGACCAAAACTGTACACAGTACTCTAGGTGTGACCTCACCAATGCCCTGTACAGTTGTAGCAAGACTTCCCTACTTTTATACTCCATTCCCCTTGCAATAAAGGCCAACACTCCATTTGCCTTCCTAATTACTTGCTGTACCGGCATGCTAACTTTTTGTGTTTCATGTACGAGGACACCCAAATCCCTCTGTACCGCAGCATTCTGTAGTCTCTCTCCATTGAAATAATATTTTGCTTTTCTATTCTTCCTACCAAAGTGGATAACCTCACATTTTCCCACATTATACTCCATCTGTCAAATTTTTGCCCACTCACTTAACCTATCTATATCCCTTTGCAGACTCTTTGGGCTGGATTTTGATACTGGGGCAGGTTGGGGTCGTGTCATCCACTTTTCGTGTTATCCACCCGACTGCAATTGGATGTGGGAGATTGATGCAATTTTCACCTAATTGGGCAATTGAGTTCCAGCATGTGGGAACCCATGAACCAATTAGTGCTTTCAGTCTGAAAGTCGCCTCTGATGATGTCATCATTGCTGCTGCATTGAAGGTCTTCAAAGACTGCCTGGCCTTTGCTGTGAGAGGACCCATAGTGGTTAGCACTGTTACCTCACAGCGCCAGGGACCCGGATTCAAATCCGGCCTCGGGTGACTGTCTGTGTGGAGTTTGCACATTCTCCCCGTGTCTGCGTGGGTTTCCTCCGGGTGCTCCGGTTTCCTCCCACAGTCCAAAGATGTGCGGGTTAGGTTGATTTGGCTATGATAAATTGACCCTTAGTGTTAGGGGGATTAAATACGTGGGGTTACGGGGATAGGGTGGGATATGTGTCGGTGCAGGCTCGATGGGCCGAAATGGCCTCTATCTGCACTGTAGGGATTCTGTGATTCTGTGACCTGGATGCAAAATGAGCAGCAGCAGCCCTAAGTCTGCTCCCAGATATTTTTACACCACCACTCCCAGATATGTCTCCTCCCCATCCATCCATATATGCATCCCCATAGCCAGCCCGCCCGCCCCAAATGTGCTCCCGCCAGGTTTCACATTCGTGGTTCAGAACAGACGTGCTTCACGTAGAAAAAGGGTTAAAATCACAAAAGCCTTTCAAAATGGCATTATAGAGGCAATTTAGTGCTTCTTAAGAGCCTTAACAGCCTATCCCGCCTCTAAGAGGCGGGACCAGCAGACACGATTTAATGAAAATTGCGTGGAGGCGGGATGGAGGCGGGCTTGTGCCCACCCGCCAGTTTTCGCAATTTTAACCCCCCACACGCCTCCAAACCCACCTCCACGGGTCAATGAAAATCCAGCCCTTTGTGTCCTCACAACTTGCTTTCCCACCCGTCAGCAAATTTGGCTGCAGTACACTCGGTCCCTTCATCCAAGTCATTAATATAGATTGTAAATAGTTGAGGCCCCAGCACTGATCTCTGTGGCACCTCACTAGTTACAGTTTGCCAACCTGAAAATGACCCATTTATCCCAACTCTCTGGCCGCGATTTTCTCATCAGTGTTGGGATGGGGGCGGATCAGCTGGTTTCCGGGTTCCAGTCCCGCCCCCAGCTTCCTCTGCTCTGCAGACGTGATTTTCCCTTGATTGGCCTTGTTACCGGCCAATTAACAGGAAGTGGGTCTGATGAGGTGCTGAAAATACTGACAATCACTGCACAAAGGGGAACTCTTGCACCAAGGCTCTCCAATGACTCCCTCCATTTGCTTATGGAGGGAGTCACAGTACGTAGGGAGGTTCTCTTCCCTTCCAAGGGCGGAAGAGACCTCCCCAGGACACCAACTTACCTTGCACCTCCACCCAACCCTCTCTATCTACTTTATCACTTCCCCATCTCACTAGCCACCCCTCACACTCACCCTCATTCTACTGCAAGCATACCAACTAACAACACACAAGGGTGGGCACTTGAGAGGTTTAGCCAATGTCCATGTGAAGTTTTTGGTAATATGTTGTCATACAGTGATATCTCTTTTTCAAAAAGTGCCCCTTATTGGACAGATCTGAGCGTACACTGAGAAGTGTCTTACTAAGTTCCAGTGATTGTTCAGTCATAACTCCCCCCCCCCCCCCTCCCCGCTATAGTGATGTGTGTGCATGGAATGGGTTGGATATTAAAGGGATGCTTCACGGTGCTGGTGTGGGATGGTATCGACTTGGCACATCATGTGGCAGCCAGGGTTTACAGCATCAAGTGAAGAAAGTCTGGCCAAGGTGATGCCATCGCTGGCCTCTCGGCCAGCAATTTTATCAAGAGCTGATGCCCTGTGTCCAGTGCAGCATCAGGTGATGGTGGCGAAGGTTGGTGATGTTGGTGTTGGGAATGATTGTGGAAGGATTCGGAGGACCAAGGTCTGATTGTTTCATTGGCTCCGATGTTGCTGGAATAGATGGCAGCTGCAGGTGAGATGTCAGAAGCGATCTGTCACTGGTGAGAGAGGTTCTCCCAACGAGGTGGCACTGGACATACAGTTGGATTTAAAAACTTGTAAGCTAAAGAATTCTGTATATGTATTAAAAATGCAGTAACCAACATTTTCCTTGCTCTGAAACTCACCATGTGCAACATGGCATCCTTGACACCACTTCTGCAGCTGTCATCTTTTCACAAACATCAGACCAGACTCACAACACGCCACACTTACCTGGCGTGTTGTCTGAATGTCGTAAAACCCGACCCAGAAGCTGGAAAATTGAAAAATACCCTGAAAACTGCTCACAAGTACCTGTTAATAGGCAGTTAATTGCCTTTAATCCGTTTCCCACCGCTAGGTGTCGGGTCCATTCGCAAATCGGAGACCCGACACTTGGGAAGGTTGTGTGGAGGCGGGTTGACAGCGGGTGCGAAACCCGCCGTCAATCAAAACGACTTTAACCACTGACCTGCCTCCAAACCCGCCCTCTGAGCGCCGGCAAAATCGCGGCCTCTGTTTTCTGTTAGTTAGCCAATCCTCCATGCTAACATATTACCCCCAGCACCATGAGCTCTTGTGCAATAATCTTTTATGTGGCACCTTATCGAATGCCTTTTGGAAATCCAAATACACTACATCTACTGGTTCCCCTTTATCCACCCTGCTCGTTACATCCTCAAAGAACTCTAATAAATTTGTCAAACACGATTTCCCTTTCATAAAACCATGTTGGCTCTGCTTGATTGTATTATGATTTTCTAAATGTCCTGCTACTACTTCCTTAATAATGGATTCTAGCATTTTCCCAGTGACAGATGTTAGGCTAACTGGCCTATAGTTTGCTGCTTTCTGTCTCCCTCCTTTCTTTAATAGGAGCGTTACATTTACAGTTTTCCAATCCACTGGGACCTTTCCAGAATCTAGGGAATTTTGGAAGATTACAACCAATGTATCCACTATCTCTGCAGCCAATTCTTCTAAGACCCTAGGATGCAGGCCATCAGGTCCAGGGGACTTGTCAGACTTTAATCCCATCAGTTTGCCTAGTACTTTTTCTCTAGTGATAGTCATTGTTTTAAGTTCCTCGCTCCCTTTTGCCCCTTGATTTTCTACTATTATTGGGATGCTTTTAGTGTCTTCTACCGTGAAGACAGATACAAAATATTTGTTCAAAGTCTCTGCCATTTCCTTGTTTCCCATTATTAATTCCCCAGTCTCATCCTCTAAGGGACCAACGTTTACTTTAGCTACTCTCTTCCTTTTTATATACTTGTAGAAGCTCTTACTGTCTGTTTTTATATTTCTTGCTAGTTTACTCTCAGTCTATTTTCTCCTTTTTTTAGTCATCCTTTGCAAGTTTCTAAAAAATTCCCAATCTTCTGGCCTACCACTAATCTTCACAACATTGTATGCCTTTTCTTTCAATTTGATACCATCCTTAACTTCCTTAGTTAGCCACGGATGGTGCATCCTTCTCGTAGTCTTTCTTTCTCACTGGAATATATCTTTGTTGAGAGTTATGAAATATCTCCTTAAAAGTCTGCCACTGCTTATCTACCATCTTACCTTTTAATCTATTTTCCTAGTCCACTTTAGCCAACTCTGTCTTCATACCTTTGTAATTGCCTTTATTTAAGTTTAAGACACTAGTTTCAGACCCAAGTTTCTCACCCTCAAACTGAATGTGAAATTCTATCATGTTGTGATCACTCTTCCCTGGAGGTTCTTTTACTATGAGATCATTCATTAATCCTGTCTCATTATACGTTACCAGATCTAAAATAGCCTGTTCCCTGGTTGGTTCCACAACTTACTGTTCTAAAAAAAGTGTCCTGAATACACTCTATGAACTCGTCCTCAAGGCTACCTTTGCCAATTTGATTTGCCCAATCTATATGAAGATTTAAATCACCCACGATTATTGCAGTACCTTTCTTACAAGCCCCCATTATTTCTTGATTTATACTCTGTCCTACAGTGTAGCTACTGTTAGGGGGTCTATAGACTACTCCCACCAGTGACTTCTTTCCCTTATTATTTTTTATCTCCACCCAAACTGATTCTATATCTTGATCTTCCGAGCCAAGATCATTTCTCACTACTGTACTGTTATCATCCTTTATTAACAGAGCTACCCCACCTCCTTTTTACTTTCTGCCTATCCTTCTGAAATGTCAAATAACCCTGAATATTCAGTTCCCAGCCTTGGTCACCTTGCAACCACGTCTCTGTAATGGCTATTAGATCAGATCAGATTAGCGTGTAAAGTTAAGGCACATGGGATTGGGGGCAAGGTATTGACTTGGATAGAGAACTGGTTGGCGGACAGAAAGCAGAGAGTAGGAATTAATGGGTCTTTTTCCGAGTGGCAAGCAGTGACTAGTGGGGTACCGCAGGGATTGGTCCTTGGACCCCAGCTATTCACAATATACATTAATGATCTAGATAAGGGAACTAAATGTAATATCTCCAAGTTTGCAGATGACACAAAGCTGGGTGGGAGTGTGTGCTGCGAGGAGGATACTGAGAAACTCCAGGATGATTTGGACAGGTTGGGTGAGTGGGCAGAAGCGTGGCAGATGCAATATAACATGGATAAGTGCGAGGTTATCCACTTTGGTGTCAAAAACAGAAAGGCAGACTATTATCTGAATGGCAATAGATTGGGAGAAAGGGAAGTGCAACGAGACCTGGGTGTCCTTGTGCACCAGTCGCTGAAAGTAAGCTTGCAGGTGCAGCAGGCGGTGAAGAAGGCAAATGGTATGTTGGCCTTCATAGCGAAAGGGTTTGAGTATAGGAACAGGGATGTCCTGCTGCAGTTGTATAGGGCCTTGGTGAGACCACACCTTGAGTACTGTGTGCAGTTTTGGTCGCCTTATCTGAGGAAGGATGTTCTTGCCATGGAAGGAGTTCAGCGAAGATTCACAAGGCTGATACCTGGGATGGCAGGAATGACATATGAGGAGAGATTGGGTCGATTGGGCTTATACTCGCTGGAGTATAGAAGAATGAGAGGGGATCTCATCGAAACATATAAAATTCTGACAGGTCTGGACAAACTAGATGCAGCAAGAATGTTCCCGATGGTCGGAGAGTCCAGAACCAGGGGTCATAATCTAAGGATAAGGGGTAAGCCATTTAGGACAGAAATGAGGAAGAATTTCTTCACCCAGAGAGTGGTGAACCTGTGGAATTCTCTACCACAGAAGGTAGTTGAGGCCAAGTCATTAAATATATTCAAGAATGAGTCAGATATATTTCTTAAAGCTAAAGGTATCAAGGGATATGGGGAAAAGGCAGGTACAGGGTACTGAGTTTGGATGATCAGCCATGATCTCATCGAATGGCGGAGCAGGCTCGAGGGGCCGAATGGCCTACTGCTCCTATCTTCTATGTTTCTATGTTTCTATACCTATTAACTTCTATTTGTGCTGTCAATTCATCTATCTTATTACGAATGCTGCGTGCATTCAGATAAATAGCCTTTAATTTTGTCTTTTTACCATTTTTCCCTACTCTGACACTATTTACTGGTGCACTCTTATGCTTGTACGCTCTGTCCCTTCCTGTCACACTCTGGTTATCATTACCCCTATCGCTACCCTGCACTATTGCCTTGTCCTTTCTCTTTAACTTTAAAAGTTTCTCCTCACCTGAAACCTCCCCCCCACTATTTAGTTTAAAGCCCTATCTACAGCCCTAATTATTCGATTCTCCAAGACACTGGTCCCAGCACAGTTCAAGTGAAGCCCAACGGAACAGCTCCCTCTTTCCCCAGTACTGGTGCCAGTCCCCATGAATCGAAACCCATTTCTCCCACACCAATCCTTGAGCCACGCATTCAACTCTCTGATCTTATTGACCTTATGCCAATTTGCTCGTGGCTCAGGTAGTAATTCAGAGATTATTATCTTTGTGGTTCTGCTTTTTAATTTGGCCCCTAGCTGCTCATACTCCCTCAGCAGAACCTCTTTCTTAGTCCTACCTATGTCATTGGTACCTATGTGGACCATGACAACCGGATCCTTCCCCTCCCACTACAAGTTCCTCCCCAGCCCCGAGGAGATGTCCTTAACCCTGGCACCGGGCAGGCAACACAGCCTTCGGGACTCACGCTCTCGGCTGCAGAGGACAGTATCTATCCCTCTAACTATACAGTCCCCTAACACTACTACACTCCTTTTTACTCCCCCAACTTGAATGACCCCCTCTACCACGGTGCTGTGGTCAGTTTGCTCATCCTCCCTGCAGTTCCTGCTCTCGTCCACACAGGCTGCATGAACCAGGACACTGGTCCCAGCATGGTTCAAGTGAAGTCCGTCCCAAGTGCAAAGGCTGAGGCTCCTCCAATGCTACCTTCTGGATCCCCATACCTGCCTCACTCATAGTCACACCCTCTTGTCCCTGACCACGGACCAAATCTGAAGTATTTAACCGAAGGGGTGTGACTGGCTCCTGGAACAAAGTGTCCAGGTAACTTTCTCCCTCCCTGATGTATCGCAGCGTCTGAAGCTCGGACTCCAGCTCATCAACTCTGAGCCGAAGTTCCTCGAGCTGCAGACACTTACTGCAGATGTGGTTGCTGTGCATCACACTGCGGTCCACCAGCTCCCACATGCTACAGCTGCAACACATCACCTGCCCTGCCATCTCTATTGTATTTTCTTGAACTAATTAGGTTTTCAAGTTTTGAAATACTCAATTGTCTATTAATAGTTTTTAATCTAGGTAATAACCTTGTTTAATTTATTAAATTTACTTATATCTTTAGGTCTTTACTGTAACTTAGCTCACAGTCCTAATTTAACCCTAGTTGTTTATATTTTTTTATGTATCAAGCAGCACCTCTTACCCCCACCTCACCAAATTCCTGAGTTTAGTAGAAGCAGTGCTCCGTAGAACTGGACTCCTTGCTACTTATCTCTGAAAAGTTGGCCTTTATCTTAAGGGAGTTGGAATTCAAAAGTTAGAAAGTTATGCTTCAGTTGCATAGAACCTTGGTCAGACCCCAACTGGAGTAATGTGTTCAGTTTTGGGCACCGCACTTTAGGAAAGATATATTGGCCTTGGAGGAGGTACAGTGCAGATTCCCCAGAATGATACTGGGGCTGAAACGGTTACATTATGAGGACAGGTTACATGAATTTAGTTTGTATTCCCTTGAGTTTAGATGGTTGAGAGGTAATTTAAACACCTTGACCTGCCTCAGCTCATCTGTTGCTGAAACTCTCATCCATGCATTTGTCACCATAGAAACATAGAAACTAGGAGCAGGAGTCGGCCATTCGGCCCGTCGAGCCTGCTCCACCATTCAATACGATCATGGCTGATCATCCAAATCCAGTACCCTGTCCCTGCTTTCTCACACAGAATCCCCATCGAGCCTGCACCGACACATATCCCACCCTATCCCCGTAACCCCACGTATTTAATTCCCCCTAACATATCCCTTCCTATCCTATCCCCGTAACCTCACATATTTAATCCCCCCCCTAACACTAAGGGTCAATTTATCATAGCCAAATCAACCTAACCCGCACATTTTTGGACTGTGGGAGGAAACCGGAGCACCCGGAGGAAACCCACGCAGACACGGGGAGAATGTGCAAACTCCACACAGACAGTCACCCGAGGCCAGATTCGAACCCGGGTCTCTGGCGCTGTGAGGCACCAGTGCTAACCACTATGCCACCGTGTTGCCCAACCATCACACATGGCTATTCCAATGCTCTCTTGACCGACCTCCCATCCTCAGTAAACTTCAGTTCATCCAAATTTCTGCTGCCCATATCCTATCCTACAGCAAGTCCCTACTCACCCATCACTCCTGTCCTTGCTGACCTACATTGGCTTCTGGTCCTCAAACACCTCCAATTTAAAATTTTCATCCATATGTTTAAATCTCTTCACTGCTTTGTGCCTCCCTATCTCTGTAACTTCCTCCAGGCCTACAAACCCCCAGAACTCTGCATTCCCCTAACACTAGCACCTTGTGCATCCCTCCCTTCCCCCAACCATTGGTAGCTGTGCCTTCAGCTGTCTGGGACGCATGCTCTGGAATTCCCTTCCTAAACCCCTCAGCCTCTTCACCTCCCTCTCTTCCTTTAACACCTTCCTTAACATTCAACTCTTTGTCACCTTTCATAATATCTCCTCCTTTGGCTCAGTGTCCAATTTTGTCTGATTACGCCTCTGTGTAGTTCCTTGGGATGTTTTTCTACGTTAAAGGTGCTATATAAATGCAAGCTGTTTGTCACCTCCAGACTCAACTATTCCAATTGCTCTCCTAGCCGGCCTACCATCCACCACCCTCCATAAACTTCAGCTCATCCCATATTCTATCCCATACCAAGTCCCACTCACCCGTCCTCCCTGACCTACATTGGTTCCCAGCCCCCAATGTCTCAAATTTAAAATTCTTATTATGTTTAAATCACTTCATGGCCTCACTCCTCCCTATGTCTGTAACGTCCTCCAGCTATAACCCCTGAGAACTCTGTGTTCCTCCACCACTGGCCTCTTACGCATTCTCACCCTTCCCCCCCTGCCACGCCTCGCCCCACCTTTGATGGCGGTACCTTCAATTGTCTAGGCCCTACTCTCTGAAATTCTCTTCCTAAACCTCTCCATTTCTCCACCTCCCTCTCCTCCTTTAAGACCTTCCTTAAAACCCACCTATTTGACCAAGCTTTAGTCACCCTTGCTTCTATGGTTCGATGTCCTTTTTTTTCAGATTACACTTTTGTGATGCGCCTTGGAATGTTTTTCTACGTTAATGGCGCTAAATATAAGGGGGGCTAAATTGGATAACCCCTGAAAACGGGCGCGGGGTTCGTAATGTGCTGTTATCCCGCGCCCGTTTGATGTAATGCAGGCAGTGCACCATCTTCGTGTTACCTGCACATTATCATGATTTCTGCGTGCAGCTAATGCTAACCGCACTGTTGATTGGCTGCACGTATTAGCAGGGGGCCCAAAATCATAACTTGCTAGCATGACTTAAAGCTAGCCTGCACTGTTTAAAGCTAGCCTTCACCTCTTAAAGTGGAGGTGCATTGTGGCTGGAGCAGGTGCTTGGAGTCCTTTGTGAGCTGAATCTGACCTGGGAAAGAGAGAAGAATGGCTGAACATGGAAGAGAGTGGCACTAAGATTTTCCGATGCTGCACTGGAGGCCTTGACGGAGGAGGTGGAAAGGAGGAGAGATGTCCTGTATCTACAGGGGGGCAGGAGATCCTACAGACACACGGTGAGAAGGCAGTGGGAGCAGATAGCCGCGGAGGTCAGTGCCAGGAGTATAGCCCCGCGGACCTGGATACAGTGTCGCAAGAAGTTTAATGACCTCAAACGAGTGGTCAAGGTCAATGAATGCATCTTTAAATGCCATATCCAACCAACTGCCCCACTAGTCTCAGCCACTGCTCAATTCACCGAACCTCCATCACTCACCTACCAACAATCTCTATCAATCAGGACTCATACCTAACATTCATAGCTTCACCTCACCCTCACAGACTTAGCACTGTTGCAAGCCTCACATCTCACAGTTTGCACACACTGCCAGCTATTCAACCATGACAGCCACATAACCCAAACCAATTGCACGACACTCACTAACATACTTCCCTCTCTCTTGCAGGACAAGATGGCGCACAACCGAAGGCAGCAGGGGGACAGGCGCAACTGCATGTTCTAACCCCCATGGAGGAGACAGTGCTAGCCATTATCGTAACAGCCATTTCTGCGGCCGTGGCTAGCAGCGGGGCTGAATCCATTAAAGATGACGGTATCCTCATACCTAATCCTCCTTCTTACTTCCCACTTCCCCCTCATCCCACAATCTCTTCTGATTTACAAGCTGCAGATGGTGTAAGCATGCACTTCTTGCTTTCCCTTCTTCTCTCACCACAACCTTATCCTTGCCCCTTTTTTCTTTCAGAAATTCAAGAACCTCAACCGGGCCAGGCAGTGGAGGAAGAACAAGAAGACAGTAATGATGAAGAAACACCGTCACTCAATTTCACACTCACAGCCACCAGCTCAGATACTGACACTGCATGTATCTTACAGGATAGCATAGAGGTGGGATCTGCATGTGGTGATCTCGCCGGAGGGCGAGGTTGCACACGAGTTCTGCTGCAGAGAGCTCAAATGAGGACTTTGATGGGCTAGCCTGCAGAAGAAAGCTGATGGGTCTATATACTGAAATGCTTGGTGCAATGGGAAGCCTGCCGGAAAGCCTGCGTTCAATGTCAAGGAGCTTGGAGGAGTCTGGTACCAACTTGTCACAGTGCTTTGTGCAGAGCTTGGAGCCCATCCTTTCCAGCATGGAACTGGTGGCCAACTCCATCAACACACTTGTGAACCAAACCATGATACAGCGTCTGATAGCCAATGTCTCAGGTTCCATTGCAGCAGAAGCAGTTTTCACTAAAAGTCGGAGCGCTGCAGTGGAAGCTCAGACTGATGTCATGCAAGTTCAGCTTGCTGCCATGCAAGCTCAGACTGCTGCCATCATGGCTGTGGATACCAGTGTTCAGGGTTTCACAGCAGTCCAGCAATCTGTCCTCCAACAGATTACTAGGATTGCTGAGGCACCGCCCAGGGGAGTGGCAGTGGCTCCATGGAGCACGAACCTGTTGTCCTCTCTCATGATGATAGCATTCGTGATCCCATTCCTGCCACTCCACCAGTGCCCTTGCTTTTGCCTGTCAGCCAACCAACCCAGACTGCTGCCGCCCATGCTGAGATGGTGCAGTCTGAAGCCGGGCCTCCTAGGCCCAGAGCTGCTCGAGATCATCCTCCAAGGCCATCTGCAGTCTCATCCACTGAATGTCAGCAGCCTTCCATTAGCCATGCAGCAGCCACTGTGTTAGTATTTCGTAGGAGCACTAGGACAGGTGGATAAGGGGGATCCAGTGAATGTAGTGTATTTGGATTTTCAAAAAGCATTCGATAAGTTGCCACACAAGAGATTATTGCACAAAATTAGTGCTCATGGGATTGGAGGTAATATATTAGCATAGATTGAGGATTGGTTAATGGACAGAAAACAAAGAGTTAGGAATAAACGGGTCATTTTCAGGTTGGCAGGCTGTAACTTGTGGGGTACCGCAAGGATCAGTGCTTGGGCCTCAGCTATTTACAATCTGTATCGATGACTTAGATGAGGGGACTGAGTGTAATGTATCCAAGTTTGCTGACAATATAAAGTTAGGTGGGAAAGTAAGCTGTGAGGAGGACGAAAAGAGGCTGCAAAGGGATATAGACAAGTTAAGTGATTGGGCAAGAACATGGCAGATGGAATATAATGTGGGGAAGTGTGAAGTTATCCACTTTGGTAGGAAAAATAGAAAAGCAGAATATTTTTTTAAATGGTGAGAGACTAGTAGTCAGAGGGACCTGGGTGCCCTTGCACACAAATCATAGGAAGCTAACATGTAGGTACAGCAAGCAATTAGAAAAGCAAATGGTATGTTAGCCTTTATTACAAAGTGATTGGAGTATAAGAGTAAAGAAGTCTTATTACAATTATATACCCACCTCCTAGGAAGATGGCATGGAGGTGTGTTGGGGGCGGGTAGGGTACCCGCCCCCAGATTCTGCCATTTTCCCGGCAGACCCGCCTCCATACCCGCCTCCCCAGGGCTTGCAAAATTGCCCCCGATGTTTCCCCTGGCTGGGGAATCTAGAACTAGGGGTCACAGTCTCAGAATAACGGGTCGGCCAGTTAGGACTGAGATGAGGAATAATTTCTTCACTCTAAAGGTTGTGAATCTTTGGAATTCTCTACCCCAGAGAGCTGTGGATGCTCAGTTGTTAAGTATATTAAAGACAGAGATCAATAGATTTTTGGATACTCTGGGCGCGATTTTCCCAATGGAGGCGGGTTTTGGTTTGGGTGGGTTTCAAACCTACCTCCACTGAGAGGTGGGAAAAATTTGCGATTTTCCCCGAATTGGCCAGTTGATTTCAGAGGTGTGGGTTCCCCTGGGTCAATTAGTCTTTTGGGACTGAAACTCACCTCTGCTGACGTCACTTATCCAGCTTCATTTAAAGGCTGCTTGCTGCCTTGGCTTATTCCACTGGTTTTTGGTCGATGCTGCACCACCTCCAAGCTGTTATCTCCTTGAAGAATGGCCAACTCCAAGGCAAGGGCTTCCCCGAGGTTCTCGGATGAGGCACTGGGTATGCTGGTTGAGGGGGCGAGAGCTAGCAGGGAGGTGCTCTTCCCCTCATCTGGGAGGAAGAGGCCTCCCAAAGAAACCAAGGCTGTGTGGCTCCAGCTGGCAAGGGATATAACCTCCAGATCTGTGTGCAGATTGGGTGATTGTTTCTGATTTTTGATGAAATGCCATCCCTGTGGGAATGTATTAAAATTAGGTGATGGCAAACTTTTGGCGTGATGGCATCTGTTATTTCGGCTTAGGCAGCTCCACAATGTGGGCTCCGCAACTCTTGCGTGGTCAGGTTGGTGGTCAGAGTGAAAGGAGGCCAGAGAGTCATGTCCATTGTCTATCATGTGTTAAGAAGGAGCCAAACACATGTGCCACAATGGGCAACCTATGCAAATCTGGCCAGGATGAGTGCATTCCTTGCACGACGCGCTTCCATGCGCTGGCACCTTCTGCCCTCTGCAGCGTCAGGTGGGTGAGCAGGAGGTTGGGGCTCCTGCTGATGTTGCTGCTGAGCTGCCTGTTCCGGTGCTGCTGCCGTGGCTGCTCCTCATCCGAATCTGAGGTCCATGGTGAAAGGAAATAAATGGTTCCCATGCTGCTGGCAGATACCGCCGTTGGGGAAGCGCTCAGTTCAAGTGGGGAGAGGGTCTTCCAAGGAGGTCCCACAGTTGAGAGATAGAAGCTGCAGCACCTCCGACTTCGGTAGGCCTGCTAAAAGTGCTGAAAGACCTTTGGAACCAAAGTTCTGCCACCTGCAACTGCTCCCTGATGAAAGCTCCGTTTTAATGGTGGAGCTGCAGCTGTGAGGAGGATTAGCTGGCGTGGTTTAGGAGGGTCGTGCAACACGCTGAAAATGTGGTAAAATAACGAAGGCCTGTCAAAATAGGATTATAGAGGCCCTTAACTACTATTTAAGGGTCTTAACTACCTCTTCCGACTGATGGAGGTGGGACCGAATCGCACCCATCAAACCCGCCTCCGGCAAAATTGCATGGAGGCGGGTTCCGAACCCGGCCTCAGTTTTTGCCATTTTGCCAACTGTCCTGCCTCCAAACCCGCCTCCTCGGGGCTGGGAAAATCGCCCCCTAAGGGACTCAAGGGATTGGGAATAGCGCGGGAAGGTGAAGTTGAGGTAGAAAATCAGCCAAGATCTTATTGAATGATGGAGTAGGCTCGAAGGGCCGAATGGCCTACTCCTGCTCCTATTTCTTCTGTTATGTTTTTGTTAAAGGCACACAGAAGACAGGCACTAAGGGAATGCACAAGGGTGATTAGTTTCATTTTGTATGCAGTATGGCATGGTTTAATTTATAAATCTGTTTTGAATGTATATTTTGTGTTGGCTTTTATTTTTGGACTGTGGCCAAGAGGACGATGTGATTGATGGTCAATGACAGGAAGATGGTAAGGAGTGTGGGACTGTTGGTAAATGGGGAATTGAGGTTGAGGTTACTGGTATCGCACTTGAATTAATTCTTCACGTACAGCCCGGGCAGAAAGGAGCTGTCTAGGTTGCAACCTCCCTTCCTCTTTCTCCTCCTCCTCTTCCTCCTCCTCCTCCTCCTCATGCTCCTGCTCCTCAGCTTCTCACCTGATAGGTGGTGGCAAGAGCTGTTTCCGCATGATGGCAAGGTTGTGCAGCATGCAGCACACCATCACAAATCTTGAAACCCGCTCAGCAGATTACTGCAGGGCTCCTCCAGGCAGCGGAATCGTTGCTTCAGCATGCCAATGGTCTGCACTATCCCATTTCTTGTGGCAGCATGGCTCTCATTGTATGCATGCTGCGCACGTGCACGGGGGTTGCAAACCGGAGTCATCAGCCATGTTGCCAGCAGAGAGCCCTTTGGTTTGCCGTGGTGGCTGAAATACAGCTGGCACAGCTGACTGCCGCAGAATGAAGGTATCATGACTGCTGCCAGGATACCGGGAATTGAATTGCATGATGCGCTGCCTATGGTCACACACCAGCTGCACATTGAGGAATTAGAATCGCTTTTGGTTCCGGTACATGGCGGCACCTGCAAAGCAATGTGCGTGCAGTCAGTGGCACCTTGCACAATGGGGAAGCCTGCGAACCTTGCAAACCCTTGCAAATCCGCCTGCATCTCTCTGGCAAGAGGGAATGCGATGAAATTGTCTCCCATTGAATAGAGAGCCTCAGTGATCTTCCTTATGCAACAGTGGACTGCAAACTGCGAGATGTTGCTAATATCTCCAGTACCAGCCTGGAAGGAGCCAGACGCATAAACGTTCATTGCCATGGTCACCTTCACAGACAGTCAGGGCTTGATTTTGCCAGGCCCGAAGAGGCGGGATTGGAGGCGTGTGAGGTGTTAAAGTCGCGAAAAATGGCGGGCGGGCCCGATCCTGCCTCCATGCAATTTTCCCAAATGCGAGTTTTCTGACCCCGTCTCCATCCCGCCTCCAAGAGGCGGGATAGGCCCTTAAGGCCCTTAACAACCAGTTAAGTGCCTCTATAATCCCATTTTGAGAGGCCTTTCTGATTTTAACACTTTTCCCACGTGGTTCACGTCTCCTCTGAAACACGCCAGTGAAACCTGGTGGCAGCACAAGTGGATTGCTTACTAACAGCTGCAGCTCCACCATTAAAAAGGAGTTTTCACCAATCATCATTTGCAGGTGGCAGAATTTTGTTGTCTCAGGTCTGGGGGAACTTTTAGTAGGCATACCCATTGTTGTGGAAGTTTGGAGCCTGACACCCATCTCCAGTGTGGCCTCCTGGGAAACCCCTCTCGCCACCTTGAATGAGCGCTTCCTCAACTGAGGCACATACCAGAAGCATGGGAACCATTTATTTCCTTTCCTCCTGGACATCAGATTCAGACGAAGACCAGCCGTGGCAGCAACAGATCCATGAACAATAGCACCACCAACAGCAGGAGCAACAACAGGAGCGCCAAGCTGCTGCTCACCCACCTGAAGCTGCACAGGCCAGAAGGCGCCAGCGCGCGACCACATTGCTGCCCGGGATGCAAGGGACGCACTCCTCTTGGCCAGATTTGCTTAGCCTGCACAATCAAACACTTTTGCCTCGCACCTTCTTATGAGACCATCGACAATGGCCAAAAACCTGCGGATTCCTATCACTCTGACCACCATACTGACAATTGCAAGTCATCCTAAGCCCTCAGTGTGGAAGTCCCATTAGCGATATGAGACAGGCTACAACTGCAACAGTTGCCATCAGAATTTTTTATTTACAATAACCACCTGATTGCTTTTCACCATTAAACATGACATTTCACCCAAGTGACTACCCTTGTGACTACTTGTGCATTATCTTCCTCTTACTCATGCTCCTACGTGGTGCTTCCCCTGTGGCTTCAGCAGATGTGGAGGCCCCTTGCTCACTTTCTTGCTGCTCCTGTCTCGACACCTTTGGCGGGCGTCCTCTGGGGTTGCGAACCTGTGAGGGCTCGGCAACAGTCTGCTGCTCCTGTGGCTGTGCAGGGGTTGAGTCGCCGATCTCAGTTGGGTGGGGACTCTGGTGGGGCTCTGACCGAGGACTTTGCAGTGGCATGGTCGTGTGAGCGCTTGGAGAGGAGCCCCCACTTCCTTGTTGTCTGCCACCAGCAGCCCCACTTCAGAGCTAGGAAGTGGCTTGACAGCACCTTGCTGCACTTCAGGGGGGCCATGAGGACCCGTTTCTGTACTGGAAGTCCTACTCCCGAGGACTTGCCTGAAGGTCTGGTTTGTTTGCTCAATAGTTAACCATCGCTCCTCAAGAGATGTCAGTCTATTCTGAACAATGACCATGTTTTCCATACCCTGGCGACTAAGCTCCTCGATGGACGTAGCCATCCTCTCCTCTACCGTAGCCATCCTCTCCTCTACCGTAGCCATTCTCTCCTCTATGGTAGCCAGCCTTACCATGGAGGTAGCCATCCTTTCCATGGAGGTTGCCATCCTTTCCGTGGTGATGCGTTCATGCGCCAATGCCTCCACAAAGGCTCTGCTCATGTTAGCGATGGACTCCTCCATTCGCTCCACACTCGCAGCGACCCTGGAGACAAAACCTGCCAGAGACTCCTGCACCTCTTCCTGGAGTTCCAGCACCGCTCTTCTTCTGGATGGACCCGGAGGCAGAGGGTCGACATACAGCTGAGCTGAGCTGGCAGAGTCTTGCGCCCTCCGACTAGGACTCTCCACTGCTGTCCCTGTCTCCACCATCTGCTGATGCTCACTTGTGAGCTGTGATACACCAGGTGACAACACTACACTATCTCGTGAAGGTACCACCGAGGTGTGAGTGCACTGGTGCTGGGTGCGCTGAAATCTGCTGACGCTGCGCCCTCAGAGGTTGTAGCTTTCTCTGAGGTGTCTGGAGGCTCAGGCTGTTCCTCCTGGATAGTGGGGATGGGGGCTTTCGATGGTCCTGTGGGGAAGTAAAGGAAAGAGTCAGAGATGTGAGGCCAAGGTTACATGCACATTGAATATTGCAGATGATCATAAGTCAATCTGTTAGAGCATCAGGATCATTATCAGTGACTCATGCAATGTTAATGAGAGAGAAGAAAAACTATTCTGTCACCAGCTTGCTCTGATGCACCCGTCTGTCCGTCCCCCACTTGCACATCATCCTCCACTCCCACGATCTCCAAGGCCACCTCCTCCCAGGGGGTGAGCTGGGCTACTGAGGGTGGCCCTCCTCCTGTCCTCACTCTTTCCCTCTTATTGTGAGCTCTCTTTTCCTGCAATGAGGGAGACAAATGGAGTTTGAGTGAGAATGAAGAAGTGAGTGTAGAGAATGCATAGCATAGATGCCTAGAAGGAGACAAAGATTCACTGAGGTGGCAAGACCAAGGGCCCTCCCTGTGTGTTATAAGTTGTTTTCATAGCATCACAGCGATAGGGAGTGTGAGGGCTGCATAGTCGAATAGTTAAGTGAATGTGAACATACAGAGAGAGGGAATGGGTAAGGGTACAGGGATGTCAGTGTCAAGTGGGATGTGGAGGAAGAGGTTGTCAAAGCTGAGTGCTGATGAGGAGAGGCAATGGGGATCAGATTGAGGGTGATGGGAAAGTCATACTTTTCCAGTGCGCAGAAGGTCATGAAACCTCTTCCTGCACTGCAGCCAGGTTCTGCGGCACAAAGATAAGGAGTTGACCTCCTGGGCCACTTGCATCCACACAGCCTTCGTCTGCTGGGGAGGCTTCTTCCTCCCTGAAGAAGGGAAGAGCACCTCCTTATTCCCTCTTGCTCCCTCCACCAGAGCTTGCAGGGCGGCGTCATCAAACCTCGGTGCAGACTTAGGTCTACTGCTGGACATTTTGCCTGGAAGAAACTATCAGAGCAAAGGCCAAAAGGTTTACAGTCTGCAGAAGAAGCAAGGCTGCTTGCAGGCCTTAAATCCAGCAGCATTGATGATGTCATCAGAGGCGAGTTTCAGAATGGAAAGACTAATTGGGCCAGGGGTTCCCACACGCTGGAAATCAATTGCCCAATTAGGGGAAAATCGCATATTTTTCCCACATCAAATTGGAGTCGGGTGGCTAACACGAAAAGCGGATGACACGCCCCCAGCCCGCCCCAATGACAAAATCGAGTCCTGGTAGTGCGGTCCTTGCCCTGCTCTGAGGTTATAGTTGTGGCTGCAGCAGTTGGCAGATTTCAGTGAGGACCTCCTTAGTGAAGCACAGACGTCTCAAACATTGGTTGTCGCTGAGGTTCCGGTAGGAGAATTACTCCCTGGACAGATATGACCTCCAACTGAGAACCCTTCTCCCCCTCCCTCTTCTAGTAGCTTGTCCTGCTCTGTGTGGTCTCTATTCATTCTTCAAGTCATGCTCGATTCCAAAAGGAAGCCCTACTAGTGCACCCATGTCTGGGAGCAACTGGTTTGTGCAGAAGCCTTGAAGTCAGCAAAAAGTATTTCAGCACCTGCCACACCACTCCCTGTACACTTTTTGAAGTTTGAAACAACTATGGAAAGCACCAAAAATGTGTTTAATTGTAACAACAGACAGAAGAAATCAACCAGCAACTAACCTGTAAGTAATTGATGATCCCTTTAAATAGTGCTGGTGCGGGGTCCTTCATGCTGCTTAACATGTGTTCAGCTGTGCGAGCTTAAGAGAGGGCGTCAGCTGGAGCATGGAGCGCCAAAATGGCAGCGCTGGCGTCAAATCAGCGTTGCATGCTGATTGATGTCGTTTTCTGCCTGATCTGCATACTTCCGGCTGACGTTAACTGCACAGGCACTTATGCCTTTATCAAGATGGCATCTGGCGCGCTTCACATCAGAAGTGTGCGCGCGCGCTGCGGATGCCATTTTGGTACTCGTAGCGCCCAAAAAATGGGCACTACCGAGACCAATTTCTCGCCCAAGTTGTTTTTGTTCTTGCCATTGCACAGTAGAGATTGATTCACTAACAGCTGAATTTTATTCATTAACTAGCTCCATTCTGTGTTTAGCAGCTAGTAACTCTTGTCATCTAGCTTTTCATTAACTTTTCAGATCATACTCCATACAGTCCATTAGCAGTGTCACTCATCATTTCTTTCCAATTTAAGCAATATTTTGTTTATTTCTATTCAGACTGCTAGAAGTGAAGTTGTCTCTTTAAGATGGTGACTCTGCACCCTCTGCAAAGTCAGTTCAATACTATATTTGTATTAGTGGTTGGATGCTGATGACACTTTTAAATTTAGCAGCAAATGCAAAGTAAATAAATCAGTGTTCCTGCCAACGAAGCCAACGTCCACCATCAAAGTGGATGATTTTCAGCCAAGTCTCCGGCACTACCACCATTTCAACAACTAGTGTAAACGCTATTACTGGAGGTGGAGGTAGTGAGAAAACATTGCTGCGAATAGGTTAAACAGCTGCAGTGGTCCTTCCTGACTTGTACAGGGAAGCAAAATGCTTTTATTAATGCTGACTTGTATGACCTTTCCCTTGTATTGGGGTTGATAGTGGCTCCAGCATCTTAAAACAGAACATGTACAATCTTGTATGAGCGCAGTTGTATAAGTGGAATTGACTTCAAATTTTGTTTGATAATGCTCCAGTGAAGGGCCTTGAGAAGTTTTACTACGTTAAAGGCGCTATATAAATGCAAGTTGTTGTTCCTCAGTATAAATAGGGTGGTTTCCACAGCAACAGGAGTGACAGCCAATTTTGGTGAGTCGCTCATGGAAGCAAGATATGCAGTAGGGAGAGGAAAGAGCTTGGTGAGCCTGAATGTTAATATGGTAACACAATGCTACAGAGTCTGGTTTGAATCCCTCTCTACTCAGTTCTTCATCTGAGCTGTATTGACTTTGAAGGTGCTGAGCATAGACTGGCAGTTCCTACTAGAAAGGAGGGAAAATTAAAGCAGAAAGTCATGCCTGGCCAGTTCTTTGAGCCAGCTATAGGGGACATTGGGACACAGTTGCGTACGAGGTGTGTACGCACCCGTAGGGGCCTCGCAAGCGCATGCGCTGAAAACCGGCACTTGCGATCTGTCAAGAGAATCCGCCTGCCCAGGAAAGTGCCTCTGCAGGTGGAGAGTTGCACTTTTTGCACAACTTACGCCCGCTGAAAGGCCATAAAATTCTTACGCCTGGTAAAAGCAGGCCTGTTTTTACCAGCTTAAGAGTGTTGAAAAATAGAAAAATTAAATTTGATAACTCATTTATAAATTAAAAATACTCTTCAAAAATGTAAGTTTATTTTTAGACCCATATAAACATGTAATTTCTTTTCAATTTTTTTTAAATTTTTTTTTTAATTAAATGGAATTTTAATTATGTAATTATTTTTTTTAATGTTTTAGTGTGCTTTTAAATGTGATCCCCATTCATACTTTTGACAGGTCTCTACGCACAGAACTGTCAAATGTATGAAGGGGGATTCCCTTCTTTGATTGGTTCGCCTGGCCCACGTGATCCCATGAGCACTTGCGAACCCCATGCGCCCCTGGGATACCTGGGCCTCTGCCTGCGTGGACCCGGAGAGGCCTAGGATCGCAAGCCTCCGATCTACAGAACCAGCAGGTATGTTCGTAGATTTTTTTCCGATCGGAGGCATCCGCACGCAGGAAGCCTCCAATTGGAAATTCAGGGCCAATTCAGGCCTGAGAGCAGGAACTGTGAGCATTTTTGCAGAGGTAGCAGGCCAGAGGGATAAACATTAAAATAAAGATACAGAACAGGAGGAAAACCTCACCAAAATGACCCCCATAAAAATAAAGTTTAAAAAAATGCAGTGTAAATGCAACTAATTTCAAGGTAACTGAGCCAAGCTCAGTCCCAATTTGAGCAGGATACCAGCTCTGAAAATTTGTGTGGAGAATCTTATTACTGTGTTACAAAGGTTGCTGACCTGTCAGATCCATGGCTGGAGCTCATATGTGTAATTTAAAGCCATATGTGTGAAGCAGATTTTGGGCAAAACATGTTTCTTTCTGCACATGAAACAAGTCAAAACTGGAAAGAGTCTTCTAATTTTCATTTAGCCCAAATTTATGTTCCAACTGTTTAGATTGCTATTTACTGATCTATTGTAGGTTTATTTATTAAGCCAATGATCATTTAATTTAAGTATTGTGACAATTTTTGCAGAGGAATCATAATTACATTTCTTTTGTGATTTTAACAGTTTGCGTTACTACAAAGGTCTCCAGCAAGATACAGTGTTATCAAATGTCCTCTAATGTAGGCATATTACAATTTAATTAGGTCACATAAAATAGAGGACGACAGAGTAACATCTGTGTTTCAAATAACATCTTTGTTTTCTACAGTCTGCCCTTTAGCTAATGAGCAAGTGTTTTTAGTTTAGGCAGACAATAAGGCTGAAAATATTGTGTGACTATATTAACTCTCCAAGGACCATTTACAGAAAAAAATCCTGTGGAGTAGTAAATACTTTGAAATTGGGCCCCATGGCTCCCTGTTCTCAACAAGTAACATGTGTTTATATTACGATTTTGTATTTATTGGAAATAAGCCGGTAGGATCTTAATTGCAATGACAGTGGTTGTAATTTTGCCCTATAATTTTCAGAATAATGGATATTTGGGAATGATTGCAGATAATTTAATTAAGCTTTCCATCTGACATCATAAATTGTAGGTTGTAACTGAATGGCCTCCTTCTGTGCTATACTATTCTATCGTCTGATCTTCAAGTTTACACTACTGCCTTGAAATCACTTGAGCTTGCTATTTTTCCATATAAGTAAACATATTCACTTAATGGGATGATTTTCACTTTGTTTGGGTCAGTCAATGGCTTTTATTGCAGATGCCAGTGTAGTTTGTAGTGTTCGTGCATGATGTTCGTAGTGAACATTTACTGAATGTTTTTGTATTACTGCAGGTTTTCAAGGAAGTTTGGTTAACAGGAAATGCTAGCCAGTATATGCACAGTTGTATGCTTTCATTTAAAGAATGCTACTCTAGTCAAGAAATGCACTTTGTGTGATGTACATTTTTAAGATTTCCTTAATATAATTCAGTAAAGTTTACTGAATATCTTAACAATAATTGCAGATAGTAGACCATGGGGGAGAAATTCAGTATCGCCCCATTTGGGGCGCAATTATCGGCCTGGCGCTAATTATCGCCACCGACTGCAAACTTGACTTTTATCGCCCCTGGAGGTGATTGCAGCGCTAAATCAGGCGCTTCACACCTGTCTTAAGGCGCAAAGGCCGAGGAGCGAGGCGCTACCTCAGAGCGCTGGCGAAGCTCATGTAATGTCAGTCAGCAATGGAACACACACACAATGGCACGGGCCAGTTCTTAAAGGGAATGGTTAATCTTGCTTTCCATCCACATCCTGCTCATCGCAGCCTTGAATCTCGGCCTGGAGAGACCTGCACATCAAATGTGCTGGAAAGAACAATGGAGAGTACCAGGCAAAGAGCTCAGAGTGCAGCCCCCACAGTCTCTGCTAAATCGATACAAGGAATGGCAAATCAAAATGAACCTGCAAAGTGCTGCTCAGTACCCAAAACTCCTTTCACACAACGTTGAATCTCTCCAGAAGTCTCTCCCTCTCAGAATGCGTAGTTCAAAAATGGCACCAACAATAAAAGGCAGGAAGCGGTCACTTTTAAATAGCGCTCCCCCTTTCCCTTCATGACTGCAGAACGCTCCCCTCAACCTGTCGTTGCTAGCGTCAGGCGGTAAGGCAGGGGGCACCACTCAATATCCGCTCCGGGACGATACCGGGGCGTTGCGCACTCGAGTGACGTCATGATCTGCCGGCGCAGGAGATCGTGGCGGTAGTGTTTAGCACCGTCGCAAAATGTCTAGTTAATTTCGCGAGCGGCGCAAACTTCGCCGCGCCTGGGCGCTAGATGCTTTGCACCCCATTAGCGCCCTCTTAAGGCGCTAACGGGAGGCGCAACCAACTGAATTTTTCCCCCAAAGTGTGCAGAAATTTCAGACCTGAAGGTGTTAGCATGGAGGGTTGTAGCCAGAAAAAAAGTCATTATTATAGTTCAGATATGGCAGAATGCTTTCTGCTGCTGAGTGTCTGCTCATAGAATCATAGAAATTTACGGCACAGAAGGAGGCCATTTGGCCCATCGTGTCTGTGCCTGCTGAAAAAGAGCTATCCAGCCTAGGCCCACTTTCCAGTGCCTGCTGAAAAAGAGCTATCCAGCCTAGGCCCACTTTCCAGCTCTTGGTCTGTAGCCTTGTAGGTTACGAGACTTTAAGTGCATATCCAAGTACTTTTTAAATGTGATGAGCGTTTCTGCCTCTATCACCCTTTCAGACACTGAATTCCAGACCTCCCATCTCCCTCTGGGTGAAAAGATTTCTCCTCAACTCCCCTCTAATCATTCTACCCATTACTTTAAATCTACGCCCCGTGGTTATTGACCTCTCTGCTAGGGGAAATAGGTCCTTCCGATCCACTATCTAGGCCCCTTATAATTTTATACACCTCAATCAAGTCTCCCCTCAGCCTCCTCTGTTCCAAAGAAAACAACTCCAGCCTATCCAATCTTTCCTCAAAGCTAAAATTCTCCAGTCCTGACAACATACTCGTAAATCTCCTCTGTACCCTCTCTAGTGCAATCACATCTTTCCTGTAATGTGGTGACCAGAACTGTACACAGAACTCTAGCTGTGGCCTATCCAGTGTTTTATACTGTTCAAGCATAACCTCCCTGCTCTTATATTCTATGCCTCGGCTAATTAAGCAAAGTATCCCATAGAGTCATAGGGCTGGATTTTGCCAGTGTGGGCGGGCTGGGGAGTGTCAGGTGGGAATCGTGTCAGGACCCCGACTCTGAAGTGAAGTGTTGAAAAAGTGCGATTTTCCCCTAATTAGGCAATTGATTTCCAGCGTGTGGGAACCCCTGGCCCAATGAGTCTTTTCATACAGAAAGTCGCCTCCGATGATGTCAATGCTGCTGGATTTAAGACCTGCAAGCAGCCTTGCTTCTTCTGGAAACTGGAAACGCTTTGGAAATTGTATGAAGGACTTCATTTACTGACCATGTCCACCAGCAAGCAAAAGTGTGCACCTCGCTTTGATGAGCCCCCCCTCCAAGCTCCGGTGCATGGAGCAAGATCGAATAAGGAGGTGCTCTTCCCTTCCTCAGGGAGAAAAAAGCCACCCCAGCAGACTAAAGCTGTGGGGCTGCAAGTGGCCGAGGAGGTGAACTCCATTTCAATGAGCCGCAGAACCTGGCTGCAATGCAGGAAGAGGTTTCATGACTTTCTCCGCACAGGAAAAGTGAGTATGACTTTCCCATCACCCTCAATCTGATTCCCATCGCCTCTCCTCACTAGCACTCTGCTTTGCCAACCTCTTCCTCCACATCCCACTTGACACTTACATCCCTGCACCCTTACCCATTGCCCCTCTCTCTATATGGTCACATACACTTAACTATTCGACCATGTAGCCCTCACACTCCCTAGCACTGTGATGCAACAACAACAACAACTTACAACACACAGGGAGGGCCCTTTGTCTCCTTCTAAGCATCTATGCTATGCATTCTCTACACTCACTCCTTCATTCTCACTCAAACTCCACTTGTGACACTCATTGCAGGAAAAGAGAGCGCACAATAAGAGGGAAAGAGCCATGACAGGAGGAGGGCCACCCTCAGTAGCCCAGCTATCCCACCTCGAAGGAGTCGGCCCTGGAAATTGCCGGGATCGAGAAGGATTCCCAAGTGGGAGACGGACAGACGGGCGCATCACAGCAAGCTGGTGACAGAATAGTTTGGCATCTCTCTCATTAACATTGCATGAGTCACTGATAATGAATCTGATGCTCTAACAGATTGACTTATGATCATCTGCACTATTCAATGTTCATGTAACCTTGACCTCACATCTCTAACTCTTTCCTTTACTCCCCCACAGGACCATCGAAAGCCCCCGTCCCCACTGTCCAAGTGGAAGAGCCTGAGCTTCCAGACTCCTCAGAGGAAGCTGCAACCTCTGAGGGCGCAGAGGCAGCAGAATTCAGCGCACCCATCACCAGCGCAGACACTCACACCTTAGTGGGACCTTCGCGAGATAGTGTAGTGTTGGCATCTGGTGTATCACAGCTCACAAGTGAGCATCAGCAGATGGTGGAGACAGGGACAGCAGTAGAGAGTCCTCGTTGGAGGGCGCAGGACTACCAGCTCGGCTCAGCTGCATGTCAACCCTGTGCCTCTGGGTCCATCCAGAAGGAGAATGGTGCTGGAACTCCAGGAACAGGTGCAGGAGTCTCTGTCAGGTTTTGTCTCCAGGGTCGCTGCGAGTGTGGAGCGAATGGAGGAGTCCATCGCGAACATGAGCAGAGCCTTTGTGGAGGCATTGGCGCATGAACGCATCACCACGGAAAGGATGGCAACCTCCGTGGACAGGATGGCTATGGTAGAGGAGAGGATGGCTACAGCCATGGAGGATCTAAGGGGCCAGAGTGTTGAAAACATGGTAATTGTTCAGAACAGACTGGCATCTCTTGAGGAGCGATAGTCAGCTATTGAGCATAGAAACCAGACCTTCATGGAAGTCCTCTGGAGCAGGACTTCCAGTGCAAAAACAGGTCCTCATGGCCCCACTGAAGTGCAGCAAGGTGCTGTCAAGCCACTTGCTAGCTCTGAAATGGGGCTGACCCATGAGAGGGATGTTGGTGGCAGACAACAAGGAAGTGGGAGCTCCTCTCCAAGTGCTCACACGACCATGCCACTGCCAAGCCCTTGGTCAGAGCCCCACCAGAGTCCTCACCCAACTGAGATGGGCGTCTCATCCCCTGCACCGCCGCAGGAGCAGCAGACTGTTGCCGAGCCCTCACAGGTTCGCAACCCCAGAGGACGCCCGCCAAAGGTGTCGAGACAGGAGCAGCAAGAAAGTGAGCAAGGGGCCTCCACATCTGCTGAAGCCACAGGGGAAGCACCACGTAGGAGCACGCGTAAGAGGAAGATAATGCACAAGTAGTCACAAGGGTAGTCACTTGGGTGTTATGTTGTGTTTATTTTTGAAATGCCATCAGTTGCTTGTTGTGATAAAAATTTCTGATGGCAAACTGTTGAAGTTGTGGCCTGTCTCATTTCGCAAATGGGACTTCCACACTGAGGGCTTAGGATGACTTGCAATTGTCAGTATGGTGGTCAGAGTGATAGGATTCCGCAGGTTCTTGTCCATTGTCGATGCTCTGGTAAGAAGGTGCAAGGCAAAAATGTTTGATTGTGCAGGCTAAGCAAATCTGGCCAACATGAGTACATCCCTTGCATCCCGGTCAGCAATGTGGTCACGCTCTGGCGCCTTCTGGCCTGTGCAGTTTCAGGTGGGTGAGTAGCAGCTTGGCGCTCCTGTTGTTGCTCCTGCTGTTGGTGCTGCTGTTGTTCAGGGTTCTGCTGCTGCCGCGGCTGGTCTTCGTCCGAATCTGATGTCCAGGAGGAAAGGAAATAAATGGTTCCCATGCTTCTGCTATATACCTCAGTTGAGGAAGCGCTCAGTCAAGGTGGGGAGAGGGGTTTCCCAGGAGGTCACACTGGAGATGGGTGTCAGGCTCCAAACTTCCACAACAATAAGTAGGCCGGCTAAACGTTCCCCCAGACCTGAGACAACAAAGTTCTGCCACCTGCAAATGATGATTGCTGAAAACTCCTTTTTAATGGTGGAGCTGCAGCTGTTAGTAAGCAATCCACTTGTGAGGCCGCCAGGATTACCTGGCATGTTCCAGAGGAGGCGTGTAGGATGGGAGAAATGTCTAAAAATCAGAAAGGCCTCTCAAAATGGGATTATAGAGGCAATTAAGTGGTTGTTAAGGGCCTTAAGGGCCTATCCCACCTCTTGGAGGCGGGATGGAAACGGGGTCTGAAACCCCAATTCTGGGAAAATTGCTCGGAGGTGGGATGGAGGCGGGATCGGGCCCGCCCACCATTTTTTTGCGATTTTAACACCTTACACGCCTCCAATCCCTCCTCCTCGGGTCTGGCAAAATCGAGCCCATAGAGTTATACAGTACAGAAAGAGGCCCTTTGGCCCATCGTGTCCGCGCCGGCCATATAGCCCTGTCTATTCTAATCCCATTTTCCAGCACTTGGTCCGTAGCCTTGTATGCTATGGCGTTTCAAGTGCTCATCTAAATGCTTCTTGAATGTTGAGGGTTCCTGCCTCTACCACCCTTTCAGGCAGTGAGTTCCAGATTCCAACCACCCTCTGGGTGAAAAAGTTTTTCCTCAAATCACCTCTAAACCTACTGCCCCTTACCTTGAAACTGGTTATTGACCCCTCTACTAAGGGGAAAAGTTCCTTTCTATCTACCCTATCTATGCCCCTCCTAATTTTGTACACCTCAATCAGGTCCCCCCTCAGCCTTCTCTGCTCTAAGGAAAACAACCCCAGCCTGTCCAGTCTCTCTTCATAGCTGAAGCGCTGCAGCCCAGGTAACATCCTGGTGAATCTCCTCTGCACCCTCTCCAATGCAATCACATCCTTCCGATAGTGTGGCGACCAGAACTGCACACAGTATTCCAGCTGTGGCCTAACTAGCGTTTTGTACAGCTCCATCATAACCTCCCTGCTCTTATATTCTATGCCTCGGCTAATGAAGGCAAGTATGCCTTTTTAACCACCTTATCTACCTGTCCTGCTGCCTTCAGGGATCTATGTACATGCACACACTGATCCTCTGTCCTTCCTAGGGTCCTACCATTCATTGTGTATTCCCTTGCCTTGTTAGTCCTCCCAAAATGCATCACCTCACACTTTTCAAGGTTAAATTCCATTTGCCACTGTTCTGCCCATCTAACCAACCCATCTATATCGTCCTGTAGCCTGAGGCTTCCCTCCTCGCTATTTACCACTCCACCAATTTTCATGTCATCTGCGAACTTACTGATCATACCTCCTACATTCATATCTAAGTCATTAATGTACACTACAAACAGCAAAGGACCCAGCACCGATCCCTACGGTATACCACTGGACACAGGCTTCCAGTCACAAAAACAACCTTCGACCATCACCCTCTGCCTCCTGCCACTAAGCCAATTTTGGATCCAATGTGCCAAATTGCCCTGGATCCCATGGGCTTTTACCTTCTTGACCAGTCTCCCATGTGGGACTTTGTCAAAAGCCTTACTGAAGTCCATGTAGACGACATCAACTGCACTACCCTCATCCACACCTAGCCACCCCCTGGAAAAATTCAATCAAATTGGTCAGACATGATCTCCCCCTGACAAAGCTATGCTGACTATCCTTGGTTAATCCTTGCCTCTCCAAGTGGAGACTAATTCTGTCCCTCAGAATTTTTTCCAATAATTTCCCTACCACTGATGGCTCACTGGCCTGAAATTCCCTGGTTTATCCCTACTACCCTTCTTGAATAATGGCACTATGTTAGCTGTTCTCCAGTCCTCTGGCACCTCCCCTGTGGCCAGAGAGGTTCTGAAAATTTGTGTCAGAGCCCCTGCAATCTCCTCCCTTGCCTCACACAGCAGCCTGGGATACATCTCGTCTGGGCCTGGGGATTTATCCACTTTTAAGCTCGCTAAAACCACTAGTACCTCCTCCCTCTCAATACTAATTTGTTCAAGTATATCACAATCCCCCTGCCTGATTTCTATGCCTACATCGTCCTTCTCCATAGTGAACACAGATGCAAAATATTCATTTAAAACCTCACCCACATCTTCCGGCTCTACACACAGATTGCCACTTTGGTCCCTAATGGGCCCTACACTTTCCCTGGTTATCCTCTTGCCCTTAATATACTTATAAAACACCTTGGGATTTTCCTTTATTTTGCCCGCCAGTGTTTTTTCATGCCCCCTCTTCGCTCTCCTAATTTCTTTTTTAAGTACCCCCCTGCACTTTCTATACTCCTCTAGGGCTTCCATTGTTTTTAGTCCTTTGTATCTGCCAAAAGCCTCCCTTTTTTCCCCTAATCCATTCTTGTATATCCCTTGACATCCAGGGTTCCTTGGGCTTGTTGGTCCCACCCTTGACCTTTATGGGAACATGTAGGCGTTGTACTCTCTATTTCCTTTCTGAAAGATTCCCATTGCACTGATGTGGATTTTCCTACAAGTAGCTGATCCCAGTCCACTTTTGCCAGATCCTGCCTTATCATATTAAAGTCAGCCTTCCCCCAATTTACTGTACCTTTATTTCCGGTCCATCTTTGTCCTTTTCCATTACTACCTTAAAACTCACCGAATTATGGTCACGGTCACCAAAATGCTCTCCTACTGACACTTCTACCACTTGCATGGCTACATTCCCTAGAATTAGGTCCAGTACCGCCCCCTCTCTTGCAGGACTTTCTACATGCTGGCTCAAAATCTCTCCTGGATGCACTTTAAGAATTCCGCACCCTCTAAGCCTTTCACACTCTGACTATCCCAGTTAATATTGGGGAAGTTGAAATCCCCTACTATTAATACCCTATTATTTCTACACTTCTGAGATTTGCCTACATATCTGTTCCTCTATCTCCCCCTGACTGTTTGGGGGCCTATAGTACACTCCCAGCAAAGTGCTTGCCCCCTTTTTGTTTTTAAGTTCTACCCATATGGCCTCATTAGAGGAACATGCTAAAATATCATCCCTCCTTACAGCAGTAATTGACTCCTTGATTAATATTGCGACACCCCCTCTTTTACACCCCCTTCTGTCTCGCCTGAAGATTCTATACCCCGGAATATTGAGCTGCCAGTCCTGCCCCTCCCTCAACCATGTCTCTGTGATAGCAACAATATCATACTCCCAAGTGTTCATCAACACCTTCAATTCATCTGCCTTACTCGCAAGACTCCTTGCATTAAAATAAAATATGCCTCCTTAACCACCTTATCTACCTGTCCTGCTACCTTCAGGGATCTGTGGACATGCACTCCAAGGCCCCTCTGTTCCTCTACACTTCTCAATATCCTACCATTTATTGTGTATTCCCTTTCCTTGTTAGCCCTCCCAAATGCAATACCTCACACCTCTCCGGATTGCATTCTATTTGCCACTTTTCTGCTCACCTGACTTGTCCATTGATATCTTCCTGCAGTCTACAGCTGTCTTCCTCACTATCAACTACACGGCCAATTTTTGTATCATCTGCAAACTTCTTAATCATGCCCCCTACATTGATGTCTAAATCATTGATGTATACCACAAAAAGCAAGTGACCTATTACTGATCCCTGCGGAACCCCACTGGAAACAGCTTTCCAGTCACACAAACTTCCGTCGACGATTACCATTTGCTTCCTGCCACTGAGCCAATTTTAGATCCAACTTGCCACATTCCCTTGGAATGCATGGGCTTTTACTTTTCTAACCAGTTTGCCATGTGGGACCTTGTCAAAAGCCTTGCTAAAATCCATGCAGACTACATCAAACGCACTACCCTCATCAACCCTCCTTGTTACCTCCTCAAAAAATTAAATTCGTCAGACATGACATTCCCTTAACACATCCATGCGGACTGTCCTTGATTAATCCGTGCCTTTCTAAATGACGATTAATACTGTCCCTCAGAATTTTTTCCAACAATTTGCCCACCACCGAGGTTAGGCTAACTGGCCTGTAATTACTCGGTCTATCCCTTTCTCCCTTTTTGAACAACGGTAAAACGTTAGCAGTCCTCCAGAGAGGATTGAAAAATGATGGTCAGAGCCTCTGCTATTTCCTCCCTTGCTTCTCTTAACAGCCTGGGATACATTTAACCCGGGCCTGGTGATTTATCCACTTTCAAAGATGCTAAACCCCTTAATACTTCCTCTCTCACTATGTTTATCTTATCTAATATTTCACACTCCTCCTCCTTAACTACAATGTCTGCATCATCCCTCTCATGAAGACAGACGCAAAGTATTCATTAAGAACCATACCCATGTCTTCCTCCTCCACACACAAGCTTCCTTTTTGGTCTCTAATAGGCCATATTCTCTCTTTAGTTATCCTCTTGCTCTTTATGTATTTATAAAACAGCTTTGATTTTACTTGCCAATGTTTTTTCATGCCCTCTCTTTGCTTTCCTAATTTCCTTTTTAATTTCACCCCAGTACTTTCTATAGTCCTCTAGGCTTTCTGCAGTATTTAGCTCTTGGTATTTGACATAAGCTTCCCTTTTTTGCCTTATCCTACCCTGTATGCCCCTTGAGATCCAGGGGGCTCTAGATTTGGGAGTCCCACCCTGTTTCTTTGTGGGAACATATTTGCTCTGAACCCTCCCAATCTCCTCCTTGAATGCCTCCCACGGCTCAGACACTGATTTACCCTCAAGTAGCTGTTTACAGTGCACTTTTGCTAAATCACATCTCAGCTTAGTAAAATTGACCTTTATCCAATTGAGAACTTTTACTCCTGACCTATCTTTGTCCTTTTCCATAACTACGTTAAATCTAACTGAATTATGATCACTACCACCAAAATGCTCTCCCACTGATACCCCTTCCACCTGTCCAGCTTCATTCCCTAAAACTAAGTCCAGAACCGCTCCCTCTCTTGTTGGGCTTGCTATGTACTGGCTAAAAAAGTTCTCTTGAATGCATTTTAAGAATCCTGTGCCCTCTATACCTTTTACACTGATTCTATCACAGTTAATGGGCCAAAAATTCATCCCGCGACGCGAGAGTACGCACTGCGTACTCTCGCGTATTCTCTCTCCAATTGCCGGTTTTCTGCATGCCCTGCGCATGCGCTGAAAACCGGCACTTGGTCTTTTGAAAAGGGGGCAGTTCCTCGGTGCATCGCGTGCGCGCTACAGGCTGCGCACACGCTGTGCACTTCATGCTTTGGACGCGCAGGTAAGTACGGAAGATTTTAGAAATGGAAAAAGGAGGAGTAAGACCCACTTTTAACAAGGTAAGTAGTGAATTAAGTATTTTTTTGAATTTTTTTTAACAGGTATATCTTTTTTAGAGACTTTAAAGACAGGTAAGTTTATTTTTATAACTTTTTAAAAGATTTTAAATTTTTTCAAAAATTTAATTTTTTATTTAAAATGGTTAATTTATTTAACTATACTTATTTTATTAATGTGATGGTTTTTTTTAAATTTAATTGAGGTTTAGCTGTTATTTTGGGGGGGTGTAAGATTCATAGATTTCACAGCACGTATGTGAAACTTATGAATGGAAGATGGTGTGCTGCCATTGGCTCTGACTGAGTCACGTGATCCCACAGCTCGCACGAATTCACTACGCCGGTGGGATACGCAAGCACTGCCCAGCTGATGTCTGGAACATCAAGTTCGTGCGAGCTGGATCTGAAAAAGCACAAGCGGAGTGAGAGATCGCGGGGAAGCCTTACCCCCGCGGGAACAGAGCGAGATCAATTTCTGGGCCAATATTAGCGTAGTTGAAATTCCCTATTACTGCCCGATTGTTTTTGCACCTCAGAAATTTTCTCTTCAATCTCCCTCTGACTATTTGGGGGTCTATAGTACACTCCCAGCAGTGTAATTGCCCTTTTTTTGTTCTTCAGTTCAATCCATATGGCCTCATTTGATGATCCTTCTAACAGATCATCCCTCCTCACAGCTGTAATTGTTTCTTTAACCAATATTGCAACCCCCCTCCTTTTTTATCCCTCTCTTTATCTCGTCTGAAAACCCTGTAACCAGGAATGTTGAGCTGCCATTCCTGCCCTTCTTTCAGCCATGTTTCAGTAATAGCTATGATATCATACTTCCACATGTCTGTCTGTGCCCTCAGCTCATCTGCCTTATTCACTAGACTCCTTGCATTGAAGTATATACCATTAAGCACTGTTAAACCCCTTTGTCGTCTATTTTCTAGCCTTTGTTTCCTCTGCCTTCCAAACTCACTTACTAATTTACAGCTGTCCATTTCCAGCTTTGCTTCTCTCCCTTCTGAATCTATGCTCAGGTTCCCATCCCCCTGACAAGCTAGTTTAAACTCTCCCCAATAGCACTAGCAAACCTCCTCGTGAGGATATTGATCCCGGCTCTGTTGAGGTGCAACCCGTCCAGCTTGTACAGGTCCCCCAGAATCGATCCCAATGCCTTAGGAATCTAAAGCACTGCCTCCTGCACCATCTCTCCAGCCACGCATTCATCTGCTCGATCCTCCGATTACTGTACTCACTAGCACTTGGGACTGGGAGTAATCTGGAGATTACTACCTTGGAGGTCCTGCTTATAAATCTCTTTCCTAGCTCCCTAAACTCTGCCTGCAGGACCCCATCCCCCCATCCCTCTTCCCACCTATGTCATTGGTACCAATATGGACTATGACCTCTGGCCATTCACCCCACCCCCCTCCCTCCGAATGTCCTGCAGCCGCTCACTGACATCCTTGACCCTGGCACCAGGAGGCAACATACCATCCTGGAGTCACATCTGCAGTCGCAGAAACGCCTGTGTGTTCCCCTAACTATTGAATCTCCCATCACTATTGCCTTTCTGACCTTCCGTCTCCCCCCCTACACAGCTGAGTCTCCCATGGTACCGTGCACTTGGCTCTGGCTGTACTCCCCTGAGGAACAATCGCCCTCACCAGTATTCAGAACAGAATACCGGTTGGAGAGCGAGATGCACTCCAGGAACTCCTGCACTACCTGCCTGGTCCTCCTTGTCAATCTGGCAGTCACCCATTCCCTCACTGCCTGAAAACTCTTCAGCTGCAGGGTGATCACCTCCTGAAACATGCTATCTACGAAGCTCTCAGCCTCACAGTTGCACTGAATTGACACCAGCTGCTGATCAAGCTCTGAAATTCACGTGAGAAACCGCCTTCCTCCTCTCCACCGATTCCTACTATCATCAAATTCTTCTACTCGGCTTGCGATCCACTCCGATTGCGATATTATCCAGCTCTGTCTTCAATCACTATGCTTTTGCAAACTAGTGCCTAATATATACCTATTGAATCAAGCAAGTTACAACTGCTAAATCAGCTTCTAGCTCACAGCTTTTACTACCTAATCAAGCAACCACTTCCAGCTGATAGCTGTTAACTGCTAACCGCCACTGACCATGCAGGTTCTTTTATGTTACAAGACAAAGTTAAATTCCAATCTGATGATTACTTCCCTAACTTACCTTATACCTACCAATGAATTTCTCTTCTCCACCAATTCCTACTATCACCAAATTCTTCCACTCTGCTTGCGATCCACTCCGATTGCGATATTACCCAGCTCTGTGCTCAAGCTCTCTTTGCTATTGATTTTATTAAGTTATGCACCATCTACTGGCTTGTACAAAAAATGTCAGTGATTTAAGAGTGATGCAAGGTATTATTTTTGAAGATTTAAAGGCCCTATATATCTCATTAACTCAGTCACTTTTTCATACTTTTCATTTGTTTTTACAGTTATTAGACGTACAAAGAATTATCTATTTTTATGGCTTTTTTGTTTTGAAACTTTCCTTCACATTGATTTGTCTCTTCTTAATGATATAAGGTGAAATTAGACAGATTTTCCATCTAGATGGTGTGGAAAAAGCACTGGTAGTGCTTTTAGGAACCAACAATGATGGAGTCAGAATAGCAGCTTGTGAAGCAGTGTCAGTTATGTGTGAAGATGCAGCTAGCAAAGAGTCTTTCAGAACCGAAGGTAAGTATGAATGATATAATAATATTATTCAAAGGTTAAATTGTTTTTCTATGAACAGTAAATCCTCTAATAGACAACTGCATGTGTGCAATGTTAAAACTAGATTTCTAAAATATTGTTTGCAGAAGGTATTCTTCGCTTGGTTTCACTACTGACGAGTGACAATGCAGAAATAAAAGAGGCTGCAGCCCTAGCTCTAGCAAATCTAACAACTGCTAATTCCAGCAATGCTAGGTAAGCATTTTTATTATTAATTCTATACCTACTTGACATCAACAATAACAACAACAATAACAACTTGTATTTATATCGCGCCTTTAATGTAGTAAAACGTCCCAAGGCGCTGCACAGGAGTATTTTAAGACAAAAAATTTGACACTGAGCCACATAAGGAGAAATGAGGGCAGGTGACCAAAAGCTTGGTCAAAGAGGTCGGTTTTAAGGAGTGTCTTAAAGGAGGAAAGAGAGGTAGCGAGGCGGAGAGGTTTAGGCAGGGAACTCCAGAGCTTAGGGCCTAGGCAACAGAAGGCACGGCCACCAAATGTTGAGCGATTATAATCAGTGATGCTCAAAAGGGCAGAATTAGAGGAGCGCAGATATCTCGGGGAGTTGTGGGGCTGAAGGAGATTACAGAGATAGGAAGGGGCGAGGCCATGGATGTCATTTGTGACTTTGATGAGAGCCGTTTTGGTACTGTGGCAAGGGCGGAAACCTGATTGGAGGGATTCAAACATGAAATTGCGGGAAAGATGGGCATGGAATTTTGGGAGACGACAACATGTTCAAGGACTTTGGAGAGGAACGGGAGGTTGGAGATGGGGCGGTAGTTTGCAAGGACGGAGGGATCAAGGGTTGGTTTTTTGAGGAGAGGGGTGATGACAGCAGATTTGAGGGAGAGGGGGACAGTACCTGAGGAGAGAGAACTGTTAACAATATCAGCTAACATGGGAGCCAGAAAAGGAAGTTTCATGCAGATTTTGTCCTGTAAATTTTGGTGTTCATTAAGAGGAATATGAGTGTTAAGGAACGGAACAATTATCCATTTTGCACACCCAAAAATTATACTGTGAATATTAGCGCACAAATATTTAATATGTCTGAAATTCTTTAGTCTGCAGTTTTATTTTAAATGGGATTTAAATAAAGGAGTTTTATACTAAAGTTTCAAGCTAATAGTTGCACACCATAATTTCAAGGTCCCAGTATTAGCACAACTCACTGTCAAGCCAGGTATGTCATGATCAGATGCAGACTAAGGGCTGAAATTCCAGAGTTGTAAGAGGGTGGAAAAGGAGAATTCTGGTTGGGGGTGGGTAGGGGTAAGCATTTGGGCTGAACCTGGTTCTGCTGAGATTCTACCCTGTCCAAAGTGCCACCTTAAATTCCAGTGAGGAAGAAGGCACATCTTCTGCCCGCCTGCACATCAGATGAGTTCCTGGGCTACCCTGCAAATTCTGCCCATTTCCCCCAGTTTAAGGCTTCATTGGAGCTTCCATTGGGACCTTTGGATAGGCCCTAGATCTTGCCCGACTTACAAGATCTATCCTAGAGGAAGTCAGTTACGCTTAATTAAATACTGTAAGAGCTAAAAAAAATGAGTTGCCTTATTTTTTATTCGGCTAGCAGTAGGGTTGTGGGTTGCTCCGCCATCTGCTGGTAGACTGGCAAAGCCGCCTTTGTGCCCTTACAGGAATGGACACAGGCCTGATCAAGGCAATAACCCTATCCCCGCAATTTGGGATAGGATCAGTGGCCATATGTATGGACAGACGGGAGTTCCGCTCCACTGCACTTGTGCCAGCACAGCAGAACTCCAGAATTTCAGCTTCTAAAGATCCATCTACAGTGGTCTAACAAGGTGCCTTAATCCCAATCTCAAAAGAGCATCCCCATTACATCAATGTGAATTATTCCCTCTCTGGCTCCAGCTGCCGTTACCTTCATGTTATGGACAGGTTGTATTATGGGGCTATGTCCACACGCCGTTTGGAGTCTCCAAACGTACGTTACACAGGATCATTGCAGTCAACAGTTTCTGCTGAATTTAAACTTTAGTCCCAGAAGTGAAAGGACAATGTGCTCAACTTCTATACCAGTCAACACCCTTGTTAATGTACTTTGTACTGCTTAAAAATGTAAGAACCCTGAGCATGGGTTGAGGTTTGGGGCTCAGACTCAAAATTGCTTTGCAGCTCAAAGAAAAAGTGAAACAGAGGAAGGTTGTGTTACATAGGATCAGGAGTAGGCCATTCAGCCCCTTGAGCCTGCCCCACCATTCAATTAGATCATGGCTGATCTATACCTCAACTCAATTACTCGCCTTGGCTCCCTATTCCTTGATACACTTACCTGACAAAAATCTATCAATCTCAGTTTTGAAAGCTCCAATTGTCCCAACATCCATGGACTTTTGGGGAGAGAATTCCATATTTCTACTACCCTTTGCATGAAAAATGCTTCCTGATTTCCCTCTTAAATTGACTAGCTCTAATTTTAAGATTATGTCTCCTTCTTCTTGATTCCACCACCAGAGGAAATAGTTTCTCTGTATCTACCCTATCGAATCAATTTAACATTTTAAACACCTCAATCAGATTACTCCTCAATATTCTAAACTCAAGGGAATACAAGCCAAGTTTGTGCAACATGTCCTCAGAATTTTATCCTTTTAGCCCTAGTATCATTCTGGTGAATCTGCCGCACTATCTCCAAGGCCAATATATCCTTGCTAAGGTGCGGTGCCCAAAGCTGAACACAGTACTCCAGATGGGGTCTGACCAAGGCTCCGTACAACTGAGCATAACTTCCTTCCCTTTGCATTCCAGCCCCCTTGAGACAAAGGCCAATATTCCATTAGCCTTTTTGATTTATTTTTGTACCTCGCTACTAGTTTTAAATGATTTGTGTACTTGGACTCCCAAATCTCTTTGTTCTTCGACAGTACCTAGTTTGTCACTATTTAGAAAACACTCCGATTTATCTTTCTTACGTCCAAAGTGGACCTCACATTTGCCCACATTGAACTCCATCTGTCATAGTTTTGCCCATTCGCTTAATCTAGCTGTGTCCCTTTGCAACTTTCTGCTCCCATTTGCACTGCTTACTGTCCCTCCTAATTTAGTGTCCTTTCCAAACTTGGATATACAACTCTCTATTCTTTCATCCAAATCATTAATAAATATGGTGAAAAGTTGAGGTCCCAGAACAGATCCCTGGGAACAGATCCCTGGGAACACTACTTGTCACATCCTGCCAAATTGAGTACATGCCTCCTATTCCGTGCACTCTTATTTTTGCCAATACTCTTTTGTGTGGAACCTTATCGAATGCCTTCTGGAAATCCATATAGATAACATCCATAGACACGCCCTTATCTACCTTATTAGTGACCTCCTTAAAAAATTCAACTAGATTAGTCAGACATTAGATAGGCTGTACTTTTCCAATAAATGCGAGAAGCTCATGGAATTCTTTGTTACTAAGATTGAGTCGACTCATTCAGCTGCCTCTGCTGCCTCGTTCTGAACCCACATCTTTCTCTAGTTTCTCTTCCATCTCCCCTCATGCCCTCTCTGAGCTCATCTTGCCCCACCTCCTGCTCTCTTGGCCCTAATCCCACTAAAATGCTGACCACCCGACTTCCCTTCCTGATCCTCATACATGTTGACATCGTAAATAGTTCCTTCTCCTCCGATATTGTCCCCCTCCCTTTCAAATCTGCCATCATCTCCCCCTCCTCGAAAAACTCACCTTGACCCCTCTGTCCTTGCAAACTACCACCCCATCTCCAATCTCCCTTTCCTCTCCAAAGTCCTTGAACGTGTTGTCACTTCCCAAATCCGTGCCCATCGTTCTTGCAATCTATGTTTGAACCTCTCCAATCAAGTTTCTGCCCTAGCCACAGCACTGAAATGACCATAATCAAAGAGTAATCAAATGACTGAGAGGTCACATCCTCTGTAATTGTGACCATAGTGTACTATCTTCCCCTCATTCTTCTTGATCTCTGCAGCCTTTGACACTGTCAATCACGTCATCCTCCACCAATGCCTCTGCTCTTTTGTCCAGCTAAGTGGGACTGCCCTTGCCTGGTTCCACTATTACCTATCTAGCCATAGCCAGGAACCTCCTGCAATGGCTTTTCTTCCTGACCCGGAACCTATACCCAAGCATCTATCCTTTGTCTCCTGCTTTTTCTCATCTACATGCTGCCCCTCGGTGACATCTTCCAAAGACATGACGTCAGGTTCAACATATACGCTGATGACACCCAGCTCTACTTCACCACCACCTCTCTCGACCACTCCACGCTTCTTTGTGGTCAGCCTGCTTGTCCAATATCCAGTCCTGAATGAGCCTCAATTTCTCCCAGTTAAACATTGGGAAAACCAAAGCCATTGTCTTCGGCCCCCACCAACTCCGTTCCCTCATCACTAATTCCGTCCCCCTCCCTGATGACTGTCGGCTGAACCAGACTGTCTGCAACCGCTGCGTCCTATTTGACCCTGAGATGAGCTTCCTACCACATATCCTCTCCATCTCAAAGACCGCCTACTTCCACCTCCATAACATCACCCGTATCCACCCCTGCCTCAGCCCATCTGCTGCTGAAACCTCATCCATACTTTTGTTACCTCCAGACTTGACTATTCCAAAGCTCTCCTGGCTGACGTCCCATCTTCCACCCTCCATAAACTTGAGCTCATCCAAACCTCTGCTGCCAGTATTCTAACTTAAGACCAAGTCCCGATCACCCATCATCCTTGTGCTCGCTGTGGACATTGGCCCCCAGTTCACCAACGCCTCAAATTTAAAATTGTCATCCTCATGTTTAAATCCGTCCATGGCCTTGCCACTCCCTACGTCTGTTACCTCCTCCAGCCCTCCAACCTCCAACTCTGTTCTTCCAACTCTGGCCTCTTACACATGCTCCACTCCCTTCGCCCCATCATTGGCTGGTGTACATTCAGCCATCTAAGCCCTAAGCTCTGGAATTCCCTCCCTTAACCTCTCCACCTCTCCTCCTTTAACACCCCTTTAAAACCTACCTCTGACCAAGCCTTTAGTCACCCGTCTTAATATATCCTTCTTTGGTTTGGTGTCTATTTCTTGTCTCTTTACGCTCCTGTGAAGCATTTTGGGACATTTCCCTATGTTAAAGGCACTAAATACATGCAAGCTGTTGTTGATTATAACCACAATATGAAAAGTAACAGGGAATGTTTATTTAAAGATGAAGAGAAATCCGGGGTAAGTACGAGACATGGGAGAGATGAGCTTCCTTGTGCCAAGTGACTGTTTATCAACCCTGACCTTTCTTACAAATAGTAATCTCCTACTACATAGATGTTTCCGAGGTAGCTAGTTAATTTTTTTAATTTATTTTGAAAATGCTTTTGTTACAGGGTTCATTATAGAGCCCAGTTAGCATTTCTCTAGCAAAGGATGCTCCAGTGATGTCCACTGAAGGAGATAGAGTGTGTCTTCTTTCTTCCATAAAACATAGAAAAAAGATGAGACAAAACACATTGACATTGGGATCGGAAACAGATGTTTTACCGAGTCAATGGAAGACCTGTACAGATCACAGAGGAACCCTGTAATTGTGATTATTTTCAAATAATGAGATACCTAAATAAATATTTACTTGAGATACATATGGAGATAAAAGTTTCCCCCAAGAGGTACCTTTTTAATTCAGACCAAGTTTAAGAAGAAAAGCTTGTTTCTAATATTTATTTCACTTGAAACAGTGCTGTGTTTGATGCTGATGGTGTGGAGCCATTGGTGAAATTGCTGGCTAATTCAAGAGATGGCACTGTTGCCAATGCTGCTACTGCAATTACGAACCTAGCCCTACAGGAACCTATACGTGCCAGTATTCAGAGTTATGGGGCTATGACTGCCATCGTGGAACCACTGAAGTCGAGCAACACTCTGGTGCAGAGCAAGGCTGCACTACTTGTGGCTTCATTAGCTTGTGATGCAAATGGAAGAACAGAGGTAGGAATTAGTTCAAAGCTGCGAAAACTAAATAGTGATAATATTCAGAATGTTGAATATAATTATAAATATAAAAGCATTACTTGTAAAATCCTGCACAACTTGTAAGAAATTCCAAATATATCAGGGTATAAAACACTGTATAAAAGTGTAATGGATTTGGTGTGTTCCTATGATTCTCAATATTATATGGCTCTCGGGATAGAAAATGGAGGGAAAGTATTTCTTCTCATAGGCAGAAAAACATAAATGGAGAGCCAGCATGGATACATAATGTTCTTGGGGAAAGGCCAGGAGTACAGATATTCCTGGAGGTGGTGCTCAGAGCATAGACATTCTGAGGATCATGGCTGAGATTGAGGCATTCTTTGAATTGCAACTGACCGTCCTGAAGACTAAGGTAGACAAAGACATTCTTAATGTTAAAGCCAGGGCTGAAAGAAATGTATCTGAAGCTGAGACAGGTAGTAGAGGTGTTTGCAGGAATGAGGCTGTTAGCTGAGGTGTTCCTGAGGTTGAGTCCAGGAGCAGAGATGTTCCTGGAGCAAGGCAGAGAGTGCACTTATTGCTGGGGTTGAAGCCATAAGTCATAGAGTCATAATGGCACAGAAGGAGGCCATTCGGCCCATCAAGTCCGTGCCAGCTCTCTGTAGAGCAATCCAGTCAGTCCCATTCCCCCGCTTTATCCCCGTAGCCCTGCAAGTTTATTTCCCTCAAGTGCCTATCCAGTCTCCCCTTGAAAACATTGAGTGCCTCCGCTTCTACCACTTCCGTCGGCAGCGAATTCCAGGTCATTACCACTCGCTGCGTAAAACAGTTTTTCCTCACATCCCCCCTGTATCTCTTGCCCAAAACCTTAAATCTGTGTCCCCTAGCCCTTGTACCATTAACTAGTGGGAACAGCCTTTCCCCGTCTAGCCTATCCAAACCCGTCATAATCTTGTACACCTCTATCAAATCACCCCTCAACCTCCTTTTGATCTAATGAAAACAAATCCAGCTTCTCCAACCTGTCCTTGTAGCTAAGATTCCCCCATCCCCAGAACCATTCTGGTAAACCTCCTCTGCACCCTCTCAAGGGCCTTCACATTGTTCCTAAAGTGTGGTGACCAGAACTGGACGCAATACTCCAGTTGTGGCCTAACAAGCGCTTTATAAAGGTTCAGCATAACTTCTCTACTTTTGTACTCAATACCTCTATTTATGAAGCCCAAGATCCCATATGCTTTAACAACAGAAAACGCTGGAAAAACTCAGCAGGCCAGGCAGCATCCGTGGAGAGAGAAAGAGAGTTAACGTTTCAGGTCGATGACCTTTCATCAGAACTGTGAAGAGCCGGAAATCAAATAGATTTAAGGCCAGAGTAAAACTGGGAAACTTTTTTTTCCTCCTAGAAGCTGGCAGCTGTCCTTCATTCTGCCAGTGGATTTCACACTTCTTTCAGCCTTAATCTGTCACATTAACACCACCTCTAGCCTTGCATATCTCTTAATGTCTCTTAATGTCTCTTCATCTCCCCCTTTGTTCTTTTATCCCCTCCCCCTTTTCCCAGTTTTACTCTGGCCTTAAATCTATTTGATTTCCGGCTCTTCACAGTTCTGATGAAAGGTCATCGACCTGAAACGTTAACTCTCTTTCTCTCTCCACGGATGCTGCCTGGCCTGCTGAGTTTTTCCAGCGTTTTCTGTTGTTATTTCAGATTTCCAGCATCCGCAGTATTTTGCTATCCCATATGCTTTGTTAACCACTCCCTCAATATACCCTGCCACCTTCAGGGACCTATGCACATTAACTCCCTCTGTCCCTGCACTTTTTAAAACTGTCCCATTAAGTGTATATTGCCTCTCTCTGTTCCTTCTGCTAAAATGCATCACCTCACACTTCTCTGTATTAAATTCCATCTGCCACTTGTCTGCCCATTCTGCTAGCCTTTCTATGTCCTGTTGCAGTTGATTGGTATCATCATCACTGTTTGCCACACCCCCAAGTTTGGTGTCATCAGCAAATTTAGAAATTGTGCTCTATATTCCAATATCTAGGTCATTTATATACATATATATCAAAAAATGCAGTGGCCCCAGCACTGACCCTTGGGGAACACTACTGTCTACCATCCTCCAGTCTGAAAAACAGCCATTTACCACAACTCGCTGTTTTCTGTCCTTAAGCCAATTCCTTATCCAAGCTGCCACTGACCCACCTATTCCATGAGCCTCAATTTTATTAACCAACCTTCTATGTGGTACGTTGTCAAACGCCTTCCGAAAATCCATGTAGACAACATCCATTGCATTCCCTTCATCAATCCTCTCTGTTACTTCATCAAAAAATTCGATTAGATTAGCCAAACACGATCTGCCTTTCACAAATCCGTGTTGGCTCTCCTTAATTAGCTTAAACCTCTCCAAGTGCCCGTTAATTTTTTCCTTGATTATTGTTTCTAAAACTTTACCCACCACTGATGTTAAACTGACCGGCTTGTAGTTATGAGGATTGTCCTTACACCCTTTCTTGAACAATGGTGTCACATTTGCCACTTTCCAATCCTCAGGCACCTCCCCCGCATCTAGGGAAGATTGGAAAATTATGGCAAGCCCTTCCGCTATCTCCTCCCCCAATTCCCTTAGCAACCTGGGATGCAAGCCATCTGGACCAGGCGACTTGTCCACTCTAAGCATACCCAGCCTTTCTAGTACATCCTATCAATTTTCACCCCTTCCATTGCTTCTACCTTTTCCACTTCTACCAATATTTTGTCAGCATCCATCTCCATAGTAAACACTGATACAAAGTACTCATTGAGTATTCTAGCCTTGCCCTGCGCCTCTAAGCATATATCACCTTCTTTGTCTCTAATAGGCCCCACCCCGCCTCTTACTACCCGCTTACTGTTTACATGCCTGTGGAAGATTTTTGGGTTCCTTTAGAAGTGTATGCATTTCTGGGGCCAAGGCAAGAAGAGCAGACATTTGCGGTGCCAAGGCTAGTATGAAGCCCACTTGGGCCTGAGGCAAGTTGAGGCCTTTCTTAGGCTGAGACCAGGAGCGCAGGCATTTCTAGATCGGGGTGGGTGAGGAAACAGAAACATTTCAGGAACTAGGGCCAGTGGAAATGGATGACAGAGTGGGACCCCAGGAATTTCATGGCCTTAGAACATAACTAAACCAACAGAGGCAACTGATACACATTTGTCATGGAAAAATCGAGCATATCATCAATTTGAATACCCAAAACATTGGTAAAAATCCCAGATTACCCCCCTCCCATTTAATAAAAACATAATTTGGGCCGTATTTTGCGACCCCTACGGGTGCGTACGAGGTGTGTATGCGCCCGTAGGGGCCACGCAAGTTCCGGGTTTAGGCATGCGAAGCGCATGCGCTAAAACCAGAACTTGCGATCTGTCAAGAATTCTGTTGACAGATCCTCCGCATCCCCGAGAGATGGGCCTCAACGGGTGGAGAGTTGCACTATTTGCCCAACTTCCACCCGCTGAATGCCTGTGAAATTCTTACGCCTGATAAAAGCAGGCATAAGGCCTGCTTTTACCAGCATAAGAGTTTAAAAAAATAGAAAATTAAAATGTTATCACTTATTTATACATTAAAAACCCTGCCCAATAAGGTAAGTTTATTTTTAGCCCCGTTAAAACATATATAAAAAAAAATTCAAAAAATTAAATTTTTTGTTTAAAATATTTAATTAAAAGGCATTTTAATTAATTTTAAATATGTAATTTTAAAAAAATGGCCCAGAAATTCGGTTGGAGGCTTCCCGCGGGCGCAAGCCCCCGACCTGCACTTACATAGTGCGCCTGCTGTTGTGCTGTGGGCCCGCGTGGGATTCCGATCCTGGGCCTCCTCCAGCTGCTGGTGTGCAGTGCTCACGTATCCCAGCAGCGAAGCTAGTTCGCAGCGTCCCCTGGGATCACGTGGGCCATGGGGAGCCAATCGGAGCAGGGAATCTCCATTCATAGCTTTGACAGGAAGACCTGTTAAATCTATGAATAGAGATTGGCCCCAAAACCTAAGTAAAACCTCAAATAAATTTTAAAAAAAACATCACATTTTTAAAATAACTATAAATTACATAAATTAACTATTTTAATTAAAAATTTAAATTTTTGAAAAAATTAATTAAAGTTTTTAACGGGGCTAAAAATAAACTTACCTTTCTTTAAAGTATTTAAAAATGATAAACTTGTGGAAAAAATGTTTCAATTTTACTTAATTCACCTCTTACCTTGTTAAAAGCAGGCCTTGCTCCTGCTTTTTCCACGCGCAGCTGCTAGGGACTTACCCACACGGAGAAACCTGTAAAAAAAGCGGAAGTTCCATGTCTACGTGCTGCCTCTCCGGCGCACGCGTTTGACCTGTGAACCCCTTCCTTCAAGGGAACGGAAGTTCCGGTTTCCAGCGCATGCGCAGTGCATGCGCGAAACCGGCACTTTTGTTGGCCTTACGGGTGAGTACACAGCGCGTACTCACCCGTGGGGACCCGAATTTCTGGGCCATTGTACTTCATGTGTTCGTGTATTTTTTAAGTGATCCCCATTCATACTTATGGAAGTTCCGTACATATGTAAAATTCACTTCTTTTATTGGTTGGGCCGGACCACGTGATCCCAGGGGTGCTTGTGAACCCTGGGATACGTGGGCCTCTGCCCGCGCGTACCCGGAGAGGCCCAGGATCACAAGCTTCCATACCCCCAGGGCCACCAGATAAATGCGTAGATGTTTTACACGTCGGAGGCATCCGCCCGCGGGAAGCCTCCGATCACAAATTTTGGGCCAGTGTTTGTATGGCTCATTGCTTTATCTGCATTTTCATTGATGCATTATTTTTGTTGCTGTTGGGGCCTGATTTCTTGCATGGCAAAATATTTGACTTCTTCCAATTGCTATTTGACATGCAGCAAACAAAGTAGGCAGATTTGTAATTCCTTTGGGGGTTCCAATGACATTCCTAGATTTGGAGGAGGAACAGCAGTTCTTGAGGAAATAAGAAAGGCAGGTGCAACTATACATAATGCTTTATGTATGCACACATTCTTACCCCAGAATTCCCATTTACTGGTCCAGATTGTCCTTCCTGAATATGTTAGAGGAGTCCTGCCTTCAATATCTCCTCTTCACAAAGGAGGCTGCCACATAGCTATACCATCTCCTGAAGGTTGAGTTGAAGACAGCTTGTATCAAAGAGGCAGCTCTTCCCCGCCGGTTTGAAGACCACCACTGCATTAAGCTTTTATGCCTCTGAATACTTCAAAGCCATCACTGGCAACCTATGTCAAATCAGTTTTTTAGCTGTCCAAGGTGCATCAAGCAAGTGACAGAGGCTTTGTTTACAAAGGATGACATGTTTGTCACTTTCCTTTCAGAGAGAAGACAGGGTACAGAACTTTTTCCAGGTGGCAAGGTTCCCCCAAGAGTGCAGAGCACTGCAAATGGCAACCATGTTCTTTATAGACTGTTGAGCTTGGCTGCCACCTCCTTACAGGCATGGTGTCATGCTGTCCTGTGGGGCAGGTGGCTTGGAGTGCCAAACAACACAACACTCCTTATACCTGCAGCACATCCATTTTGCTAGTCATCAAACAGGGTTAAATGGTGCACTGGACCATCACTTGCCTATAGACTCAATTTCTTGCCTCCACGTTGGGTTTTCTTTCATTTCATTTTCTCCTGCCATGGCCTTGACAAAGGCTGAAATATATTTAAAATCCATTTTGAGCCTTTATAAAGGCTAAAAGAATATTTGACTAAAATGCAGCCAATTTCTTTACATTTAAGTTGCTACCCAGATCCCCCCCCCCCGGCCCATTAGGCAGCTGTCAGTGCAAGGCCAGAGCTCATGTTAATTATTCAAATGAAGTGACCCTGGAAAATTTTAGGCAGCCAGGTCAGTGTGTGCTTCAATTTGCCAGAATCACAAAATTAGCCCTTTATAGCTAAGTCTGTGATTTGTGACAAAAACTAACTTTGAAAGCAGCTCTTGGAGCTATGAGCTTTGGAGATTAAACAAATAGATAAAACTATTTGTCACAAGAGTTAGAAATTGCCTCAGATTCGGAACTGAAAAAGGTAGAAATCACATATCTTTTAAATATCAGGTGAATTGAGCCTTATATTCCCACTGAAAGTCAACAGATGATAGTTATTTTCTGACTATGTGGCATTTTTAACTATTTTTTGTCTGTGTAAAAACTGGCTATTGGATATAAATAAGACTCATTTCTAACAGAGTCTGTTTTCACAGCTGAGAAATGCTGGTGGATTAGAGCCACTTGTTGAATTGCTGAATTCTGATAATGATGAAGTGAGGCGCAATGCGTGCTGGGCTGTACATGTCTGTGGAAAAGATGAGCCCACAACGACTGAACTTTGTAAACTGGGGTAAGTATGGAGAACAATAAGCAGCTGTAATTGGATGCTAAGTGTCAGGAAACAAAAATTAATACAACATCCTTTCCAATTCCATGAATCTTTGAAGTGATTTGTCATAACAAGTCAACTATAGTGCACAATACTGCTTAGGAGATGTTTTAGATTATAAATGCCCTTTAGATAGCTTTTATCGCTCCAGCTCCTTCATAATCTTGTAGGCATTTATGCAAGCTTTTCTCCCCAGGAAGCAGCATTAAAATTGCCTTTTTTGGCTTCTGCCCAGTGCATGCAGTAATTATATTTTACTGCATCTGTTAGTCATTAAAGATAATCACTTTATACAGGTGGAATAAACATTCCTGTGTTTTTGTAAAGCCTGTGTTCTGTTATTCTCTAGTAAGTGCTGTGTAACAGTTTCAGTTTCATTTATTTTAATGGAAACATATACAGGTAGTAAGAATTTGTGATCATGTTCAACAAGGAGCAGTCGCCTCTAACGCAGCATGGATTATATTGTAATTACCACATTCTATTGATTATAGTATTGACTGAGATGTACTCATATCAGTCTACCATAAATTCAACTTATATCAATTGTAAATTTATATTGCATAAGGTAATAAAATGTAAGTGTGATGATTAAAAACTGATAGCATAATTTTTAAAATAATTTTACCTATTTGTCATTTATTTTCTTGCCCTTTCTTTTTTTATCCATAGGCCATCTCGCTAAGAAAAATAGGTGGTCTGCCTGCTTTCAGGCCTCTGCCTATGCTGTAATGTACTCTAGCGCGATTCCCTCTTTGATTTTCCATCCTCCCTAAGGGGAAGGAAACATATGTCCTTACCTAGCTAGTTTGCTGTCCAAGTCATGTTTAGTTAGGTCCAATATTAGTTGGTCCCTTAATCATCTGAAAATGCTCAATAAAGCACCAGTGGCATGTCTGATACCACTTAGACTGCATTTAGACAGCCATTTTTTGATATCTTGGAGCACAAAGTTTGGATGTCTGATTGAGCCAATTAGAATAGTTTGGAGCAGGTAAATGTTACTTTTGATTGGCATCCTGGTCAAAAGGTACAGACTTCATCTGAGTTTGTGCCAAGATATTTAGTGCCACAGAGTGCCATGTCCTATTTAAGGGGCTAAGCATTGCCATCAGCTTAAGGGAGGATGTACTATGCTACTAGTTAAAAAGTGAAAATGCTTTGGTGGATGGGGAAGATTAGTCAATCAGAAGGACAGAAAAACCTATCACTAAACTCAGTTTGAAAAGACCCTATCATCAATTCAGTAGAGATGCAAATTGTACAACTCCCAGAAAGGCTGTCAGGATGGAAGATAGTCACATGGCTCACCTATGTTTCTGTCAACCAGTGATGTTTCATCCAAATGGAAAGCAGCAAACATCACAATTTTTCATTCACTATGGTTTCCACGAGCTTTCATACAGTTGTCAGTGGGGATACTGGTCTGTAGTTAAGTGGATGTGACTTGGATTCCTCCTTAATAGGTACAATGTGTTCTGCTTTCCACTTGGATGGACAACATTGGCAGGGAGTAGTTGAAATAGATGATTTAGGGAAACAGCCAGTTCTTCAAATAAGCTTTTGAGAACCAGAACATCTGCATTTTTAGGCTTATTAGTGGATTAACTTATCTTAATGTTTGCAGTTTACTTTATACATTTATTTAAAAAAAAATATTTGTGCTTATTGAGATGAGGGACTCCAATTCTGGGGAATGAAAGCATCCAGTAATCCCATGGTCAGATACAATGGAGAACTCTAATTACCCTCAAAATGTGCCTAAATTTGACTCATAAAATAGCATTCTTAATGCATTAACATGACTTTCATTTCCAACATTCCTGTTCAGCCATTGAGTGAGTCTCATGAGCTGGTATTGACTTTGTTGAGTTTGAAGAAAGAACTCACATCATCCACTAACTTGGATTGGACTTCCCAAATTTAGTTTACTTGGAACCCTTAACATCCATCCAAGAGGCTTCTCAAACTGTTTTCAATTATGTTTATTTTTGGCTGAAAGTCCAGTACAATAGGTGAAAGGACAACTTTCATAACCAACGTGTCACCCAGTCTTCCAGTTTGCTTTCTAAGTAGGTAATCCCTTTTTATGTTTCATTTTACTGCACAGAGCTTTGGAAATCCTGCAAGAGATAAACCAGTCCTCACGTTACCGGAATCATTTTAGTGATGCAGCTGTGAACAGACTGCTTGACCATAACGCAGCTCTCAAATATACTCTGACTGGCTACTTGTCATCCAGCGATATCATCACAGATGGCTTCTATGATTCTGGTCGGGTAAATTTTAATTATCTATCTCACTTTGAGCTAATAAACAACTAATTCAATGAAAAATAAGTGACCTCGGGCCCTGTTCTCTGCTGTGACTTGAGGTTAGTTCATAGGTAAACCCAGTAGAAGATAGCAAAATTTAAATTGGCAGCAGCAACTACAACTGCATGTCAGAATCTGAGTTCTCTGATGTCAAATTGGAGAAAGAGCTTTAGCATGACTTTCTGCTGCAGAACTGTTCTTAAAGTCATTTTAATATTAATTGTTACAAAGTTTGTTATAAAGTTGTTTCTGCTAGCTGGATCATGTCCTGATCTGTATTAACATGACCAGTGATTGCCTGCCCGCCCTTTATTTAACTGGACTTAAAATAACATAAATGCAGTAATGTTGCAAGGTTTACAGAATGAGCAGCATTGCCAATGTTTGTATTTAGTGCAAAGATGCAGAAAGCAGACAGCTGAAAGGAAGTACAAACTACAAAGAACACTGACTTTTTTTGAATTCATTCAAGTGATGTGGGCATTGCTGGCAAGGCCAGTATTTATTGCCCATCCCTAATTGCCTTTGAGAAGGTGGTAGTGAGCCGCCTTCTTGAACCGCTGCAGTCCATGTGGTGAAGGTACTCCCACAGTGCTGTTGGGGAAGGAGTTCCAGGATTTTGACCCAGCGACAATGAAGGAAGGGTGATAAATTTCCAAGAATATCCCCATCCTCAATGATGGTGGAGCCCAGCACGTGAGTGCAAAAGACGAGGCTGAAGCGTTTGCAACCATCTTCAGCCAGAAGTGTCGAGTGGATGATCCATATCAACCTCCACCTGAGGTCCCCACCATCACAGAAGCCAGTCTTCAGCCAATTTGATTCACTCCACATGATATCAAGAAACGGCTGAGCGCACTGGATACAGCAAAGGCTATGGGGCCCAAGAACATCCCGGCTATCCACAAAAAGCAGGACAAATCCAACCCGGCCAAATACCGCCCCATCAGTCTACTCTCAATCATCAGCAAAGTGATAGAAGGTGTCATCGACAGTGCTATCAAGCAGCACTTACCAAAAACCTGCTCACTGATGCCCAGTTTGGGTTCCGCCAAGACCACTCGGCTCCTGACCTCATTACAGCCTTGGTCCAAACATGGACAAAGGAGCTGAATTCCAGAGGTGAGGTGAGAATGACTGCCCTTGACATCAAGGCAGCATTTGACTAAGTGTGGCATCAAGGAGCCCTAGTAAAACTGAAGTCAATGGGAATCGGGGGGGAAAACGCTCCACTGGCTGGAGTCATACCTAGCACAAAGGAAGATGGTTGTGGTGGTTGAAGGTCAATCATCTCAGCCCCAGGACATCGCTGCAGGAGTTCCTCAGGGCAGTGTCATAGGCCCAGCTGTTTCATCAATGACCTTCCCTCCAACATAAGGTCAGAAATGGGGATTTTCGCTGATGACTGCGCAGTGTTCAGCGCCATTCACAACTCCTCAGATAATGAAGTAGTCCATGCCCGCATGCAACAAGACTTGGACGACATTCAGGCTTGAGCTGATAAGTGGCAGGTAACATTCGCGCCACAGAAGTGCCAGGCAATGACTATCTCCAACAAGCGAGAGTCTAACCACCTCCCCTTGACATTCAACAGCATTATCATCGCCGAATCTCCCACCATCAATATCCTGGGGGTCACCATTGACCAGAAATTTAACTGGACCAGCCACATAAATACTGAGGCAACAAGAGCAGGTCAGATGCTAGGTATTCTGCGGTGAGTGTCTCACCTCCTGACTCCCCAAAGCCTTTCCACCATCTACAAGGCACAAGTAAGGAGTGTGATGGAATACTCTCCACTTGCCTGGATGAGTGCAGCTCCAACAACACTCAAGAAGCTCAACACCATCCAGGACAAAGCAGCCTGCTTGATTGGCACCACATTAAACATTCACTCACTCCACCACCGGCGTACTGTGGCTGCAGTGTGTACCATCTACAAGATGCACTGCAGCACCTCCCAAACCCGCAACCTCTTCCACCTAGAAGTACAAGGGCAGCAGGCGTATAGGAACACCCCCACATCCAAGTTCCCCTCCAAGTCACACACCATCTTGACTTAGAAGTATATCGCCGATCCTTCATCGTCGCTGGGTCAAAATCCTGGAACTCCCTACCTAACAGCACTGTAGGAGTACCTTCACCACACGGACTGCAGCGGTTCAAGAAGGCGGCTCACCACCACCTTCTCAAGGGCAATTAGGGATGGGCAATAAATGCTGGCCTTGCCAGCGACGCCCACATCCTACAAACAAATAAAAAGTCAGTATGGTGTGTGACTTGGAGGGGAACTTGCAGGTGATGGCGTTCCCATGCGTCTGGTGTCCTTGTCCTTCTAGGTGGTTGAGCTTGTGGGTTTGGGAGCTGCTGTCGAAGAAGCCTTGGTGAGTTGCTACAGTGCATCTTGTAGATGGTACACACTGCAGCCACGTTGCACTGGTGATGGATGGGGTGCCGATCAAGCGGGCTGCTTTGTCCTGGATGGTGTTGAGCTACCTTAGTGTTTTTGGAGCTGCACTCATCCAGGCACATGGAAAGTATTCCATCACACTCCTAACTTGTGCCTTGTAGATGGTGGAAAGACTTTGGGGAGTCAGGAAATGAGTCACTCGCCGCAGAATGCCCAGCCTCTGACCTGCTCTTGTAGCCACAGTATTTATGTGGCTGGTCCAGTTAAGTTTCTGGTCAGTGGTGATCCCCAGGATGTTGATGATGGGGGATTTGACAATGGTAATGCCATTGAATGTCAAGGGGAAGTGGTTAGACACTCTCTTGTTGGAGATGGTCATTGCCTGGCACTTGTGAGTCCTGCCACGTCCCTGCCATCAGTGAGTGTCTGACACTTCAGGATCAATATCCTAGATATGACTGCAAAACAAAAATGTGCGGGTTAGGTTGATTTGGCTATGATAAATTGACCCTTAGTGTTAGGGGGGGATTAAATATGTGGGGTTATGGGGATAGGATGGGATATGTTAGGGGGAATTAAATACGTGGGGTTACGGGGGTAGGGTGGGATATGTGTACTGTGGGGATTAAAGCAGGGACAGGGTATTGGATTTGGATGATCAGCCATGATCGTATTGAATGGTGGAGCAGGCTCGACGGGCCGAATGGCCTACTCCTGCTCCTAGATTCTATGTTTCTATGTAAAACACCCTATCAATGCTTGTAGTTAATCCAGGAAGATGGTCCGTAAGATGTGCCATCTCATGCTGCCAGAACTGGAGGAGCAATCTACAGTGAGCATTGCTCTGCCTGTTGCTCTTACAGTGACCACAGCCCACTGACTCCCACAGCTACCTGGATTACACTTCCTCCTACTCCGCTTCCTGTAAGGACTCTATCCCATTCTTCCAGTTTCTCCGTCTCCGCCGCATCTGCTCTGACGATGCCGCCTTCCATACTAGTGCTTCCGACATGTCTTCCTTTTTCCTCAACCGAGGATTCTCCTCTACTGTGGTTGACACGGCCCTTGACCGTGTCCGTTCTATTTCCCGCACTTCTGCTCTCACCCCTTCCCCTCCCTCCCGGAACCACGATAGGTTTTCCCTTGTCCTCACCTTTCACCCCACAAGCCTCCACATTCAACGGATCATCCTCCGCCATTTCCGCCACCTCCAGTGTGATCCCACCACCAAACACATCTTCCCCTCGCCTCCCCTTTCAGCATTCCGAAGGGACCACTCCCTCCACGACACCCTGGTCCACTCCTCTATCACCCCCAACACCCCTTCTCCTTCGCCCGACACCTTCCTGTGCAAGCGCAGGAGATACAACACATGCCCTTTTACTGTCCAGGGCCCCAAACACTCCTTCCAGGTGAAACAGCGATTTACTTGTACTTCTTGCAATTCAGTATACTGGATTCTCTGCTCATGGTGCGGTCTCCTCTACACTGGGGAGACCAAACGCAGATTGGGTGACCGCTTTGCGGAACACCTCCGTTCAGTCCGTAAGAGTGACCCCGAGCTTCCGGTCGCCTGTCACTTTAATTCTCCGCTCCAGTCCCACGCAGACCTCACCGTCCTCGGCCTCTTACACTGTTCCAATGAAGCTCAACGTAAGCTCGAGGAACAGCACCTCATCTTTCGATTAGGCACTTTACAGCCTTCTGGACTCAACATCAAGTTCAACAATTTCAGACCATAATCTCTGCTCCTATCTTTTTTTTCCATTATTTTTCTCTCTCTCTCACATGGCAGCTGTCTTTCATGCTGCCAGTGCCATTTACACTTCATCTAGAGCCATCTTTTGTTTCTTAACTTGTCCCATTACCATCTCCTTTTGCCTTGCACCATCATCCCTTTTGTCTCTTAATCTCTCCTGCCTTCCATCCTATCACAGACCTTCCCTTTTGTTTTTTCCTCCCCTCCCCCCTTTCCCCGCCCCTGCACTTGCTTAAAAACCTGTTCCATCTCCAGCTTTTTCTAGTTCTGACGAAGGGTCATCGACCTGAAACGTTAACTCTGTTTCCCTCTCCACAGATGCTGCCTGGCCTGTTTTTATTCCTGAATATTTATGCTTTCAGGTCATTTTAGTATCAGGCTGTTATAAGAATGAGCCATTATTTTATGCAGCAATGAATCCAGAAAATCACAGAACCTCTGCTATAGCGCAGCCAGTGCATATACTTGAGCAGGACACATCCTGCCAGTAAGGCTTCTTTGATATTGCCATTTCCCAAACCCATAATTGATTGCATATATATTTGGACTCCATCAAGCCATGTCCAATTGTATGGAAATAGAAAAGAATATCACTCAGTTAATATGTAGATAGTTTGTGATACCATCTTAAACATTGTCCATATTGTCAGCTATCTGTGAGGTGCCATGACTCCTGCATCCTGTGGCAATCCAACATTCAAGATCAGTTTCAAGGAGATGATTAGCTGAATGGATGGCAACTAGTGGATTCTGAGTTTCATCTTTGACCATGCCTGATGTTGCCATTTGCCGTGATAACCAGCTGGGTTGAGTCGTGCTACAATGAGACCCACACTGAAGCCAGTGTACTCACTAAGCACTGTTTTTGGAGTCTTGAATCAATTGTTCCATTGCATGGATTACTTGAGGGGCACATCACAAAAAAGGTGTGCAAGATATTAAACTTGTGCTGCATGTTCCATATTATCACACTTGATCAGCATGCAGAACATGCCTCTATATGCAAACAGCCCTAAAAGCCCTGCTCAGGTCTCAGGGCTGACTAGAAATTTTGTTGCTTCTTCTTGCATGGGTTCAGAGCTGTGCAAGCCAGATACTCATTTATACCTCTGTAATTTCACAAGAGTCGTCCATAGAATCTTTTTTTATTCGCTTATGGGATCTGGGCGTCGCTGGCAAGGCCAGCATTTATTGCCCATCCCTAGTTGCCCTTGAGAAGGTGGTGGTGAGCCGCCTTCTTGAACCGCTGCACTCCGTGTGCTGAAGGTACTCCCACAGTGCTGTTAGGTAGGGAGTTCCAGGATTTTGACTCAGCGACGATGAAGGATCGGCGACATCTAAGTCAGGATGGTGTGTGACTTGGAGGGGAACTTGGAGGTGGTGGTGTTCCCATGCGCCTGCTGCCCTTGTCCTTCTAGGTGGAAGAGATTGCGGGTTTGGGAGGTGCTGTCGAAGAAGCCTTGGCGAATTGCTGCAGTGCATCTTGTAGATGGTACACACTGCAGCCACGGTACACCGGTGGTGGAGGGAGTGAATGTTTAAGGTGGTAGATGGGGTGCCAATCAAGCGGGCTGCTTTGTCCTAGATGGTGTCGAGCTTCTTGAGTGTTGTTGCAGCTGCACGCATCCAGGCAAGTGGAGAGTATTCCATCACACTCCTTACTTGTGCCTTGTAGATGGTAGAAAGGCTTTGGGGAGTCAGGAGGTGAGACACTCGCCACAGAATACCTAGCCTACAGCACAGAAACAGGGCAGTCGGCCCAACTGGTCTATGCCAGTGTTTATACTCCACATAAGCCCCCTCCCACTCTAATTACCTCTACCCACCCTGACTCCATATCCCTCTATCCTTCATCTATGCATCAAGCCTCCCCTTAAATGCAGCAGTGCTATCCACGTCATCCACTCCATATGGCAGCAAGTTCTATATTCTCACCATTGTCTGTGTAAAGAAATTTCTCCTAAATTATTTATTTGATCCGTTACTGGATATTTTATATTTATGTCCCCTTGTTCTGGACTCACCCACAAGTGGAAACAGTTGCTCCACATCCACCTTATTTAACCCTTTCATAATTTTAAAGACCTCTATATTAAGTCTCCACTTAGTCTTTTATTTTCCAGAGAAAAGAGCCCCATCCTGCTCAATCTTTCCTGTTAGTTGCATCCTCTCAATTTTGGTAACATCCTTGTAAATCTTTCCTGCGCTTTCTCTAGTGCTTTTAATAAACTTTTTGTAGCGTGGAGACCAGAACAGTGCACAGTATGCCAAGTGTGGTCCAACCAAGATTCTATATAGATTTAACATTACCTCCCTGCTTTTGTATTGTATTCCTCTAGAAATGAACCCCAGTACTTTGTTTTTACTCTTTATGGCCTACTTTTAGTGATTTAAATATCTGTATTCACAGATCTCTTTGCTCCTCTACCCCATTTAGTTTCATACCTTCCAAGGAATAAGTGGCCTCCTTATTCCTCCTACCAAAATGAACCACCTCACTCTTCACTATATTGAATTTCATTTGCCATTTATCCACCTACTCTGCAAGCCTGTATTTTGGTGCAGTCCTTCGCATTTTTAGCTATAGCCCCCAATTTGGTATCATCTGCAAATTGTGACACCATACCTCCAATTTCTGAGTCCACGTCATTTATCTAAATGCTGAACAACAGTCTTGTGAGAAAAAGGATCAACTGTTGCATCCTGTATGCAGGCACTGTATTGCAATGATGCGGAGATGCCGGTGTTGGACTGGGGTGGACAAAATTGAGAGGTCGCACAACACCAGGTTATAGTCCTGCACAGGGCCTCAGACAGTGGTTGGGCGTGTATCAGAAAGGACCTTTTGAGGTTGATTGAGTCCTGCATTCCTTCTCTGAAGCTCCACTCTTTTCCCCCAAAGTGTCGAAAGTTGGCCTTGACAGCTTCCTGCACTCAGACACCCAAAGCACCCAGAGTGGCTGTATGTGCTTACGTACATTGTAGTTATGCCCTCGGAGATTGAGATTGCAATTTGCATGATACAAGCATTCATCTGTGAGAGCCCTTACTCCATGCTTCTAGTCAGTTGAACTACAGTTATGTCCTGCATTCCATACCACCTAGGTACCATTTAAAATGCACCATGGAGTTCGATGAATTTTTTTTTATACCCATAGTATATTTCAGCATCCTCTCTTCTAATGGATCTGAACAGAGATTTGCATCCCTTTGTAACACAGGAGTGGCAGCAGATGAATTGGACTTCTGAAAACTTCCCTTTCTGAAGGTTGTCTGGATGCATCCCCTGACCTTAAGCATTGCTACCATGAATGATTAATTGTGCTCTTCTGATGAAAGTGAGGTGCTTATTCTACTAGGACTATGGGATGTGCTCAACGGAAGGGACAGTGAAGGTGGCTGTAATGTTCAGAGAGTACTGTCACTCCAGACTTCCTGTGCTCACTTGGATAGCATTCATCTGTTGAGAAAGCACAAGGAAATGTTTTTAATTAACTAGGCTGTTTGCTATTTAATACAACTTAACTGGCTGCAATATACTTGCAGGCATAGCACTACAATTGATGCATAGGAGCTGGCATGTATTTGAAGATTGAGTTGAACTGCTGTCCTCTTTTCCGGCTCCATTGCAGCACATATACATATCGGTCTATGGCTGACAGCTCCCCAACTTGGGTGCGTTCAACTGGAGTCAGGGTATTCTGTCCAACATATTTCAGCATCTGCTGTTTCTAAGGGGGCAATTGATTCTCACAAATGTAGCACCACCCATTCCTGGATGGGATGTCACCTTGCGCCCTGATGTATGTCACCTTGGCCTGCAAAAAACAGAAATATGGCAAGATCACTACAAGCATATTATAGTGTGTTCCTCTGTCCTGTCACATCTTGCAGGACGTTTTGTACACTCTCTGATGACTCTATGGGCTAAAAATTCAGGGACTTTACGTCACCCGTTACTGGCAAAAAATAGTGAAAAGAGAGCAGCCACCACTCTTTCACCAGCTGGTGGCGGGTCCCACGGCGTCCTCCATGTTCCCAGGCTCAGTAGCGCTGCCGGTAAGATCCATCAGCCTACAAATTAAAATGAGGGAGAGGTGACGTCACATGCAAATTTAATGTCACCATGGCTAACTTGGACCTTTGCGCTGAATTCAGCGCTGGGACCTAAGCTCGCCATGTAAACCTAGCGTGCAGCAGATTGACAGAGGCACTGTCAGCACCTCTTAAAGGGACACACACATCTTTCAGGTAAGTTTGGATTTAAGCTTTAGGACTGGGATTTTTTGATTTTATTGAAGTAGTGGCTTGCTGCAGTAGATGTTAAATGTTTTTTAAGTGTGTACGGAGTGCTGCTGGACGCTTGCAAGGCCTTGAATAGTAAAGGAAGGCCTCTGAGTAGACAGAAAATGCTGCAAATACTCAGCAGGTCAGGCAACATCCGTGGAGAGAGAAACAGAGTTCACGTCTCAGGAAACGATGCTGCCTGACCGCGGAGTATTTCCAGCATTTTATGCTGACATTTCAGATTTATAGCATCCGCTCGCAGAGGGAAGAGGGGGGAAGCAGAAGAGGGGGGATGCAGAAGATGGGGAAAGCAGAAGAGGAGGAAGCAGAAGGAAGGATACAACCAGAAAACCCTTTCTGGCCAGAATATCTGGGATGGAATCATCCGCCTACGGTACCAGTGACCACAACCCCAATTCCCCTTTCAACATTAGCCCCACACCTTCCCTTCCCTCTGTTACTGATCATCACAGCGTCCTCTTGGCCACGATGGTGAAATAAAAGCCACCACAAAGGAAACTTTCCAATCCAACTTTGTATATCTATCCATCCAACATGGCATCAAGAAATTAACTCATCACCCTTATGCATTCTCTTAGTGACTGTCATGTGTGTGCCTTTGCCTATCCCACTGATGTCACGCAGTGCTATCCCAGTGGCTGCAGCATGGCTGGTGGAAGGCTGCTGACTTTCAGTGGGGGACACTGCAAATGGCCTTACTGGTTGACCTTGAGAAACTGGTGACTGGGAGTCTCAAATTGAGTGATGGTGTTTCTTCTGCTTCTTCACTCTCCTCTCCCTCTTCTTGGTCATCCACTGGCTGGACAGGCTGCATTTCTTGGTTGTGTGAAATGAGGAAGGCTCAAGGATGGAGTTGTGGTGAGGGGAGGGCGGAAAGGAAGAGGTGCATGCCAGAAGGAGGATAACGTATGAGGATACCAGCATCTTGTATCCATTCTGCCCTTCTGCTGGTCAAGGGCTCAGCCATGCCCCTGCAAAGAATGGCCTGCACCTTCTCCTCCAAGGGGGTGAGGTGAGACTAGGAATAGGAGATGTGCCTCGTGATTGGTACAGTTTGTTGGTAGGTGAGTGATGGGGGGCAGGCGGGGGGAGTCGTGCATTAAGCAGTGTGTGAGGCTAGTGGTGCAGTTGGTAGGAGACGGCTTTTGAAGATGCATTCACTGACCTTGACCAGTGGTCTGAGGTTATGAAGCTTCTTTGGGCACTGGAGCCAGGTGGTGGGGGAGACACTGCTGGCAGTGACAACCTCGGTGATGTGGTCCCACATCGTTCTTTCTGGAGGGCCTCCTGGCCCCTGTGGGTAGAGGACCTCTCTTGCAGTGTTGACCCCCTGCACAAAGCTGGAGTGCTGAGTTGCGAGACCCTGGGTACCCCTTCCCTGACTTGCTGAGCTATTTGTGTTGGTGCTGAAGCACTTTTCCATTTTTTGGAATTCAGCTTTAAGAGCTGAAGACTCCCATTTGGGATTTCTTTTTAATTTTAATTTTTTTTGAAAGGCAGTAAGGGCTGAAAACTGCCTTTTTTCACTTTATTTTTATTAGTTCAGAAGACATTGCCCTTATAATGCATTCCCTTTTAATTTCCCACAATGCCTAGCAAACTCTATTGCCTCACTTCCAGAAGTTATTGGAAGCTGGAACGCCACTCCTTGGACAGGAACTTTGACTCCCATGCCTGCACTAACGCCACCAGGAAGGCGTTACATGGTAAGTTAGCGCTGGGATAAAAATCTTCAGCCCCCAGCGCAAATTTTTCACTAGTAGCACTTCATCCATTTTCAGCGGCCATTAACCCGAGGCCACGATGACACCGGCATTTCTTGTGGCGGCCACGAATTTTTAGAATTGATAGTGGTCAGAAAAGCAGCGTTCTTTTATACACAGGCCCTGAATGGCACCAATCTTGGAACTCAGCAGCTGTGGGTAGCCTTGAGTGAATCATAGAACCACAGAAATTTATGGCACAGAAGGAAGCCATTCAGCCCATCGTGTCTGTGCCGGCTGAAAAAGAGCTATCCAGCCTAATCCCACTTTCCAGCTCTTGGTCTGTAGCCCTGTAGGTTACGGCACTTCAAGTGCATATCCAAGTACTTTTTAAATGCGATGAGGGTTTCTGCCTCTACCACCCTTTTGGGCAGAGTTCCAGACCCCCACCACCCTCTGCGTGAAAAAAGTTCTCCTCAACTCCCCTCCAATCCTTCTACCAATTACTTTAAATCTACACCTCCTGGTTATTGACCTCTCTGCTAAGGGAAATAGGTCCTTCCAATCCACTCTAGGCCCCTCATAATTTTATACACCTCAATTAAATCTCCCCTCAGCCTCCTCTGTTCCAAAGAAAACAACCCCAGCCTATCAAATATTTCCTCATAGCTAAAATTCACCAGTGCTGGCAACATCCTCGTAAATCTTCTCTGTACCCTCTCTAGTGCAGTCACATCTTTCCTGTAATGTGGTGACGAGAACTGTACGCAGCACTCTAGCTGTGGTCTAACTAGTGTTTTATACAGTTCAAGCAATACCTCCCTGCTCTTATATTCTATGCCTTGGCTAATAAAGGAAAGTATCCCGTATGCCTTCTTAACCACCTTATCTACCTGTCCTGCTACCTTCAAGGATCTGTGGACATGCACTCCAAGGCCCCTTTGTTCCTCTGTATCCTACCATTTATTGTGTATTCCCTTGCCTTGTTAGCCCTCCTCAAATGCAATACCTCACACCTCTCCGGATTGAATTCTATTTGCCACTTTCCTGCTCACCTGACTTGTCCATTGGTATCTTCCTGTAGTCTACAGCTTTCTTCCTCACTATCAACCACACAGCCAATTTTTGTATCATCTACAAACATCTTAATTATGCCCCCTACATTGAAGTCTAAATCATTGATATATACCGCAAAAAGCAAGCGACCTAGTACTGAGCCCTGTGGAACCCCACTGGAAACAGCTTTCCAATCACAAAAACCTCTGTTGACCATTACCCTTTGCTTCTTGCCACTGAGCCAATTTTGGATCCAACTTGCCACTTTCCCTTGGATCCCATGGGCTTTTACTTTTCTAACCATGTAGCCATGTGGGACCTTGTCAAAAGCCTTGCTAAAATCCATGTAGACTACATGAAACGAGCTACTATCATCGACCCCCCCTTGTTACGTCCTCAAAAAATTCAGTCAAGTTCGTCAGACACGACCTTCCATTCAGAAATCCATTTGGACTGTCCTTGATTAATCCATGCCTTTCTAAATGATGAATAATACTGTGCCTCTGAATTTTTTTCAATAATTTGCCCACCATCGAGGTTAGGCTGACTGGCCTGTGATTACTTGGTTTGTTCCTTTTTAAATAACGGTACCACATTAGCAGTCCTCCAGCACCACACCTGTAGCCAGAGAGGATTGGAAAATGGTAGTCAGATCCTCCACTATTTCCTCTCTTGCTTCTCTTAAAAGCCTGGGATACATTTCATCTGGGCTGGACGATTTATCTACTTTCAAAGATGCTAAACCCCTTAATGTTATAGTCTACCCCCATTCCCCACACCCTAAAGCCAGTGCAGATACGGCAAGCATGGGCGGAAAAGAACTCAGAATGGTGCAGCACTGAGTCTTTGCCCACCATGCTGTTGTTAATCATTGCCCACCATGCTGTTGTTAATCATTGCCCACCATGCTGTTGTTAATCATTGCCCACCATGCTGTTGTTAATCATTGCCCACCATGCTGTTGTTAATCATTGCCAGGCTAGTTTTCCTCTCCCTCTGTGTCTGGGCTTCTGGATTTTACTGGTTCAGGTCATTACCGCCCCTCTCCCCGCTATGGCCAGATACTCCCGGAGCACAGGCTGGAAACAAGACCTGCGGCAGTGGCAATTGTCATTGGCAGCAAGCTACGTAAAAGAAAGGTACATACCTTTTTCTGAGCTCCATCTTTATATTCCCTGCCCATTTCTGATCTTCCAATTGCAGAGAGGCTGGGTGCAAGGCCTAAGGCCCACTTCTACTGACTAACACTCAAAATGGGTGCTCTACCAGCATTGGGGAGGTCAGTGAGATGGGAGGCAAGATTACGTCCTCTTCTGCCTCATAAGTATGGCTGCCCTTTGCTTGTACCTGCTGCAGAGCAAACACTGTACAGGAAAGTCCAGAAGCTCGTAAATGGGGTGGAGACCTGGCAATGGTCCTTCGCCCTTTTATTCCACTCCTTTGAACTGAATGTTGGAAAGGGTGAGCTTACAGGAAATCCCACAGATGATGTCACATAGTCATCCTGTCCTCATTTGCATCTCCCCACTTATTTTTCAACGGGCCTTGGCAGCGATAATACTTATAGGGTGAGTGAACGGTAAAGCTAGCAGAACACAGCACCTTTAGCATAAGAACATAAGAACATAAGAAATAGGAGCAGGAGTAGACCAATCGGCCCCTCGAGCCTGCTCCGCCATTCAATGAGATCATGGCTGATCTGATCCAACCTCAACTCTAAAGAACACAAGAAGTAGGAGCAGGACCAGGCCACTCGGCCTCTGGGCCCACTCCGCCACCCACAGGGCCTTGACCAATCCGAACTCAAACTCATGTCCAATTTCCAGCCCGCTCCCCGTAACCCCTGATTCCCTTTACTTCTAGGAAACGGTCTATTTCTGTTTTAAATTTATTTAATGAAATAGCTTCCACAGCTTCCTGGGGTAGCAAATTCCACAGATCCACTACCCTCTGAGTGAAATAGTTTCTCCTCATCTCAGTTTTGAAAGAGGAGCCCCTTATTCTAAGATTATGTCCCCTAGTTCTAGTTTCACCCATCATTGGGAACATCCTCACCGCGTCCACCCGATCAAGCCCCTTCACAATCTTATATGTTTCAATAAGATCGCCTCTCATTCTTCTGAACTCCAATGAGTAGAGTCCCAATCTACTCAACCTCTCCTCGTATGTCCACCCCCTCATCCCCGGAATTAACCGAGTGAACCTTCTTTGTACTGCCTCGAGAGCAAGTATGTCTTTTCTTAAGTATGGACACCAAAACTGTATGCAGTACTCCAGGTGCGGTCTCACCAATACCCTATACAACTGCAGCAATACCTCCCTGTTTTTATATTCTATCCCCCTAGCAATAAAAGCCAACATTCCATTGGCTTTCTTGATCACCTGCTGCACCTGCATACTAACTTTTTGATTTTCTTGCACCAAGACCCCCAGATCCCTTTGTACTGCAGTACTTTCCAGTTTCTCGCCATTAAGATAATAACTTGCTCTCTGATTTTTCCTGCCAAAGTGCACAACCTCACATTTTCCAATATTGTATTGCATCTGCCAAATCTCTGCCCACTCACCCAGCCTGTCTATATCCCCTTGTAGGTTTTTTATGTCCTCCTCACTCTCTACTTTCCCTCCCATCTTTGTATCATCTGCAAACTTTGATATGTTACACTCGGTCCCCTCCTCCAAATCGTTAATATAGATTGTAAAGAGTTGGGGACCCAGCACCGACCCCTGCGGAACACCACTGGCTACTGGTTGCCAGTCTGAGAATGAACCATTTATCCCAACTCTCTGCTTCCTGTTAGATAACCAATCCTCCACCCATGCCAGAATATTACCCCCAATCCAGTGATTTTTTATCTTGAGTAATAATCTTTTATGTGGCACCTTGTCGAATGCCTTCTGGAAGTCTAAATACACTACATCCACTGGTTCCCCTTTATCCACCCTGTACGTTATGTCCTCAAAGAACTCAAGCAAATTTGTCAGACATGACTTCCCCTTCATAAAGCCATGCTGACTTTGTCCTATTAAATTATGTTTATCTAAATGTTCCGTGACTGTCTCCTTAATAATAGACTCCAAAATTTTACCCACCACAGATGTTAGGCTAACTGGTCTATAATTTCCAGCCTTCTGCCTACAACCCTTTTTAAATAAGGGTGTTACATTAGCAGTTTTCCAATCTGCCGGGACCTTTGCTGAGTTCAGGGAGTTTTGGAAAATTATTACCAAAGCATCCACAATTCCTACTGCCACTTCCCTCAAGACCCTAGGATGTAAGCCATCAGGTCCAGGGGATTTATCCACCTTGAGTCCCATTATTTTACTGAGTACCAATTCCTTAGTGATTTTAATCGTATTTAGCTCCTCCCCCACTAGAGCCCCTGTTTGTCCAGTGTTGGGATATTCTTAGTGTCCTCTACCGTAAAGACTGAAACAAAATATTTGTTCAGCATTTTTGCCATCTCCATGTTTCCCACCATTAATTTCCCGGTCTCATCCTCTAAGGGACCTACGTTTGCCTTAACCACCCTTTTTCTTTTTATATAACTATAGAAACTCTTGCTATCTGTTTTTATATTTTTTGCTAATTTATTTTCATAGTCTATTTTCCCTTTCTTAATCAATCCTTTAGTTACTTTTTGTTGTCTTTTGAAGACTTCCCAATCTTCTATCCTCCCACTAACTTTGGCTACCTTATATGTCCTTGTTTTTAGTTGGATACTTTCTTTAATTTCTTTACTTAGCCATGGATTGCTGTCATTTCTTTTACACCCTTTTTTCCTCCGTGGAATATATTTATTTTGAAAGTTGTAAAATAACTCCTTGAATGAACACCAGTGCTCATGTACCGTCTTACCCTTTAATCTATTTTCCCAGTCCACTTTAATCAATTCTGCTCTCATACCATCATAGTCTCCTTTATTCAAGCTCAGTATGCTTGTTTGAGAACCAACCTTCTCACCCTCTAATTGGATATGGAATTCAACCATGTTATGGTCACTCATTCCAAGGGGATCCTTAACTAGGACATTATTAATTAATCCTGACTCATTACACAGTACCAGGTCCAAGGTTGCTTGCCCCCTTGTAGGATCAGTTACATACTGCTCAAGAAATCCATCCCTAAGACACTCAATAAACTCTTCCTCAAGGCTGCCCTGCCCAATTTGATTTGTCCAGTTAATATGATAGTTAAAATCCCCCATAATTATAGCTGTTCCCTTATTACATGCCCCAACTATTTCCTGATTAATACTTCTTCCAACAGAGTTGCAACTATTAGGAGGCCTATATACTACGCCCACCAGTGTTTTTTTCCCCTTATTATTCCTTATCTCTACCCAAACTGTTTCATTATCCTGATCTTTTGACCCAATATCATTTCTCTGTATTACAGTGATTCCTTCCTTTATTAACATAGCCACCCCCCCCTCCCCTTCCTTCCTGCCTGTCCTTCCTGACTGTTAAATACCCTGGCATATTTAATTCCCAGACGTTGTCACCCTGCAGCCATGTTTCTGTAATGGCCACAAGATCATACCCATACATAGTTATTTGTGCCGTTAACTCGTCAATTTTGTTACGAATGCTACATGCATTCAGATAAAGAACTTTCAAATGTGTTTTGCGACACTTACTTCCTGCTTTTTCCTTATTTAACACTTTACCTTTTACTCCATACCTTCTGTCCCTTCCTGACATGCTTTCCTTTGTCTCCCTGCTCAGGTTCCCAACCCCCTGCCACATTAGTTTAAATCCTCCCCAACAGCACTAGCAAACACTCCCCCTAGGACAGCGGTCCCGGCCCTGCCCAGGTGCAGACCGTCCGGTTTGTACTGGTCCCACCGCCCCCAGAACCGGTTCCAATGTCCCAGGAATTTGAATCCCTCCCCCTTGCACCATTCCTCTAGCCACGTATTCATTTGAAATATCCTCCTATTTCTACTCTGACTAGCACGTGGCACTGGTAGCAATCCTGAGATTACTACCTTTGAGGTCCTATTTTTTAATTTACCTCCTAACTCCCTATATTCTGCTTTTAGGACCTCATCCCCTTTTTTACCTATATCGTTGGTGCCTATGTGCACCACGACAGCTGGCTGTTCGCCCTCCCCCTCCAAAATGTTCTGTAGCCGCTCCGAGACGTCCTTGACCCTTGCACCAGGGAGGCAACACACCATCCTGGAGTCTCGGTTGCGGCCGCAGAAACGCCTATCTATTCCCCTTACAATTGAGTCCCCTATCACTATAGCTCTTCCACTCTTTTTCCTCCCAGCCTGTGCAGCAGAGCCGCCCATGGTGCCAGGAAGTTGGCTGCTGCTGCCTTCCCCTAAGTCATCCCCCCCAACAGTATCCAAAGCGGTATATCTGTTTGAGAGGGGGATGGCCACAGGGGACCCCTGCACTACCTGCCTGCACCTCCTACTCTGCCTGGTGGTCACCCATTCCCTTCCTGCCTGTACACCCTTCACCTGCGGTGTGACCAACTCACTAAACATGCTATCCACGAGGTTCTCAGCATTGCGAATGCTCCAATATGCTTCCAGCCGCAGCTCCAGCGCCACAATGCGGGCTGTCAGTAGCTGCAGCTGGATACACTTCCCGCACACATGGTCGTCAGGGACACCGGAAGGGTCCCTGATTTCCCACATAGAGCAGGAGGAGCACAACACGGGGCTGGGCTGTCCTGCCATGACTTACCCTTTAATTAATTGAACTTTAATTAAATCAAATCAATACCACCAATTTCACTCAATTAAATGAATTACTCAAGGGCCCTTGGTTACTAGCACTAGAAATTATAATCACAAAATTAAGATCTTCGAAACTTTATAAACTATGAACCTTAACTATCAAACTATAAAGTAGTATAAATACTAACCTGCCGTACTCACCCAATCAGCCGCTCCCTCCTGCCCACGTCACGTTTTGAATCGTAACGTGGCTCTGGAACGCCGCCGCCGGTCTGAGATTGGTAAACCTCTGCAAACAAAAGCCCGCGAAAGTGAGTTTAGATACTCACCGGGCCTCGGCTCTCTCCGCCCCCGACACCAGCCTCTGTAAACAAAAGCCCGCGAAAGTGAGTTTAGATACTCACCGGGCCTCGGCTCTCTCTGCTCCCGACAGCAGTCTCTGCAAACAAAAGCCCGCGAAAGTGAGTTTAGATACTCACCGGGCCTCAGCTCTCTCCGCTCCCGACCAGCCTCTGCAAACAAAAGCCCGCGAAAGTGAGTTTAGATACTCACCGGGCCTCGGCTCTCTCCGCTCCCGACCAGCCTCTGCAAACAAAAGCCCGCGAAAGTGAGTTTAGATACTCACCGGGCCTCCTGATATACACTCACCCCCTTTAGGTTAGAGGAGGTGGAAGGGTGGGGGACACTACAAGTGTAGCGTCTCGGGTTTAGAAACCGCCAACTTATATAAAGGTAAAAAAAAAACTTACCCAGCAACCATTGTTTCGCTTTTATAGCCTCGCTGCTCCACTCACTTCTCGCCCAGGTCCGCCGCTGTAAAAGAGGGGCCTACCTGGATACCGCAGGCTTTTATAGCCTCGCTGCTCCACTCACTTCTCGCCCAGGTCCGCCGCTGTAAAAGAGGGGCCTACCTGGATACCGCAGGCTTTTATAGCCTCGCTGCTCCACTCACTTCTCGCCCAGGTCCGCCGCTGTAAAAGAGGGGCCTACCTGGATACCGCAGGCTTTTATAGCCTCGCTGCTCCACTCACTTCTGGCCCAGGACCGCCGCTGTAAAACATGCCAAGGAACTTCACAGGAGCGTTATCAAATAAAAATTTGACACCGTGCCACATAGAGATATTAGGACAGGTGACCAAAAGCTTTTTCAAAGAGGTAGGTTTTAAGGTGTGTCTTAAACTAGTATGGCAGGGGGCTAGAAACCTATGTAGTGAAATAGAGGAAAGTGAAAGGCAGACAGAAATAAATGGTAAAAGGGTGAGGAACAAAAAACAAAGGGCCAAACTAATTCATAAAAAATGTGAGCATAAAAAAAGCCTGAGGGTTTTATACCTTAATGCGAGAAGCATCAGGAATAAGGTAGATGAATTAGCTGTGGAAATAGAGGTTAATAATTATGATCTAATTGGGATTACGGAAACATGGTTGCAGGGTGAGCAGGGCTGGGAGTTTAACATACAGGGGTATTCAGTATTTAGGAAGGATCGACAAAAAAGAAAGGGAGGAGGGGTAGCATTGCTGGTAAAAGAAGGGATAAATGCAATTGAAAGGAAGGATATTAACTCAGTTAATACAGAATCTTTATGGGTGGAGCTAAGAAATAGCGAGGGGCGAAAAACATTAATAGGAGTGGTATATAGGCCTCCAAATAGTAAAATAGAGGTTGGGGAGGGCATCATGAGGGAAATTAGAGAAGCGTGCAATAAGAGCACAGCTGTCATCATAGGTGACTTTAACTTACATATAGATTGGAATAGCCTAATCAGTAAAAATAATGAGGAGGAGGAATTCCTTGAGTGTTTAAGGGATGGTTATCTGGATCAATATGTCGAGGAACCAACTCGGGAACAGGCTATATTGGACTGGGTACTGTGCAATGAGAAGGGACTAATTAGTAATCTTGTTGTACGGGGACCCTTGGGTCAGAGCGATCATAACATGATCGATTTCTCACTCGAAATGGAGAGCGAAGAAATTGACTCAGATACTAAGGTCCTGAATTTAAACAAGGGGAATTATGATGCCATTAGACGGGAACTGAGTAGGTCTGATTGGACAACGTTCCTGGGAGGACTGGAGGTAGATAAACAATGGCAAGCATTTAAAGATAGAATGACAAAATTGCAAAAATTGTTTATACCAATCTGGCATAAAAGGAAATCTAAAAAGGTGACTCAACCGTGGATAACAGGGGAAATTAGAGACAGCATAAAATCCAAAGATAGGGCGTATAAAATAGCCAAAAAAAGCGCCAGAGCGGAAGATTGGGAACAGTTTAAGATAGAGCAAAGGAGGACAAAGGGCTTAATCAAGAGGGGCAAAATAGCTTACGAAAGCAAGCTGGCGGAAAATATAAAAACTAACTCCAAAAGCTTTTATAAGTATATCAAGAGGAAAAGACTGGTGAAAACCAAAGTTGGCCCATTGCAGTCAGATACGGGGGAATATATAACGGGAAATAAGGAAATGGCAGACCAACTAAATGCATACTTTGGGTCAGTCTTTACGAAGGAAGACACAAAAAACCTCCCTGGGATATCGGGAAAAATAAGGACATTTGCAAAGGAGGAACTGACGCAAGTCAATATCTCTAAGGATATGGTGTTAAGGAAGCTAAAGGGATTGAAGGCGGACAAATCCCCAGGGCCTGATAACATGCATCCTAGGGTGCTGAAGGAGGTGGCCCTAGAGATAGCGGATGCACTAAGTATGATTTTTCAGAATTCATTAGACTCGGGAACAGTGCCCATGGATTGGAGGGTAGCTAACGTTACCCCACTATTCAAAAAGGGGGGTAGGGAAAAAGCAGGTAATTACAGACCTGTAAGCCTTACATCAGTTGTGGGCAAAATGCTGGAGTCCATCATTAAGGATGAAATAGCGGAGCACTTAGCAAATGGGGACAGGATAGGACAGAGTCAACATGGATTTACAAAGGGTAAATCGTGCTTGACTAATCTATTGGAATTTTTTGAGGGAGTAACTGGTAAAATAGATGGGGGAGAGCCAGTAGATGTGGTGTACCTGGACTTCCAAAAGGCCTTCGATAAGGTCCCACATAAAAGATTAGCAGGGAAAATTGAAGCTCATGGGATAAAGGGGAAAGTATTGACGTGGATAGAGAACTGGCTGTCAGATAGAAAACAGAGAGTTGGAATAAACGGCTCATTTTCTGAATGGCAGGCAGTAACAAGTGGGGTACCACAGGGATCTGTCCTGGGTCCCCAGCTGTTCACAATTTACATTAATGACCTGGATCAGGGAGTCGGATGCAGCATTTCCAAATTTGCAGACGACACTAAACTAGGAGGGGGGGTGGGCTCAGAGGAGGAGACCAGGAAGCTCCAGAGCGATTTGGACAGACTGGGTGATTGGGCGGATAAATGGCAGATGCACTATAATGTGGACAAGTGCGAAGTTATCCACCTTGGGTGCAGGAACGGGAGGGCAAATTATTATTTAAATGGCAATAAATTGGGAGAGGGGGAAGTACAGAGAGACCTGGGTGTTCTTGTACATCAGTCACTGAAGGCGAGCATGCAGGTGCAACAGGCGGTCAAGAAGGCAAACGGTATGCTGGCCTTCATAGCAAAAGGGTTGGAATACAGGAACAGGGATACCTTGCTGCAGCTGTACAGGGCACTGGTGAGACCACACCTCGAGTACTGTGTACAGTTTTGGTCGCCTCATCTGAGGAAAGATGTTCTTGCCATGGAGGAGGTGCAGCGGCGATTCACCAGGCTGATACCAGGAATGGCGGGATTGACCTATGAGGAGAGACTATGTAGTTTAGGGATGTACACACTGGAGTTTAGAAGATTGAGAGGGGACCTCATAGAAGTGTATAAAATTCTGACAGGTCTAGACAGACTAGATGCAGAAGGAATGTTTCCCTTGGCGGGTGAGAACAGAACTAGAGGACATAATTTAAGGATAAGGGCTAAACCATTTAGGACAGAAATGAGGGGGAATTTCTTCACTCAGAGGGTGGTGAACCTGTGGAACTCATTGCCACAGAGGGCAGTGTACGCCAGCTCATTAAATATATTTAAGAGGGAATTAGATATATTTCTACAGGCAAAAGGGGTTAAGGGTTACGGAGAGAAGGCGGGGACGGGATACTGAATTGGAGGATCAGCCATGATCTCATTAAATGGCGGAGCAGGCTCGAAGGGCCGGATGGCCTACTCCTGCTCCTATCTTCTATGTATCTATGTTAAAGGAGGAGAGGTAGAGAGGTTTCAGGAGGGAATTCCAGAACTTAGGGCCTAGGCAGCTGTAAGCACGGCAGAGCGGGGCGATGGAAATTGTGTGTGCGCAAGAGGCCAGAATTGGAGGAGCACAGAGATCTCGGAGAGATGGAGGGGGTTACAGAGATAGGAGGGGCGAGGCACCTGAGGGATTTACACACACGGATGAGAATTTTAAATTTGAGGTGTTGCCGGACCGGGAACCAATGTAGGTCAGCGAGCACGGGGGTGAAGGGTGAACAGGACTTGATGCGAGTTAGTATACGGGCAGCAGAGTTTTGGATGAGCTGAAATTTGTGGAAGGTGGGGGGGCCAGCCAAGAGAGCATCGAAATAGTTGCATCTGGAGGTAACAAAGGCATTTCAGCAGCAGATGGGCTGAGGAAATTGGAAATAGTACAAGATGTCTACCATATATTCCTGACCTCCCAAAAGGTGGGAAAAACCATGCTCCTAGACCATATATTTCAGGCCAAGCTACAAATTGTGTTCTTAAATGGCCTCTGATTATTCTACACACCGTTTCCCCCACGGAGTTCTGTCTCACCATTATGGAAATATGATTGGATGGTATGAACAACAATGAAGTGCTGCAGTAGATATGCCTTGTCCAAACAGTGCCTGACACCTAAAATCAAAAGCTGGCTTTTCCCAATAGGCCAAATGCTTTTTCAACAGCTCAGCAATCAATTATTTCTATCACCTGGATGGATGGGAAATTGGATGGATGGGAAATGTATGCTATCTGATGAGTCATGTATCTAGTTCAGACCTGAAACAAAGCCTTATCAGAATTTCATGTTGCCTGACACTCCTTTGCTGACTGTAGCAATCATAGATAATTAGCACGTCTGCCCCTATCCAGCACTGTGTATTTACTCTACCCGCAGGCTCTCATGAGAAAGGAAAATCTTGACAGAAACAATGGCTATGGCTCTATTTTAGAAAAATCCAAGTAGATTAGTTACAGTTCCAAATGAACAAATACAGCACAGAAATAGTTTATAGCATGATAAAGGATAGAGGCAGCATTCATCATAGACAGATCCTCTGTACAGCTTTCTCTGGGGTACATTGTGCAAGCCAAAAGGTTTGCAACAGCACACCATATAGCACGTCAGCCATCAGAAACCTCTGACCCTTCCACAATCCAGTCACGCTCCTAGATCCTGCTTGAGGAGAGTATGCACTTGATGCATCATGCAGGTGACAATGTCCACGCCAATGTGCAATCTGGGAATAACCGATTGCAAAGTGACATGGTAACATGCTATTATGCAATTTGGTTGGGCACAGTTAGTTGAGCAGATTGGTTCTCCATCAATTTGTTGATTATACAAATGTAAAACCAACAATTTTCCTCCACTTTGTTGGGGTATTGTCATTCAGAGCTCTCTCAAATCCCGTGACGGATATTCTGTGTATTCTGGATCCAGCATCCAGTTCTGTGATCTGATCCCCAATCCAGAGTACAACCTGTGGATGTATCTTTGAATGTCAAAGCACTACAGGCAGTATCTTGTACATCTGCAAGCAGAATAGTGACATGGTGCTCTTTTACACAGTGAGTTTTGCTCCATTTAATTTATTCATGCCAATTGCAACAAAGAAATTATTTCTTCTACTTAAATATTGCATTTGCACCAATGTCTAATGTGTGCATTTGGAAGATTTCACTAATATAATGCAATCAAAAAAATTGTTCTTTGCATATATTGGGGTGTACACCAATATTAGTACAACTCATCAGTATTAATTATGATGCCTCTATATACTGCAGAATAGTGTGCACATCATTTTAAGCAAGAACAACTTGGTCTTCTGTAGTGCTCCTCACATAAAATAAAATGTCATAATTCTTTTGAAGATGGGAGGGGAGAGGTGGATACTAAGCATGTAGTAAATGGGTGAGGGACTTTGAAGGCATGGTTAGAGTTAGTAAGCTGTTGAAGAAAGGGAGAGAATTAAGATGACAAAGTGGTTTAGGGAGAAAGTTCCAGAGGGCAAAGGCCATAATGGCTTAAGGATCAGCCTCTGATGGAAGAGAGGAGACGGGAACAACCAGAAATTCAGAATAATGGTTTAGCCTGGGATTTATGGCTAGAGAATGTTTCCCAAAGAAGGTGTGGAGCATTTGTGGAGATATTTGGAAACAAGGTTGAGGATCTTCAAGTCAATTTGCTAGAACATTTTTTAAGGGCGTAAAAAACCCCAGAAACTGCTCACAGAGGTTGAGTTGACTGTTGAGTTTATCTTTATAGGTAAAAGCAGACCAGAAGGTCTTGACTCTTGAAGAACTCAATAATGAGGAGTTGAACCAGCACCGGCCAATACTGCTAATTAATGCAAAAAGAACAGATGGGTAAGTTAAATTTAATTTTAGTACTCCCATTTCAAAGATCAAATTGTTACTTAATATTTAGAATGTTAAAGGGGGTCAGTTGGAAACCAAGATGGTGGTCTAAGTTTTACATTTTTTAGCATTCACACGAATTGCTGGTGAGTAGACATTCAGTGCAGAATTCCACCCCCACCACCCATATATAACATTAAACTTCACTGCAGTGATAACATGAATGGGAAGTTTTAACCATGGATCCCATTTGTGAAGTTACCAGATAGAATCTTAGTCTGAAGACTTGATTTTAACCGCCCGGCAGGAAAGGGGCAAAGCAGGTGTTTAAAATGATGATTGCGTGCTTCTGGTTGCATTCACAATACGCTTCTGTCTGCCGCCATTTTAACCACGCAGTTTTTTGATTAGGGAGAGGCGCTCACCACAGCCAGGCGGAGGCCTCATGAATAATTTAAAATGGGATCCTATGACACAATTAGAACCCCGACGCCATTTGAACTAAAAATTGCAGAATTGGCACCAAGTGCTGGACCCGCCAGTACAACCTAATGGATTGGTGTCTCAGAGCCACTGAAGCTGCATTTAAAGGGGCACTCAGCTGTAACTTGAAGGAAGAGGAGCAACAGCAAACTCAGCAACCAGCAGCTGTGCTTATCAGAAGATAACAGGTGAAAGGTCTGCTCGTAGCCAGCCATACCCAGCACACAGGATGTACAGCCAACAGTTAGTTTCTTGGACCTACCTGGAGAGCAGTGCCTCAGAAGGCTGCACTTCTCCAGACCTCAGCAACCTGCACCAGAGGGGCATGCTTTGCCAGTGGCTATCAATGTCACTACAGGCTTTAATTTCTTTGCCACCTCCAGTCAGCTACAGGCCACATCACCCAGTCAGCAGTACACAGCTGCATTAAGCAGGTCACTGATGCCCTGTTCGGCAGTACATCACCTTCCCCATTGACCTCAATAGTCAACAGGACAAAGGTTGAACAGTCCTTGTTACATCTTTCACGAGCCTCTTCATCAAAGAACATTGAAAATATTGAGACAACTTCTGTATCAATGACTTCCTGACCATGCAGAATCAGATGCTGCTATTAAACCACACCGCAGACCAAAGTGTATACAGGACTCCTTTCTCACTTGGTACTAAGAAGTCTAACAAAAATAGAATCACTGCTGGATCTTGTAATGGATAATGAACCAGAACAGATAGGCAAAGTAAGGGTAGGAGTGTATCTTAATAGTAGTGATCATAACATAGTATGGTTCATTAGGATCAAGAATGACTTAGGTAATAGATTGGAAAATAGCAAATTATGAGGAAATGAGGGTGGAAATGAAGGTAAACTGGGAGAAAATCTTGAAAAACAAAGAGACAGAAAAACAGTGGGGAACCTTTAAAAGGGTAATCAATAGAGTTCAAGAGAAATGTATTCCACTAAAAGCCAAAAACAAGCAAGCTAATTATGGGGCACCGTGGTTGAATAAAGATCTGAAGGGAACAATGAATCTAAAGAAAAAGACATATAAGAAGTATTTAGATACTAAAGCTGGGGGAGGGGGGGGGGGGGGACAAAAGGGAATACAAAGAACTGAGGAGAGAAGTTAAAAAAAAACATCAGGAAGGCAAAGAGAAATTACGAAATCAAATTATCAAGAAATATAAAAAGAAATAATAAAATGTTCTCTTGACACATAAATAACAAAAGGAAAATTAAAGTAGGGATAGGGCCACTAAAGGATAAGCAAGATAAACTCACAGGTAATGACAGAAATGGCAGGTGTATTGAATAACTACTTCGTCTCAGTTTTTACTAAAGAAGGTAACAAAGTCGACACTTTACTAGAGGATGAACGTAAAAAGAATATCAATACAGTTGGGATAGAAAGGGAGAAAATAATTGACAAAGTAGCAAAACTAAAGAGGCTAAAACCCCAGGTCCGGATGATATGCACTCATGCATACGCACGGAAACTAGGGAGGAGATAGCAGAGGCACTAGTTTATATATACAAAAGTTACATAAAAGAAGGGGTAGTGCCAGAGGACTGGCAGACAGCTAATGTTGTTCCTATGTGTCAGCTGTGGCTCAGTGGGTAGCACTCTCCCCTCTGAGTCAGAAGGTTGTGGGTTCAAGTTCCACTCCAGGGACTTGAGCACAAAAATCTAGGCTGACACTACAGTGCAGTGCTGAGGGAGTGCTGCACTGTCGGAGGTGCCGTCTTTCGGATGAGACGTTAAACCAAGGCCCTGTCTGCTCTCTCAGGTGGATGTAAAAGATCCCATGGCACTATTTCGAAGAAGAACAGGGGAGTTATCCCCGGTGTCCTGGCCAATATGTATCCCTCAATCAACATAACAAAAAACAGTTATCTGGTTATTATCACATTGCTGTTTGTGGGAGCTTGCTGTGCGCAAATTGGCTGCCGCGTTTCCTACATTACAACAGTGACTACACTTCAAAAGTACTTCATTGGCTGTAGAGTGCTTTGAGACGTCCGGTGGTCATGAAAGGCGCTATATAAACGCAAGTCTTTCTTTCTTTCTTTCTATATACAAAAAGGGAGATAGAACAAAACCTGGGAACTATAGATGTCAGCTTAACGTCAGTGATGGGAAAGATACTGAAATCTATACTAAAAGAAAGAAGTGCATCTAGAGACAGAAAATATAATAAAAAATAGTCAACATGGAATCCGAAAGGCTAAGTCATGCTTAACTAACCTGATAAAATTCTTTGAAGAGGTAACGGAAAGAGTAGACAAGGGTAATGTAGTAGATGTCATATACTTGGATTTTCAAAAGGCCTTTGATAAGGTACCACACAGTAGACACATGACAAAGGTTAGGGCATGTGAAGTCGGGGACAATTAGCTAAATGGATAGCAAATTGGCTAAAAAATAGAAAACAAAGTAGGGGTAAAGGGTAGTTATTCAGATTGGAGGAAGGTAGAAAGCGGTGTTCCACCATGATCAGTGCTGGACCACTGTTATTCATAATTTACATTAATGATTTGGAGTTAGGAATAAGTAACTCAATATCAGTATGCTTTCTCAATGAAATATTAAGGGGCTTAGAAGCTTTGAAAGTGGATAAATCCCCAGGCCCGGATGAAATGTATCCCAGGCTGTTAAGAGAAGCAAAAGAGGAAATAGCAGAGGCTCTGACCATCATTTTCGAATCCTCTCTAGCTACAGGTGTGGTGCCGGAGAACTGGAGGACTGCTAACGTTGTACCTTTGTTTAAAAAGGGAGAAAGGGATAGACCGAGCAATTACAGGCCAGTCAGCCTAACCTTGGTGGTGGGAAAATTATTGGAAAAAGTTCTGAGGGACAGGATAAATCTTCATTTAGAAAGACACGGATTAATCAAGGATAGTCAGCATGGATTTGTTAAGGGAAGGTTGTGTCTGACTACAATAGCAAACTACTGCGGATGCTGTAAAACTGAAATAACAACAGAAAGCGCTGGAAAAACTCAGCAGGCCAGGCAACATCCGTGGAGAGAGAAACAGAGTTAACATTTCAGGTCGAAGACCCTTCGTCAGAACTGAGAAAAAAGCAGAAATGAAACAGATGAAAAAGCAAGTTTGGAGGCTGGGGGAGGGAATAAAAGAACAAAAGGGAAGGTCTGTGAGACGTAGAGACATTAAGAGATACACAAGGTGAGACGGGATGGTAATAGGACAGGTTAAGAAACAAAAGATGGCTCAGAAGTGTGAAATGCGCTGGCAGGATGAGAGACAGCTGCCATGTGGGAGAGAGAGAAAAAAAGGGAAAAGGCACAAACCAAAAGGGGGAAATAAAAATGGTAGGGGCCGAGGTTATGATCTGAAATTGTTGAACTCGATATTGAGTCCGGAAGGCTGTAAAGTGCCTAATCGGAAGATGAGGTGCTGTTCCTCGAGCTTACGCTGAGCTTCCGTGGAACAATGCAAGAGGCCGAGGTCGACTTCTCCGTCTCCATCTCTGGGGATAGGTTATTGACCAACATTCACTACAAGCCCACTGACTCCCACAGCTACCTGGACTACACTTCCTCCCACCCCGCCTCCTGTAAGGACTCTATTCCATTCTCCCAGTTTCTCCGTCTCCGCCGCATCTGCTCCGACGATGCCACCTTCCATACCAGTGCTTCCGACATGTCTTCCTTTTTCCTCAACCGAGGATTCCCCTCTACCGTGGTTGACACGGCCCTCGACCGTGTCCGTTCTATCTCCCGCATTTCTGCCCTCACCCCAGCCCCTCCCTCCCGGAACCACGATAGATTTCCCCTTGTCCTCACCTTTCACCCCACCAGCCTCCACATTCAACGGATCATCCTCCGCCATTTCCGCCACCTCCAACGTGATCCCACCACCAAACATATCTTCCCCTCACCTCCCCTTTCAGCATTCCGTAGGGACCGCTCCCTCCGAGACACCCTAGTCCACTCCTCTATCACCCCCAGCACCCCTTCCCCCTCGCCCGGCACCTTCCCGTGTAAGCGCAGGAGATGCAACACCTGCCCTTATACCTCCCCCCTTCCCACTCTCCAGGGCCCCAAACACCCCTTCCAGGTGAAAGAGCGATTTACTTGTACTTCTTGCAATCTAGTATACTGTATTCGCTGCTCACGATGTGGTCTCCTCTACATTAGGGAGACCAAACGCAGATTGGGTGACCGCTTTGCGGAACTCCTCCGTTCAGTCCGTAAAGGTGACCCTGAGCTTCCGGTCGCTTGTCATTTTAATTCACCTCTCCACGCCCACTCAGACTTCACCGTCCTCGGCTCTTGCATTGTTCCACGGAAGCTCAGCGTAAGCTCGAGGAACAGCACCTCATCTTCCGATTAGGCACTTTACAGCCTTCTGGACTCAACATCAAGTTCAACAATTTCAGATCATAACCTCGGCCCCTACCATTTTTATCCCCCCCTTTTGGTTTGTGCCTTTTCCCTTTTTTTTCTCTCTCTCCCACATGGCAGCTGTCTTTCATCCTGCCAGCGCATTTCACACTTCTGAGCCATCTTTTGTTTCTTAACCTGTCCTATTACCATCTCGTCTCACCTTGTGTATCTCTTAATGTCTCTACATCTCACTGACCTTCCCTTTTGTTCTTTTATTCCCTTCCCCAGCCTCCAAGCTTGCTTTTTCATCTGTTTCATTTCCTGCTTTTTTCTTAGTTCTGACGAAGGGTCTTCGACCTGAAACGTTAACTCTATTTCTCTCTCCACGGATGTTGACTGGCCTGCTGAGTTTTTCCAGCGCTTTCTGTTGTTCTTTCGTGTCTGACTAACTTGATTGAATTTTTTGAGGAGGTAACAAAGAGGGTCGATGAGGGTAGTGCATATGGATTTTAGCAAGGCTTTTGATAAGGTCCCACATGGCAGACTGGTCACGAAAGTGAAAGCCCACAGGATCCAGGGCAAAGTGGCAAGTTGGATCCAAAATTGGCTCAGAGACAGGAAGCAAAGGGTAATGGTTGATGGGTGTTTTTGTGACTGGAAGGCTGTTTCCAGTGGGGTTCCGCAGGGCTCAATACTAGGTCACTTGCTTTTTGTGGAATATATCAATGATTTAGACTTGAATATAGGGGGTATTATTAAGAAGTTTGCAGATGATACTAAAATCGGCTGTGTGGTTGATAATGAAGAAGAAAGCTGTAGACTGCAGGAAGATATCAATGAACTGGTCAGCTGGGCGGAACAGTGGCAAATGGAATTCAATCCGGAGAAGTGTGAGGTAATGCATTTGGGGAGGGCTAACAAGGCAAGGGAATACACATTAAATGGTAGGACACTGCGAAGTGTAGAGGAACAAATGAACCTTGGAGTGCAGGTCCACAGATCCCTGAAGGTAGCAGGCCAAGTAGATAAGGTAGTTAAGTAGGCATATGGAATACTTGCCTTTATTAGCCGAGGCATAGAATACAAGAGCAGGGAGGTTATGCTTAAACTGTATAAAACACTAGTTAGGCCACAGCTGGAGTACTGCGTGCAGTTCTGGTCATATCATTACAGGAAAGATGTAATTGCACTAGAGAGGGTACAAAGGAGATTTACGAGGATGTTGCCTGGACTGGAGAATTTTAGCTACGAGGAAAGATTGGTTAGGCTGGGTTTGTTTTACATAGAAGATAGGAGCAGGAGTAGGCCATTCGGCCCCTCGAGCCTGTTCTGCCATTTAATGAGATCATGGCTGATCATCCAACTTCAGTACCCTGTCCCTGCTTTCTCCCTATATCCCTTGATCCCTTTAGCCTTAAGAAATATATCTAACTCCTTCTTGAATATATTTAATGAATTGGCCTCAACTGCCTTGTGTGGTAGAGAATTCCACAGGTTCACCACTCTCTGGGTGAAGAAATTCCTCCTCATCTCAGTCCTAAATGGCTTACCCCTTATCCTTAGACTGTGACCCCTGGTTCTGGACTCCCCCGCCATCGGGAATATCCTTCCTGCATCTAGTCTGTCTAGTCCTGTTAGAATTTTATAAGTTTCAATGAGATCCCCTCTCATTCTTCTAAACTCTAGCGAATATAAGCCTAATCGACCCAATCTCTCCTCATACGTCATTCCTGCCATCCCAGGTATCAGTCTGGTGAATCTTCACTGCACTCTCTCCATGGCAAGAACATCCTTCCTCAGATAAGGAACAGAGGAGGCTGTGCTGGTGTTTATACTCCACAGGAATCTCCTCCCATCTGTTGCAACATGACAATTTACAGATTAGTCCCTGGATCCACTAAAAACTTGCATCATTGATGTGGCTTATGGGTCTGAGGAGTCCTGAACATAGGAAGCAAACTAATTCTAAAAAAAAAAGTGGGTCTAAAATCTGTGTACCAGACATCCCAGAAGAAGTGCCAGGATTCTACCATTTATGACCTCTGGCACTGACCCTGTCAAAGCATCTATTATCAGTGGGTGGGCACCAGATATAAATATACCTGCTGAATGCCCACACTACTTGGGGCGCAGCTTGTGCATCTGCCAGACAGGGGAATCCACAAAATAATTGCAGCAGGTAGCCACAGAGAGCTTAAAAATGTTAAAAATCTTCAAAGGTCCAGGCCAAGACCCAGGCCTGGACCGCCAAGTGAATCCCAAATCTGCGAGTTGGCAGACCACTAAGCCTGTTTTCACTTGGTATATTGGTCTGCCGATCTTCTGCCAGGCCGGAATAAGAAAACTCCTGGCCTATGCATCCCCTCCTCTGATGCCAGTATCCTTGTTTGGGATGGGCAGAGGCTCCTGGTGTATCTGGGACCTCACCCAATTTGCAGCCCTTCTGATGCACTCAAGCTACACTTAACAGCAGAATTTTGGCCTCTGTATCTCTTCATTTTCTGACACTTTATAGATAGTGACATGAATCTTGTCATTCATGGAAAATGACTTATGAAATAATACTGGGCGGCCTGCTGGTGGCGCTGTCCAGGGAGAGTATAAATACTCGGGCACGGGCCCAGCTTGCGCAGGACATTCTTAACAGGAATTAGTGAAGGACACAACTAGACCTCCATGTTGTAAAACAGTTGATTAAAGCTTTAATGCTTAGACCAAGTGCCTAGTAGTTTTCTTACGTCAGATAGCTAGAATGCTTTATGCGGAAAGTACTCCCCTATTCAAGGGCACGCTTTGATTCTCCTTTGAATGTTTACTTTAAATTAAAAATAATTATAATGTACACTTTTTAATGCTTTGGTTGCTACTTGGTATAATTTTAGGCATCAGAAACAAAATCTTTTTGATTGCTAGAAAACTTGCAGGATATGAAACTTTGTCCTGTGTCTTAAATAGCTTTACTCAAAATTCTAACACTTTTTGAACAGAATATTATAATAATTGCTGTTATTTTCCTTTTCCTCCCATGTAAATGAAAATGACTGAATTTAATATCTTATTTTGCAGATTTCCGATTGTAGGAATATTACCTGAAGACAAACTCGTTGATGTTCCGTCACCTGTCAATAGTCGCCTTACTTCTAGCAGAATGGCCATCAGAGATAAACCATCTAGGTCTGTCTAGCTTCTTTTTTTTAAACTGTTGTTTTTCTAAAGATTTAAAATTAATTATCTTCAGATGAATGGTTGTGAAACTATAACTTAATCAACATTTCCGGGTGATAACCTGAGTTCCTAGCATCAAAAATCTATAGCTGCTAACCTCGCATTCTCTGAGCAAGCTGTCCATGTTTTGGGTTTGTCCACACTACTCACACGGTGCTTTTTTTTGTTTGATTATACCTCTATGAAGTGCTTTAGGATGTTTTTCTACGTTAAAGGTGCTATATAAATGCTGTTGTTACCGATGCTTGTTCTAGGCACTTTAAAATTCACCCACAGCACTTTGCGAGCTATCATTTCTGTGTACACGCGATATTTCAGCACAAGCGCAGAACAACAAATGCACAATGCATTGCGAGGCATTAATCGACACCTGGGTTTCCCACTTGAACGTTGGCAAGTATGAATAATAGATTTAGGCAGAATTTTAGCAGCTAACAGCCTTTTCTCAAAAAAAAGACACCTATTGTTTAAACTAATATCAATGTTTAATTCTGGCTAAAGTGCACTATCGTGAAACATTATTACATCTTTTAAAACAAGTGATCATTTTAAATAGAGAAAATTCACTGGATAGGGCAGTTTTTTGAGGAAGAATCTTTAGTTTGTGGTGCATAGTGTAGTCCTTCACAATCTTCATCTTCCATATTATGATTGAAAACAATTATAACAAGCTCGAGGAACAGCACCTCATCTTTCGATTAGGAACTTTACAGCCTTCTGGACTCAACATAGAGTTCAACAATTTCAGATCATAACCTGGCCCCTATCATATATATATTTTGTATCCACACTTTTTGTTTGTGCCTTCTGTTCTTCTCTCCCACATGGCAGCTGTCTTCCATTCTGCCAGCGCAATTTGCACTTCATCTGGAGCCATCCTTTGTTTCTTAACCTTGTCGCATTACCATCTCCTTTTGCCTTGAATATCTCTTAATGTCTTTTAACCTCTCCTGCCTTCTATCCTATCACAGACCTTCCCTTTTGTTCTTTCATCCCCTCCCCCATTTCCCAGCCCCTACACTTGCTTAAAAATCTGTTCCATTTCCTGCTTTTTTCCAGTTCTGACAAAAGGTCATCGACCTAAAACTTTAACTCTGTTTCTCTCTTCACAGATGCTGCCTGACCTGCTGAGTATCTCCAGCATTTTCTGTTTTTATTTCAGATTTCCAGCATCTGCAGTATTTTCTTTTTGAATTATAACACGCTACCTTCTTGTGCATAAAAAGCTAATTGCAAGGCTACAGGCTGAGTGTGAGACTGTTAGTTAAGTGCATAGGTAGTGCACCAAGATGCACCCAGCCTACCCAATGAGTATTCAAATGTACAGGACACTGAACATTTTTCAGAGCAGATGGAAGTGTCTTTGAAAAGGCTATTTATTTGTAGTCAGCATAAGTAGTATTTTCTCTGGTGTTTGCTTTAGAAATGCTAACTTGACCTGGTGTTTTATCAGTTGAAACCAAAATCTAGAAGCCTTGATAACAAATTACAAGTCCATAGTTGCCAGTGGTCCATGATTTGCACAGACAGTACGCATTTTGGCCTGTTTGTGCTGCTTGACTCTGGGCTCAAAAACTCACTGATCCAACAACTTTTTAAATCAGCCTTAAATTGCCTTTTAATCCATCGTGCGTTACCTCTGCTGTGCATGCACCATATTCATTGGTCTCATCAGTCTTCAGATTATTCTGCGCAAACAGCATTTGGAAGTTGTTTGGAAACATTGCCAAGTATGCACACTCAAATTTGTTAACATCAAATCCAACCCAGCAGCTATAATCTGGTAGGATACTGACAAGCTAGGCTTTATCTTGTACAAGTAGCTAATTATGCTACTAGCCCTAAATTCATCTAATCTTGGGATTGCTGGTAACGGGTTATTTGTCAATGCTAATAGGCAGTGACTGTGGTAGGGAGGTACAATCAGAAAATGACCCGACAACCTGTGAGAAACAACCTAAAACTTATTCCTATTTATAGTAAGATTGTGGAAATATTATTGTAGACTAATGGTAATTTAATAACTGACTAAAATAAATACAGTGCAGTCACCCCTAGTTTTGTTCAACATCCAAAAGAGCAGTTCTGTAATGCTTTGCAGAGAGACCTCCAACTTGGTGTCGGCATAATGCTGTCGGGTTCTCGGCTTTGAATGGAAATATTCTGTGTAGTTTTAAACATCTTCCCAATTATGTTTCCTTGTCTACTGTCAAAAACTAAATGTATTGTTGCCAACTTCCTGCATTTGGAGTGGACAATCGGTTTTCTCACTCTCTAATCATGCAGCAGCTTCTAAATCCGTTTTTCTGACTCTGGTTGCAGTCACTGTATAAAGTATAGTGGTTTGTCTCTTCTGCGCCCGCGCGCTGAAGCTCACTTGTGCTGAAACTCGCCCCAGAGGTGGACTGCTGTCTGGGTTTCTCTCACCTTAATGTCGCTGAACTCTATCTCAGTCTTTCTCTCCTTAATGCTGAATCACAATGCACTTGAAAATGCTGCAAAAAGCACTAAAACAGTGTTAAAAATCAATACTTTCTTGGAGAGGGCATTCCTCCAGACGCCCCCCCACCCCTTGGAAAACAATTTACACCATTAGAGTTCATTTCCTACAGCAAATATTTCTAAATCCACCACTGAACAAATTGCACTTTTGTGTACTTCAGGTACTCCCCCTATAATATAACTGATGGAATATGGGCATAGCATCACCTTAAGTTATGACAAGTTCATGTCCCAATGCACTCCATTGTGACTACTTACATAGAAGATACAACACGCAAACAGGCCACTCTGCCCAACCAGTTCATGTCGACATTTACCCTCCATGAAAGCATGTAGTCCTAATCACATTTACCTACCCTGTTCCCATATTCCTTTATCCCATTTTCCTTCATGCACTTATCCAATTAAATCTTGAATGTTGACATAGTTTCTGCCTCAACCACTAACCCTGGTAGTGAATTCCACCTAAGAGTAGTTTGCTTACCTTCTCAGCCATATTTCATATGTGGCTCAGAAAGCTGAGAAAACATAAGAAATTCCTCTCTCCACAGAGTTCCAGACTGCATCTATATTATTATGAGGAGATATCAGGCACCTCTCCACAAGGACAGTTATTCCTTTGCCTGCCTCGCATTATTCTGAAAGATGATTTAGAGTTCCAGTGACAAAAGCCTTGGTACAGGGTGCCTGCCCTTCCTCTCTGCTGCAGGTGCTGTATACTTCAGGAAGACGAGGGAGGACAAAAATAACAAAGAAAATTACAGGCCCGGGTAAAGGAGGAGGGAAAAAAGGTACTCAGAAAGAAACTTTTTAAATGATAATCAAAAAGCCTGATTTTAAATTACAAAAAGGTTTTTTTCTTTCAGCACATATTAAGCATGTTTGTAACAATTTAAATGTATTCTTAGTTTTGAGAATCATCCATCATGCTTATCTGATTCGCTCAAACTACAACTATCCATTATCTGTGCTAGACAGGTAGGAAAAGCTACCAATTATGAACCATATCTTTCATATATCACTTGTGAGGTCACTGGGTTTCAGTTTTCTCAAATAGAATGAGACCCAAAAACACCAATAAAAATTGTGAAATCCAATGCATGAAAAGAATTTTAACATATTCTGTCGTTGTAAAGCAGTGGTCATGGTATTAGGCCTTTATTCAGGGTTGGCTTTCAGCTGTATGTTTGAAGCTGCTCATCGGCTTTTCCGAGTTTTAATGGTTGGCATGTATGAAAATCTTTAGATATAGTTATCCATAGATATAATTATTGCTAAAGTGTAATGACAGAAATTTGAGCAAAATGGATCCTTAAATTAACCCTAGTGGTCAAAATTAACAGACTGGGCTGGATTTTTACTCGGAAGCGGGGAGGGAGTAGGGGGTGGGGGGCGGGAGATGGGCAGCTGGATTGTGGTCGGGAAACCCGGAAGAACGGGTTTCCCTCTGGCGCTGCTGAATTTAACGGCAGGACCTGATTAACATTTCTTTTCTCTGTTTGCTGGCCGCAGCCAGCCAGATTGAGAGGCTGGCTGACTGTCGGGCAGGTAGTCCTTCGGCACCAGGCTGCAGCTGGGAAGCGGAGAGGAAGGAGGGAGGAATCAGGGAGGCCGGGGGTGCGAAGGAAGATGTGAGTCGTTGCACGCTGATTGATGTCATGATCTGCCTGCTCTGCATCCTGCCGGCGGACGTTGCGTGCGTGCACGCTAACCCCTTTACAAATATGGCGTCCACGCACTTCCCATCGGAAGTGTGCGTGCATGCCGCAGACGCCATTTTGGACGCTTAAGGGGCCTTATAATGTCCAAAAAATGAACTGTAAAATTCTTACATCTGTGCACATTTTCTGTCTACAAAACTTCACTCTCTGTTACATTTTTGTCATTTTAATGTCAAATGTTCCATTATAAATTCCAGTGTCTACATTTTGGATTTTGCCTCTGTAAACTTGTCACGCTGCAATTATACCTTCCCAACAGTGTTGAATCTGTAGCGCCTCAGTTTTACATTTCCCAGCTTTTCGACCTGTACTAGAGAGAAACTCCTATGGTCCAACCAACTCTACTTCTCTGTGTTTCAAATTACACATAGTTATGCTGTCTAGCTATACATATAATAATATAAAATCAAAGTATATTATAAAAGTAAAGACAATGTATGACTTTAAATAGGGATTGAATTACATCTCCACGCCCTCGTCCAAATATATGCCATTCTATAATCCCATTTCTCTTGTAGACGGCACTTGGCAGGTTCTCCCACTCGTCCACCGTAATTTTGCCAGAAAAGCCATGAACAAATTGGAAAACCCCAGCAGAATTTCACCCCCTTTCTCTTGACTCCCTGCATACTATACCACAGGAGATTGATTATTCTTAAATGAAAAATGTTTGATATAAAAAAAATGTAATTACCTGTTATCCATTTTGTCACTCCAAAAAGAATAATTCGCCTATTCAGTGTTCCCAGTAGGGAGCAGCATTCACAGGTAGTGGATCTTGAGAAATCATGGGTGCACAGCGTATGGTTTTCTGAGATGCAAGTGAAACTTCTGCTGGGAGTGCCTGATTGCCCCCTATAGAATAAATTTACATATTCTATATGATGGTACACATTGACAATTTTTAAAATTATATTTTTACCCTGCTCCCGACCTCCTGCCCCCCCCCCCCCCCTTTAACTGGGGTGGGATGAATGGACTTGGTTCTAGTCTTTTCCCCAGCTGCCATCCATACTTTTCCACAGTTATGCAAAAGAAGGCGTGTTGCTATTTAAAAAAAATTAAAAACTTGTACTTGTATAGTGCCTTTCACATTGTCAGGTCATCCCCAAAACACTTTATAAATCATTGGATTCCTGAACTTTTGAAATTCACTCACTGTCTTTATGTAGACAAATGTGACGGCAAATTTTTGCATAGCAAAGTCCCTCAAACAGCAAATAAATGACTAGATAATTTACTTTTTGGTAATGTTGATTGAGGGAGGAAAGTTGGCCAGGTCACAATGAGAACTCCATATTCCTTTTCAAATAGTACCAGGAGAACTTTTTCATCTACCTGAACTTGAAGACAGGGCTTCTGTTCAACATCTCATCCAAGATATGGTAAGATACCAGCATTCCTCAGATAATGAAGCAGCCCATGCTTGCATGCAGCAAGATCTAGATAACATCCAGGCATGAGCTGATAGTGGCAAGTAATATTTGCGGCACACGCGTGCCAGGTAATGACCATCGCCAACAACAGAGAGTCTAATCATCTCCCTTTGACATTCAATGGCATTATCAACTCACCATCACTATCCTGGGGGTCACCACTGACCATAAACTCAACTGGACCAGCCACATAAATTCTGTGGCTACTAGAGCAGGTCAGCGGCTGGGTATTCTGCAGCGAGTGGCTTACCTCGTAACTCCCCGAAGCCTCTCCATCACCTACAAGGCACAAGTCAGGAGTGTGATGGAATGTTCTCCACATGCCTGGATGGGTACAGATGCACACTCAAGAAGCTCGACACCATTCAAGACAAAGCAATCCACTTGATCACATAATCCACTAGCCCAAACGACCACCCCCTCCACCATCAGGGTACCATGGCTGCAGTATATGCTATCTACAGGATGCATTGCAGCAACTCGCCATGGATTCTTCTGCAACACCTCCCAAACTTGTGACTTCCACCAGCTAGAAGGACAAGGGCAGCAGGTCCAAGTTCCCCTGACTTGGACCTATATTGCTGTTCCTTCACCGTTGCTGGGTTAAAATCCTGAAACTCCCTACCTAACAGCACTGTGAGAGGACCTTCACCACACGGACTGCAGCAGTTCAAGAAGGCTCACCACCACGTTCTCAGGACAACTAGGGATGGGCAATAAATGCCGGCCTTGCCAGCAACACCCACCTCCGAGTATCAATTTAAAAAAAAAATTTAGTAGAGAGGAATGGTGGTTGTGAGGCCCACAGGAATGTTCCAGGCTGGGTTCATGGCCTGGAACACTCTAAGCGGCAAAAGTTTGGCCACCAAGAAATCAGTCTTCTAACAGAGGAGGTCAATTTCAAATTTGCGGTGATGTTTGAAGCTGGTCCTACTGGCTTCACCTTCAAGAGCAACACGGTGGCATAGTGGTTAGCACTGGTGCCTCACAGCGCCAGAGACCCGGGTTCGAATCTGACCTCGGGTGACTGTCTGTGTGGAGTTTGCATATTCTCCCCGTGTCTGCGTGGGTTTCCTCCGGGTGCTCCGGTTTCCTCCCACAGTCCAAAAATGTGTGGGTTAGGTTGATTTGGCTATGATAAATTGACCCTTAGTGTTAGGGGGGGATTAAATATGTGGGGTTATGGGGATAGGATGGGATATGTTAGGGGGAATTAAATACGTGGGGTTACAGGGGTAGGGTGGGATATGTGTACTGTGGGGATTAAAGCAGGGACAGGGTACTGGATTTGGATGATCAGCCATGATCGTATTGAATGGCGGAGCAGGCTCGACGGGCCGAATGGCCTACTCCTGCTCCTAGATTCTATGTTTCTATGTTTATGTTTCAACTGCTGCATTTTGCCACCCTCCCCATTTTGCCTGGGCAGCTCAGTGGGAACTCGAGGTGCATGAACACCTGCCTATATTATATGCAAATGGCCTGACCCTGGAAACCTCAGTGGGGTGCAATTCTCACTCCATTGTAGTTATGAAAGAGGATCGTGAATTTTTGACCGCATCATCTTTAACAAGTGCCCAAATATTTTTTATCACATACAGCAAAGGAAAGAGCAGAGGAAAAAGAGAGGAGGAAAAACTGAAAGAGGAAGAATTACTCCAAACCAAGGCTGAGGAGGAAGAGAAAAACAAACCATGGGAATCACCTTATGATATACTTTTCGATGCTTACCTCAGTGAAATTACAAGAAATATTTTACCACTCCCCAGCACAAGAGAACAAGTTGTGTCCCTTGCAGTGTAAGTACTTTTCTACACAATTTTGAGTGTAAGCTGGAATAAATTTAAAAAGTCCAAACAAGTAATATTTTTGAATCGGGTTCCTGATTCATAAAACTTGACCTGAGCTTCAAATGGTTATTTCATGGATATAGTTACGTAGAGAGACTACAGAAGCTCCTCAGAGCAGTAAAGTTATAAGGAAGATTTAATAGAAATGATCAAAATTATGAGGGGTTTTGATAGCACTTCCACTGACTGGTGGCTCGGTAACCAGTGGACACAGATTTAAGATAATTGGCAAAAGAACTTGAGGGAAGATGAGGAGAATTTTTTTTTACGCAGCTGTTCTGATCTGGAATGCGCTGCCTGAAAGGGTGGTGGAAGCAGATTCAATAGTAAAATTCAAAAGAGAATTGGATAAATATTTGAAGGGAAAAAGTTTAAACAGGACTATGGGGCAAGAGCAGGGGAGTGGGATTAATTGGATAGGTCTACCAAAGAGCCGGCACAGCCTTCTGTGCTGTATCATTCTATGATTCTATGACAGCTGCTGCATGAAACCTTGATCAAAGATCCTCAACTATAGGGCAGTCAACCTTTATAAGATGAATGCAATAATATTTGCAGACGCGACATCATCAGACCTCACGTGGTCAGATCACAACAACTCATGTAAAACAATGTCTCTGTTTGTTTTGCCTTTGCCAATCACCTTAAATCTGTGTCTTCTGGTCACCGACCCTTCTGTCACTGGAGACAGTTTCTCCTTATTTACTCTATCAAAACCATTGGTGGGTTGGCTATTTAAATACTCTGAGGCTATGTGCCTCATATTTAACCTGTCTTCCAGGTTTAACCCTGGCTGGCCGGGTTTCCCGAGCCTCGGGGAAACCCAGCAGCTAAAGGGAGGCAAGGAATGCTTCGTGGAAAAGGTGTGCCTTTACAGCACTGTTTGTGCTGTCAGAAGGAGCAGGAGTGCTTCCTGCCAGCCCACCAAGCTTACCTACTTCCCTGCCTGCCCGCCATCAGACCGCCCCCCCCCCCCAACCACCCAAGGGATCGGCAACCACCCTCTCCCCCCAAGTTCGGACACCACCGCCACCGCCCCCCACCTCGGTATCTGGCTAACCCAGCTGCAGGCTCCCTACCTCCTCTTGGGCTGCGGCCTCCTCCGCAGCGTTCCCCACCCGACAGGGAGCCAAGCCTGTCAATCAGACTGGTTTCCGGGTGAGGAACCTGCTGGAAAAAAAAGGCACACGTTTACTCCACAGAGTGAGGGGAAACCCGACCGAGTTTCCTGGCCAAAACTCCTTTTCCACCCCCCCCCACCCCAGCTCACAAGACCCGCCCCAGTGAATATCGGGGCCTTTGATTCCACAAATAACTAATAGGAACTCACTAAAATTGCACTGATAACTACTAGTAATATTGGTAACACTCAGATTCTACTCATAACCAACAGTAATATAATAACTCACTGATAGTCTATATGTAACTCGTAGTAATAGGTGTAATACCTCAATATCCTACCTGTAACTCGTAGTAATCTATAACCTGCTGATATTCACCCTGAAACTACAACCAGAATCCCCCTGCACTGTACAACTTGTGGTCAGGCCTGATCTTTCTCCCTATCTCCTTGGACTCTGGTTTGGACTCTGTTTTTGTGTGAGGGTGACAACTCTAAACTGGGATCTTCAGTCAGAGTCGACCTGTACTTGGACTTCACACGTCAAAACCAGCCGGCACAGACCGACCTGAGCCAAACCAAGAGATTGCACAAAGGACAGCAGGCTCATTATTTCGGGCACTTCTCACAGACCACATCGTCCTAAACTCAGCTCACTACTAACATTTCTAAACCATTCCCTGGGCTTGGACTCAATAAAGGAGAGTTTTCATAGAATGATTACAGCACAGGAAGAGGCACTCTCTCTTGTAACCCCATTCTCTCCAGATCTTTTTATATTCCTCCTATTCAAACATTTATCTCATTCCCAATAAATTATGTTCTAGTCTCTACCTTGATAGCCACTTATGATCACTTGTGCAGCCCATGATCTAATAGCCCTCAGTTCCTGCTCCCTTCCCCTTTGTTTCTTCCAGTGAGAGTTCTTGGTCTCCGTCCCCTTGTTCCCCATTCACCCACCAGTGGTAAAAAAAAATTCACTATTTACCCACAGGTAATGTGGAGGTTTGAGGAGGTTTCACTCACCCCTTTACTGGCTGCTCATCTCACGGCACCGCTACCAGTCACCACATTGGTGCTGCTCCTGGCTCTGCAGGAAATGTTGGTCCCCAGGTCCAGCACTTTCCCTTTCCCCCCCACCTGAGCCCCAATCCCCCTCATGCCCAGTCCCCTTCTCTCCCCTGATCCCCGGTCTCCATCTCTCCCCATTTCACAGTCTTCCTGTGAAATGGGAAGAGCTGTGGCTCAGTGGGTAGCACACTCGTCTCTGAGTTAGAAGGTTGTAGGTTCAAGTCCCACTCCAGGGACTTGAGTACATAAATCTAGGGTGACACTCCAGTGCAGTGCTGAGGGAGTGCTGCACTGTTGGAGGTGCCGTCTTTCGGATGAGACGTTAAACCGAGGCCCTGTCTGCTCTCTCAGGTGGACGTAAAAGATCCCATGGCACTATTTCGAAGAAGAGCAGGGGAGTTATCCCTGGTGTCCTGGCCAATATTTATCCCTCAATCAACATCACTAAAACAGATCATCTGGTCATTATCACATTGCTGTTTGTGGGAGCTTGCTGTGCGCAAATTGGCTGCCGCGTATCCCACATTACAACAGTGACAGCACTCCAAATGTACTTAATTGGCTGTAAAGCCCTTTGAGACGTCCGGTGGTCGTGAAAGGCACTATATGAATGCAAGCCTTTCTTTCTTTCCCTCTATCCTCTGACCCCCCATTCCCCAGTCTCCTCTGACCCCCAGGAGAGAGTGCCATTTAAATTGGCTGAGTTTCCAGCTGTCACTTCTGGACAGGCTGGCCGTTCATGAGGCTGCTTTCCTACCTGGGAGTTGAACTTCCTTCTTCATCTCTATTCTCACATAACTCCGTTGAAATAGTTTTGATTTTGATAGGAAGGCCCCACAAGGAAAATGTATGCCTCCCCTGTTCCAGGCTCTTCCCCCACCCCCCATGACACCCTGCCTGAACCCCCTTACTCACATTTACTTGAGTGCTGGTAGTGGCCATGGGTTGCCCTATTTTCCAGAGGCTGGCAGTCGATTCCCATCTACGCCCTGCCTGGAACAGACGGGAAATGGACTGAAGGAATTTTAGTGAGTCCCATGGAGTTAAAGTAGCCCAAGCCTAATTTCTGCAGGCAGTGGGTGCGTTTCCAATGCACCTCGCCACCCACGTGCCCAAAGCCCGCCCAGAATTAAAATTAGTGCCTTTATTTCTCAGGAGTCCTTCCTCTTGTCCAGCATCTTCTCTAGCTCTCAGGGCTTTAGTCGTTCATCTGCTTTTTCCCCCCCACATTCTCCAGACATCTGATGCTTGAGAGACTGCCTTCTCAGCCATTTGAGTTCATGTTTTAGAACCCATTAACTATATTTTAAAATCCTTGGGAACAAGCGCTAGGAACCAATTTCTTAACATTAAATTGCTCAATTTCTTGAACATCTGTACATTTTCCATTTCTTACCAGTTTTCAGGTGCCCTGCATTTCTAACACCAATTCTTTATAGGTACCATTGCAGTCTTTCCTTACATTTTAAATTTACATCAGTAAGACTCCGGAGTGAGGTAGAAATAATTCAATATTGCATCATCCTACATGGGAAAACTGTCCCACTTTGCTCTAGCCTGCTAATAATTCAAAAGCCCTTTGTGATCTCCTTTCTTAAAATTTAGCATTAGGCTGTATTTATCAGATTTATTGGTTTCCACTCCACCCTCTGCCATTTAAAAATAGTCAGAATAATATCTCTGTTATGGATTCACAGACAGCTAGGCTCCAGTTTCCACTGTGAAGCGTGCTACATCTTAACTTGAACTGTTTCAAAATTGCTAAAGATACAGAAAAATTTCCTATTTGACACAGGTTAAAAATTTTGAAGGTAAAATATATGAAAGTTAACTATGAAGTGAAGATTTGATATATGAAGTTTTTTGATCATAATCTATTTTCTTTGCTATATGATTGCTACCTGCAGCTCTCTGCATTGACTAATAGGGGAACCAGCCAGTGCTCAGGAATTTCAAAGTACCCATGCCGCTACAGATTAGCCTACTTCCAAGTAACAGTTTGTCTCAGTTAGTGGCACTCTCATCTCTGAGGCCAGTGAGAAGAGTATTAGAGAGTTGAGTCTGAGGTGACAAAGCATAGCTAAGGGCTTTAGTAGCAGTGGAGGTGAGATAATGGCAGAGGCATGCAATTTAGTGGAGGTGGAAATAAACGTTCTTGTTGATGGATAGGATATGGGCTTAAAGCTCAGCTCATGGTCAAACACAGCACCAAGGCTACCCACTATCAGTTTCAGCCTGAGCATACAGCCAAAGAGGGGATTGTAGTCAGGGGAAAGAGTACAGAGGTTTTGATGGAAGCTGAATAAGTTGCTGCAATCTTCCCAATTTGTAATTGGAGAAAGTTCTACCTCATCCACAATCTGAGCCTCGATTTTAACGTGGGGCATGAATGGAGTGGGCAGGGTGCGGGAATGAAGAGAAACCCCTGCGAAGAGTTCATTTTGAGGCCTGGGCCATTTAACTCTCTGGCCTCATTTGCATGTCAGAATGCTGACTCCCACTCGAAGCCAGCAGGAATGACGCACCACCGGCTTCAGGCGGAAGACTAAATTCGCGGGTGGGTCAGGCCGCTGCCAATGGCTCACAGAAACAGTCCCCGGCAAGGTAAGTGATGAAGGGGGTGGAGTTGGGATCGGTAAGGTTCATGTTTGGGGCGGGGGGGAGGAAAGAGAAGCCCAGGGCAAGGGAGGCCGAAGGTATCCTTGTGGGGCAAGGAGGAGCACCTATAAAAAGTTTTTTTAAATAACTTACATGGGCCTCCTTTAGCCAGGATGCAACCTGCCAGCAGCTTTCATTGATTGGTTCAAGACTGTGTGGCCTGCAGTCAACCTGCAGTTAAAATGGCACGTGTGTCCCAATGACATCATCGGGATGCGACCACCACTTAAATTAGGCCCCTACTCATCTGGGTGGGCAAGCTTCCCCTGCCTGAATTCAGGCAAGTTAAGATGTGGGGGCGGAAGCGTGTTGGAAACACAGCGCAAACTCCCTTCCACCCCCACCATCTTAATCCTTCTGTTTGCACCGTTCCTGTCTGGCAGGGGATTTATAATCAGGCTTATGATGTCAGACAAGCAGTCTAACAACACAGATATGACCATGGAGTTGAGGGAAGTGGTAGAGAGGTAGAGCTGAATATTGTCAGCATGCATATGAAAACTGACCCCATGCCTACAGATAATGTTGCTAAGGGGTAACATGAATGCACAAAAGAGACCAATGGTGGAACATTTGGGTACTCTGAATGTTACTGTCCAAGGCAGGACAGGAAGCAAATGCTGGAGATTTGTTGGGCATGTTGTGACAGTAGGAATAGAACCAAGCATGAGCAGTCTTGTGGACGCGAACTATCGCAGAGGGGCTACAGAGGAAATTAGAGTGTTCGACTGTGTCGAACACCACAGAGAGATAAAGAAGGTCAAGTAGCTGCAGTCACAAGTCAATCACAGTGTAAATCTCCACAATGAAATTCTCATATATTGGCCCGTATTTTCCGATTGGAGGCTTCCTGCGTGCGGAGGCCTCCGATCTGGAAAACATCTACGCTCCAGAGGTCCGGCCATTTCCGCTCCTGAGCCTCTGCTTTACGAAATGCGCAGGGCCCAGGTATCCCAGGGGCACATGCGGTTCACAAGCGTCCCTGGGATCACGTGGGCCATGGGGAACCAATGAAAGAAGGGAATCTCCCTTCATACTTTTGACAGCTTAGACCTGTCAAAAGTATGAATGAAGATCACTCCAAAAACAGATCAACATTAAATTAAAAAATGTTTAAATCACATTTTTTAAATTAGTTAAAATTACATTAAATTAAATGGCCCATATTTTCCGATCGCAGGCCTCCCGCGGGCGGAGGCCTGCGATCTGGAAAAATCTGCGCCCTTACCTGAGGGCTCCCGGGAGGTGCACAGTTCCGATGCTGGGCCTCTCCAAACTGCCGGTGCGTAGGGCCCACGTATCCCAGAGGCACAGGTAGTTCGCAGCGTCCCTGGGATCACGTGGGCCATGGGGAGCCAATCAAAGAAGGGAATCTCCCTTCATACATTTGACAGGAAGACCTGTCAAATATATGAATGGAGATCACCCCCAAAACATAGTAAAACTTTAAATAAATTTTTAAAATAGCATCATTTTTAAAATGACTTGAAAGTACAATAAATTAACTATTTTAAACAAAACTTTACATTTTTCAAAATAATAATTAAAGTTTTTTACGGGGCTAAAAATAAACTTACCTTTCTTGAGCTTTCTTGACAGATCGGAAATGCCGGTTTCCAGCGCATGCGCAGTGCATGCCTGAAACCGGCATTTCTGATGTCCCTACGGGTGGGTACACAGCACGTACCTACCCATAGGGATCAGAATATCCGGCCCAATATTTTGAACAAAAATTTTATTTTTTGAAAAAATAATTAAAATTTTTTACGGGGCTAAAAATAAACTTACCTTTTTTAAAAGTATTTTTAAATTATAAATGAGTGAAAACAATTTATATATTTTTACTATTTTAAATTCTTATGCTAGTAAAAGCAGGCCTTACGCCTGCTTTTACCAGGCATAAGATTTTTAAGGGATTTCAGCGGGCGGAGGTTCTGCAGAAAGCGAAACACTCCACCCGCAGAGGCCCTTCTCCAGGGCAGGCGTGCGATCTGTCAAGAGGATTCTTAACAGATCGGAAGTGCCGGTTTTCAGTGCATGCGCTTCGCATGCCTGAAACAGGCACTTGCGAGGTCCCTACGGGTGTGTACACAATTCGTACACACCCGTAGGGATCGGAAAATACGGGCCATTGTTTTAAGGACATTAGAAAGCATGGAACATTAGAAAAAAAAAGGAAATTCTTTGAAACTGCGTAAGTTGCTTTTGTGAATATGCAAGATATATTCAGGTACATTTCGACATGTACCCTAGCAAACTGGAAGAACTTGGAAAAATTAGTGATTAAATTGAGCTTCAAGCCTCTTTTCCCTTAATCTGTCTGTGTTCAGTCTGTGTCAGTATACATGCTTCTCCTCCTGCCCTGGATAGTAACATCCAGAGTACCCCAAGGTTCTATCCTTGGCCTCTTCCTTTTCCTTGTTCATGTTACCCCTTGGTCCTATAATCGGCAATTGTTTTTTTTACCCTGTTTAATTTTCAATACTAGGTTTGTTGCTGAAAAGATGGGTGGACCTATAGATAAGGATAAGTTTCATGAATTCAACTGGGAACTTCACATTGCTGAACTGAAATTTGAATTAAAATCCAACATCATCCCTATTGGGAAAATTCAGAAAGGAATCTACTACCACAGAGCCCTTCTATTCAAGGTAGAAACTCTGTTGCCTTTTCTAGTAAACAATTAAATTGCTCTTTCATATAGTTTCCAAAGTAAAGTAATTTAAAGTATCTGTAATAACTTGCTTGATAAACCCATTTTTTTTCTTCAGGCTTTAGCAGATAGAATAGGGATCAGTTGTAGTCTTGTTCGTGGAGAGTACAACCGAGCCTGGAATAAAGTCATGTTGATTGACCACTCTCCTCAAGATACTACTGGGCTTCTCATTCCACCAAAGGCATACGTAGTAGATCTCATGCACCAAGTCGGCAACTTGATGAGGATTGACAGTCCAGATGCAGCACACTATGAAAGTTCTGCTGGTTGTTCCCATACACATTGTAAATGTTGCAAACAATTGTCTTGGTACCTAGATCACCTTGAGAAAAACACATAAGTTGCTAAATTCTCTGCATTCAACAACCTTGAAAAACATAAACACATAACAAAATGTTGCTGCAAAATCATAAATGCCATATTAAAATGGACCATCAAGTCACTATTCAAATTTATTTAGTTCATATATTTATGATCATCTTCTATGTTATTTCTTTATCACTTGGTGTAATTGCCTTGTTTCTGAATAAGAATATTTGACTATAGTTGACATGCTTGTATGTTACTTGATTTTCATAAAGACAAACACTCAATGCCTCTTCTGCCTGTTAGCATTCCCACAAATTGAGTATATGTGTTATTTTACTTTATAAATTGTATACCAAATAATAAAGTAATATTGTAATCATAGAACCATTTCTTATTGAAAAAACATTATTAATGTCCATTCTCCTATTACTGAATGTTTTAAAAATATGAGTCAAACAGTTGTAGTTTATATTATCTTTTCTTGTGCTACAGTTCAGAACTGAATTCATAGCCTACATCTTAAAGATGCAGGGAGAATCATCTAGCTGTAGGTAAATTCACCACTAGGTTTTAGCCAAATAGAAAATTGCATTATGGACATTTTGAGTCATCATCCTTTGCTAAACTGTTCAGAAATCTATTTCTGCAGTCACAAAATCACCAATTTAGCAATTTGTTGGTGAATGGATCCTGTCTACTGTGGACTCAACCAAATCGTCCACTGTGAGTACAGAGTTTCTGTACATATGGAATTTAGATTTAATGATGCAAGATCTAAAAATCATGCCTTCTGTAACACAGAAAAAATTCACCAGGAATTCCCTTGATTAGCCACTGTAACTTTAGTGAAAGCTCCATTTATGCGGTGTATCTAGGGTTTCTGCGATTTTCCGCCGAAGTTACGTTGGTCAGTTGGGAGAACCTCTGAGGAAATTCTTATGCTGTCTCAGCTTGCTGCATGCAAGATCAGACTACTGCCATTGTGGCTGGGTTTACAAGTATGGAAAGGGGCTTGCACGGTCTCACAGCAGTCCAGCAATCTGTGCTCCAATTGATGGCTAGGAATGCTGAGGCGCCGTCCCGGGGCAGTGGCAGTGGCTCCATGGAGCAAGAACCTGCTGTCCTCTCTCAGGATGACAGCATTCCTACTCCCACCACTGCTACTCCGCCAGTGCCCTTGCTGCTGCCTGTCGTCCAGCCAGCCCAGAGTGCTGTCGCCCATGCTGAGGTGGTGCAGTCTACAGCTGGGCCTTCTCGGCCCAGAGCTCCTCAATGTCGTCTTGCAAGGCCATCTGCACTCTCGCCCACAGAAAGTCAGCAGCCTTCCACCAGCCATGCTACAGCCACTGGGGTAGCACTTCGTAGGGGCAAAAGAGTAGGCAAAGGAACACGAAATACTAAGGGAATGCACAAGGGTGATTAGTTGATGTGTAGTATTGGAATTGTAAAAATAAGCAGAGTGGATCAGGAAGGGACAGAGAGAGTAACAAAGGTAATAAGGCATCCGTGACTAAGGTGACATCAGGGAAAAAGAGAAATGTCAAAGCTAAAGGCACTATATCTGAATGCGCGAAGCATTCACAACAAAATAGATGAATTAATAGCGCAGATAGAAATGAACAGGTTTTATCTAATAGCCATAACAGAGACGTGGTTGCAAAGTGACCAAGGTTGGGAACTAAATATTCCAGGATACATAACTTTTAGAAGGGATAGGCAAAATGGAAAAGGTGGCGGGGTAGCCCTGATAATACATGATGGGATAAAGACAGTAGAGAGAAAGGATCTTAGCTCTGAAAATCAAGATGTAGAATCAGTTTGGGTGGAGCTAAAAAACAGCAAGGGACAGAAAACATTGGTGGGAGTTGTTTATAGGTCCACAAACAGTAGTTATGTAGGGCAGAGTATAAATCAGGAAATTAGAGACACATGTAACAAGGGTAATACAGTAATCATGGGGGACTTTAATCTACATATAGACTGGGCAAACCAAATTTGCAGTAATAGTGTGGAGGACGAATTCATGGAATGTATGCAAGATAGTTTTCTAGACCAGTATGTTGAGGAAGCAACTAGGGAACAGGCCTATTTTAGATCTAGTATTGTGCAATGAGAAAGGGTTAATTAATAACCTTGTAGTAAAGGGGCCTTTAGGGAAGAGTGACCATAATATGATAGAATTTTATATTGAGTTGGAAAGTGACTTAGTTAAATCTGAAACTAAGGTCTTAAATCTAAACAAAGCAAACTACGTAGGTATGAGGGGTGAGTTGGCTAAGGTAGATTGGGAAACTATATTAAAAGGTATGACAGTGGACGAGCAATGGCTAGCATTTAAAGAATTAATACATAATTTACAACATAATTTAAGGCACAAAAACCCCACAGGTAAAGTGATCCAACCATGGCTAACAAGAGAAGTTAAAGATCATATTAGATCAAAGGAAGAGGCTTATAATGCTGCCAAAAAGAGTAGTAAGCCTGAGGATTGGGAGGATTTTAGAATTCAGCAAAGGAGGACCAAGAAATTGATAAAGAAAGGGAAAATAGAATATGAGAGTAAACTAGCAAGAGACATAAAAACTGACTGTAAAAACTTCTATAGGTATGTAAAAAGGAAAAGATTAGCAAAAGTAAATGTGGGTCCCTACAGGCTGAGACAGGAGAAATTATAATGGGGAATAAGGAACTGGCAGAGAAATTAAACAAATACTTTGTGTCTGTCTTCACGGAAGAAGACGCAAAAAACTTCCCGTAAATAGTGGACAACCAAGGGTCGAGCGAGACTGAGGAACTGAAAGATATTAGTATTAGTAAAAAAGTAGTACTGGAGAAATTAATCGGACTGAAAGCCGATAAATCCCCTGGACCTGATGGCCTACATCAAAGGGCTGGATTTTGTCAGCCCCAAGGAGGCGGGTATGGAGGCGGGACTGCCAGTAAAGTTGCAGAAAGTGGGGGCGGATGGCAATCCCACCTCCGTGCCCTTTTGCCTGGAGGTGGGAAGCCGTCCTGCCCCGGGTTCCGTCTCCTCGAGGCGGGAAAGGGATTAAACAGGCAGAAAAAAGGATTAGTCCCATTTTACCTGTTCGAGTGCAGGCTTCCCAACCTCGGAGAACCCCGCCAGGGTGGAGGAGTCGAGTAGGATGTCTGCGGGGTTCGGAGGGGTCTGAAAATGCAATGTAGAGGTGAGTGATGGGTGCAAGTGTGGAGTGGTAAGTATGTGAGGTGAGTGTAAAGTGTTATAAAATGTTCACTTACCTTTGTTTCTGCCTACAGCCTTCAGCCGCGGTGGTTCCGGAGTCCCGATGTCTTCGTTGTAGATTTCACAGACTGGCTGTTGGATCCTTCGAACCAACAGTCATCAGATTTCTTTCTACAAACCAGAAAGGTTTGATGAGTCCTGAACACAAGGGCTCATCAAACTACACAGCAAGTCAGTGTTTGACAGCTTCACAGAGATGTCAAACGCTGACATTTCTTCTTTCAAGAAGTCTTGACAGATGGCACGTCAAACGTTGACGTGCTGTGTCAGTGACTTCCCTCTAATTGGCCTGCTGAGCCCGCAGGGCGGGCTTAACAAGGTCAATCAGGGGAAAATCCCGCTGGTTGGCCAGAGGCTGATGGAGGCGGGACTGAGACCCGACAAGTAGCAGTCCCGCCTCCAGCACGTCTCCATTCACAAAATCCAGCCCCTAGAGTTTTGAAAGAGTTGTCTATAGAGATAGTGGATGCATTGGTTGTCATTTTCCAAAATTCCATAGATTCTAGAATGGTTCCCGCGGATTGGAAGGTAGTAAATGTAACCCCACTATTTAAGAAAGGAGGGAGAGAGAAAACGGGGAACTGCAGACCAGTTAGCCTGACATCAATAGTAGGGATAATACCAGAATCTATTATTAAGGACGTGGTAACAGGGTACTTAGAAAATAATAATAGGATTGGGTAGTGTCAACACGGATTTATGAAAGGGAAATCGTGTTTGACAAATCTGTTGGAGTTTTTTGAAGTTGTAACTAGCAGAATAGATAAGGGAGAACCAGTGGATGTGGTGTATTTGGATTTTCAGAAGGCATTCAATAAGGTGCCACACAAGAGGTTATTAAACAAAATTAGGGCTCATGGGATTGGGGGTAATATACTGAGGGGGGAGGGTGAACAGCCAGAGGTCGTTGTCCATATCGGTACCAACGACATAGGCAGACAGAGGATGAGGTCCTGCAGGCAGACTATAGGGAGCTAGGAGAGAGATTAAAAAGCAGGACCTCAAAGGTAGTAATCTCCGGATTACTCCCGGTGCCACGTGTTAGTGAGTACAGGAATAGGAGGATAGAACAGATGAATGCGTGGCTGGAGAGATGGTGCAGGAGGGACGGCTTTAGATTCCTGAGGCATTGGGACCATTTCTGGGAAAGGTGGGACCTGTACAAAGCGGACGGGTTACACCTCAACAGAGCCGGGACCAATATTCTTGCGGGGAGGTTTGCTAGTGCTGTTGGGAAGGGTTTAAACTAGCTTAGCGGGGGGATGGGCACTGGCATTTCGGAGTAGGAAAGAGGAATAAGGTGCATAAAAGAGTGAGTGTGTTGGATAGTACTAGAGAAGAAAGTAGTACTAGGGGCGGAAGTAGTACCTTATGAGATAGAAGAAGACTAAGACTATGAAAAATTCAAAAATGGGTTTAGAATGCATATACGTAAACGCACAAAGTGTGGTGAATAAGGTTGGTGAGCTACAAGCACAATTAGCCGTGTGGCAATATGATGTGGCAATAACGGAAACGTGGCTTAAAAACGGTGAGGACTGGGCACTTAATATTCAAGGGTACAAGGTGTTCAGAAAAGATAGGAAAGGAAAAAAGGGAGGTGGGGTGGCAGTGCTGATTAAGGAAGACATTGTAGTGTTGGAAAGGGAGGATGTTCTTGAGGGGACAAGGACAGAATCCATTTGGTTAGAGTTGAGGAGCAAAAAGGGTATGATCACAGTATTGGGGGTATTCTACAGGCCTCCAAATAGTGAGAGGGAGGTATAGGAGCAAATCTGCAGGGAAATTGCAGAGATATGCAAAAGCTATAGAGTGGTGATATTGGGGGATTGGGGGACTTTAATTACCCAAATATCGATTGGGATAATGCAAGGGTAAAGGGAAAGGAGGGGGAGGAATTTCTGAAATGTGTTCAGGAAAATTTCCTTGACCAGTATGTTCTTGGCCCAACTAGGAAGGAGGCATTGCTGGATCTGGTGCTGGGCAATGAGGTGGGCCAGGTCGACCAAGTGTCTGTGGGAGAACACTTGGGTACGAGTGATCATCGTATCATAAGATTTAGATTAGCAATGGAGAGGAGCAAGGAACAATCTAGAGTGGAACTTCTAAACTGGAATAGGGCTAACTTCAATGGGTTGCGAAAGGATCTAGCTATAGTAAAATGGAACCAAAGACTGACAGGAAAAACTGTAACGGAACAATGGGAGATCTTTAAGGAGGAGATGTTCCAAGTCCAGGCTAGGTACATTCCAACAAGAGGGAAGAGTAAGGGAACCAAACCAAGGGCTCCTTGGATAACGAGGGAGATAGAGAAGATAATGAAACAAAAAAGAGGGTGTATGATTAATGTCAGGTGAATTCTTCAAGGGAGAACCAGACAAATACAAAAATGAGAAGTCGCACAACACCAGGTTATAGTCCAACAGATTTATTTAAAATTACAAGCTTTCGGAGCTGTCGCCCCTTCCTCAGGTAGAGTTACTGTGAGACAATCTACCAGAATTCACAGAATATAAACACAGAGAAAATGCATTCAATCTTTCCCTACATCAAAAACACACTAAGAGCACAGCCAAGACAATGAAATGTGTCCCAGGGGGTCCAACGTGTCAAAACACCTGCTGGCTGCATATCCTCTCCATTTGGGTTTGTTTCTTGTGTTTGTTTCTTGTGTTTGTTTTTTTAAAAGCTGGAAAGACCGGCAACGATGTCAAGTCACGTTCTGTATCGTGACATGAACCCGATATCCCGATTGAGGCCGTCCTCATGAGTGCGGAACTTGGCTATCAGTTTCTGCTCGATGATTTTGCGTTGTCGTGTATCCCAAAGGCCGCCTTGGAGAACGCTTACCCGCAGATCCGAGGCTGAATGCCCCTGACTGCTGAAGTGTTCCCCGACTGGGAGGCAACCCTCCTGCCTGGCGATTGTTGCGCGGTGTCCGTTCATACGTTGTCTCAGTGTCTGCATGGTCTCGCCGATGTACCATGCTCTGGGGCATCCTTTACTGCAACGTATCAGGTAGACAACGTTGGCCGAGTCACATGAGTATGTACCATGTACCTGGTGGGTAGTGTCCTCACGTGTGATGACGGTATCTGTGTCCATGATCTGGCATGTCTTGCAGAGGTTGCCGTGGCAGGGTTGTGAGGGGAAGTGAAGATGAAAATAAGATTGACAAACAGAGAATATGAGAGTAGAATGGCGGTTAATATAAAAGGGAACCCAAAAATCTTCGACCGGCATGTAAACAGTAAGTGGGTAGTAAGAGGCGGGGTGGGGCCTATTAGAGACAAAGAAGGTGATATGCGCTTAGAGGCGCAGGGCAAGGCTAGAATAATCAATGAGTACTTTGTATCGGTGTTTATGAAGGAGGTGGATGCTGACAAAATATCGGTAGAAGTGGAAAAGGTAGAAGCAATGGAAGGGGTGAAAATTGATAGACAGGATGTACTAGAAAGGCTGGGTATGCTTAGAGTGGATAAGTCGCCTGGTCCAGATGGCTTGCATCCCAGGTTGCTAAGGGAATTGGGGGGGGAGATAGCGGAAGGGCTTGCCATAATCTTCCAATCTTCCCTAGATGCGGGGGAGGTGCCTGAGGATTGGAAAGTGGCAAATGTGACACCGTTGTTCAAGAAAGGGTATAAGGACAATCCTAGGAGCATTGGTTAAGGAACAGAAAACAGAGAGTAGGAATAAATGGGTCATTTTCGGGTTGGCAGGCTGTAACTAGTGGGGTACTGTAAGGATCAGTGCTTGGGCCTCAGCTATTCACAATCTACATCAATGATTTGGATGAGGGGACCAAATGTAATATATCCAAGTTTGCTGATGATACAAAACTGGGTCGGAATGTAAGTTGTGAGGAGGATGCAAGGAGGCTTCAAGGAGATATAGACAAGCTAACTGAGTGGGCAAGAACATGGCAAATGGAAAATAATGTGGAGAAATGTGAAGTTATCCACTTTGGCAGGAGAAATAGAAAAGCAGTGTATTTTTTAAATGGTGAGTGATTGAGAAATGTTGGTGTTCAGAGGGACCTGGGTGTCCTTGTACACGAATCACTGAAAGTTAACATGCAGGTACAGCAAGTAATTAGGAAAGCAAATGGTATGTTGGCCTTTATTACAAGAGGATTTGAGTATAAGAGTAAAGACGTCTTACTGCAATTATATAGGGCCCTGGTGAGACCACACCTGGAGTATTGTGTACAGTTTTGGTCTCCTTACCTAAGGAAGGATATACTTGCCATAGAGGGAGTGCAACGAAGGTTCACCAGACTGGTTCCTGGGATGGGGGGATTGTGCTATGAGGACAGATTGAGTAGACTAGGCCTATATTCTCTGGAGTTTAGAAGAATGAGAGGTGATCTCATTGAAACATACAAAATTCTTACAGGGCTTGACAGGGTAGATGCAGGGAGGATGTTTCCCCTGGCTGGAGAGTCTAGAACCAAGGGTCACAGTCTCAGAACAAGGTGTCGGCCATTTAGGACTGAGATGAGGAGACATTTCTTCACTCAGAGGGTGGTGAATCTTTGGAATTCTCTACCCCAGAAGGCTGTGGAGGCTCAGTCATTGAGTATATTCAAGATAGAGATCGATAGATTTTTGAATATTAAGAGAATCAAGGGATATGGGGATAATTCAGGAAAGTGGAGATGAGGTAGAGGATCAGACATGATCTTATTGAACGGAGGAACAGGCTCGAAGGGCCAAATGTCCTACTCCTGCTCCTATTTCTTATGTTCTTATGTGAGAGAACCAACATGAGGGAAAAACCTACTTGACCTCGTCCTCACCAATTTACCTGTCGCAGATGCATCTGTCCATGACAGCATTAGTAGCAGTTACCACCGCACATTCCTTGTGGAGACGAAGTCCCGTCTTCACACTGAGGACACCCTCCATCATGTTGTGTGGCACTACCACCATGCTAAATGGATAGAGTCAGAACAGATCTAGCAGCTCAAAACTGGGCATCCATGAGGCGCTGTGGGCCATCAGCAACAGACTTGTATTCCACCACAATCTCTAACCTCATGGCCCGGCATATCCTTCACTCTACCATTACCATCAAACAGGTGACCAACCCTGGTTCAATGAGGAGTGCAGAAGAGCATGCCAGGAGCAGCACCAGGTGTACCTAAAAATGAGTTGCCAACCTGGGGAAGCTGCAACACATGCATGCTAAACAGCGGAAGCAGCATGCTACAGTCAGAGCTAAGCGATCCCACAATCAACGGATCAGGTCAAAGCTCTGTAGTCCTGCCACATTCAGTCATGGAGGAGGAGGCTCCATGAATATCCCCATCCTCAATGATGGCGGAACCTAGCACATGAGTGCAAAAGACAAGGCTGAAGTGTTTGCAACCATCTTCAGCCAGAAGTGCCGAGTGGATGATCCATATCGGCCTCCTCCTGAGGTCCCCACCATAACAGAAGCCAATTCGATTCACTCCACGTGATATCAAGAAACAGCTGAGTGCACTGGATACAGCAAAGGCTATGGGCCCCGACAACAACCCGGCTGTCGTGCTGAAGACTTGTGCTCCAGAACTAGCCACGTCTCTAGCCAAGCTGTTCCAGTACAGCTACAACACTGGCGTCTATCCGACAATGTGGAAAACTGCCCAGTTGTGTCCTGTCCACAAAAAGCAGGACAAATCCAATCCGGTCAATTACCACCCCATCAATCTACACTCAATCATCAGCACAGTGATGGAAGGTGTCGCCGACGGTGCTATCAAGCGGCACTTACTCACCAATAACCTACTCACCGATGCTCACATTGGGTTCGCCAGGACCACTCGGCTCCAGACCTCATTACAGCCTTGGTCCAAACATGGACAAAACAGCTGCATTCCAGAGGTGAGGTGAAAGTAACTGCCCTTGAAATCAAGGCAGCAGTTGACTGAGTGTGGCATCAAGGAGCCCTAGTAAAATTGAAGTCAATGTGAATCAGTGGAAAAACTCACCACTGGCTGGAGTCATACCTAGTACAAAGGAAGATGGTTGTGGTTGTTGGAGGTCAACCGTCTCAACCCCAGGACATCGCTGCAGGAGTTCCTCAGGGCAATGTCCTAGGCCCAGCTGCTTCATGAATGACCTTACCTCCATCATAAGGTCAGAAGTGGGGATGTTCGCTGATGATTGCAGTGTTCCATTCCATTTGCAACTCCTCAGATAATGAAGCAGTCCAAGCACACATGCTGCAAGACCTGGATGACATTTCGCACCACACAAGTGCATGGCAATGACTATCTCCAACAAGCTAGAGTCCAACCACCGCCTTGACATTCAATGGCATTACCATCACCGAATCCCCCACCATCAACATCCTGGGGGTCACCATTGACCAGAAACTTAACTAGACCAGCCACATAAATATTGTGGTAACAATAGCGGGTCAGAGGCTGGGTATTCTGTGGCGAGTGTCTCACCTCCTGACTCCCCAAAGCCTCTCCACCACCTACAAGGCACAAGTCAGGAGTGTGATGGAATACGATCCATGTGCCTGGATGAGTGCAGCTCCAACAACACTAAGGTAGCTCGACACAATCCAGCACAAAACAGCCCGCTTGATTGGCACCCCATCCACCACCTTAAACATTCACTTCCTCCACCACCAGTGCAACGTGCCTGCAGGGTGTACCATCTACAAGATGCACGTAAGCTACTCGCCAAGGCTTCTTCGACAGCAGCTCCCAAACCCACGAGCTCAACCACAGGACAAGGACACCAGACGCATGGGAACACCATCACCTGCAAGTTCCGCTCCAAGTGACACACCATCCTGACTTGGAAATATATCACCGTTCCTTGATTGTCGCTGAGTCAAAATCCTGGAACTCCCTTCCTAACAGCACTGTGGGAGTACCTTCACCCACACGGACTGCAGAGGTTCAAGAATGCGACTCACCACCACCTTCTCAAGGGCAATTAGGGATGGGCAATAAAAGCTGGCCTTGCCGGTGACGCCCACATCCCAGGAATGAATTTAAAAAAAGGACTGCACCCTCATGATGGCCAAGTTGTGGAGGATGCAGCAGACCACCACGAAATGGTACCGCTCCAGCAGTCAAGGCAGCAGAACCGTTCCTTCAGAACTCCGATGGTGTGCTCGATGAGGTTCCTCATGGCAGCATAGCTCTCATTATATGATTGCTGGCCACGAGTGGTGGGGTTGCGGAGGGGAGTGATCAGCCAGGTGTGGAGGAGCGGATAGCCCTTGTCTCCGAGCAGCCACCCTCTGGTTTGATGTGATGGCTGGAAGATTGCAGACACTTCGGACTGGTGCAGGATGAAGGAATCATGACTGCTGCCAGGATACCAGGCATTCGCCATCATCATGTGCTGGGCATGGTCGCACACCAACTGCACATTAAGTGAGTAGTAGCCTTTGCGATTGCGTTATATCTCAGGATTGATACGCGGTGTCCTCAAAGCCGCCTATGTCCAGTCGATTGCGCCCTGCACGATGGGGAAGCCTTATCTCCTGGCTAAGCCACATGCCCACTCCTCCTGCTTCTCTCTGTTCAGAGAGAAGACAATAAAGTCCCTTCTGCTGGACTACAGAGCCTCTGTGACCTCCCGGATGCAGCGATGGACGGCGAACTGGGAGATGTTAGCTATGTTGCCTGCTCCAGACTGGAAGGATCCGGTGGCAAAAAATTGAGGCCGACTGTGACCTTGAGGGCTGCTGGCAGCGCCGTCGTGAGGCTGCAGGTCTGGTTTAAGGAGGTGGCAGAGTTCTGTGACCACCTCCTTGGTGAAGCAGAGCCTCCTAATAGATTGCTCCCGGCTTAAGTGCAGGTAGGAGAAGTGTTCCCCGCCTAACAGGGAGCCATGCTTGTCAATCAGGCTGGCTTCTGGGTAGGGAACCCGCTGTAACAAAAAAGGCTCACGCTATGGAGTCAAAACGGCACAGCAAGCGAGCCCAACCAGAACTCCTTCCCCACCACTCACAAAACCTGTCCTAGTCAAGATCGGGGCCAGAGTTACAAGGGTGGAGCTGATACATGAAGGGTGGAATTTAAGTTGGAATCCACATGGAATAAGTCAGAGCCGGAGACAGTTGCTGAGGAAAGATGTGTCTGTGAAAGCAAGTTTTATTAGATACCTGATCAAACACGAAGGGAAACAGAAAGCAATGAAGGTGACCAAGGTAAAAGAGACAAACTGAAATCCCGTTGGAGAGAAGATCTTCTTCAAGGTGGGCATTCCTGGAAGAGAAGTGGCAGTGAATTATGCACTAAAACAAAAGCAAAATACTGCGAATGCTGGAAATCTGAAATAAAAACAGAAAATGCTGGAAAAACTCAGCAGGTCACCAGATTTTCAGCATCCACAGTATTTTGCTTTTGTTATAGTATATGTTTGTTTGGCAGTTGTATTTGTGTATGCAAACTCCATTTTGAATACTGTGAATATCTGACCACCGAAATGTAGTTATGAGAAATACAATTGCCCTTTGTTCTGGGATATCTTCAGTTAGAGAAGTTAGAACTATATCTTGGGCAGCATGGCACAAAGCTAGAAGATATACAGAGCTAGTCAGCGACTCAATAGTAGTATACAACCAAGTAAGAAGTAAAGGAACAACATTTTTAGGCCATCTGCTAAATTTCAGTTTTAACTTCTTTACTAACAGTAAAGAAAGAAATACTTGTATTTATGTACTCCCTTATCACATTGTCAAAACATCTAAAAGCATGTTGCACGTGGAATGATAAAAGCACTGAAAAGAATGACCAGTTCATCTGCTTTTTGGTCATTTTAATTGATGGAGGAATGTTGGACGAGACGTCAGGAAAATTCCTACTCTTCTTGAATAATGTCATAGGATCTTTAATATCTCATCCAGCGGATGGCACCTTCAACAATTAAGCATTCCCCTGGTATGGCACTAGAATTGCAGCCTAGGGAATGTACTCAAATCCTGGTGTTGAACTTGAACCCACTAGCTTCTGACCTAGTGGTGCACTGACAGCAACTAAGTTGAGCCAAACTAACTAAGTTGTATCTGGCACTTTAAGACAGGACAGAAACAATTATACATAGGCTGCATAATTCATATTTTAAAATCCAGTACATATACATACTTACAGACATGTGTATATTTCCATCAATTGCAGAATCCCACAATATAGTTAATCTTTTTCTTAGTTGGTCCTTGTCAGGGGATAGTGCTGATCCTTTTCCCTATTTTGGTTACTGAGGTAAAGTAAAACAAGCATATGCGAGTCTCTCAACATTCAGCCAAAAAGTTGCATCATTGTATCAATTCATAATCTTGAAACTATACTCCAACTTCACAGCAGTTATCATGGGTGACTTTAATCTACATATAGATTGGGCTAACCAAATTAGGAACAATACTGTGGAGGAGGAATTCCTAGAGTGTATACGGGATGGTTTCCTGGACCAATATGTCGAGGAACCAACTAGAGATCAGGCCATCTTAGACTGGGTATTATGTAATGAGAAAGGAATAATTAGCAATCTTGTTGTGCGAGGCCCCTTGGGGAGCAGCAATCATAATATGATAGAATTCTTCATTAAAATGGAGAGTGAAGTAGTTGACGCAGAGACTAGGGTCCTGAATTTAAATAAAGGAAACTACGATGGTATGAGGCACGAGTTGGCTAGGATGGATTGGGGAACGTTACTTAAAGGGTTGACGGTGGATAGGCAATGGCAAACATTTAAAGATAGCATAGATGAACTACAGAATTTGTTCATCCCTGTTTGGCATAAAAATAAAACAAAAAAGGTGACTCAACCGTGGCTAACAAGGGAAATTAGGGATAGCATAAGATCCAAGGAGAGGACATATAAATTGGCCAGAAAAAGCAGCAAACCTGAGGATTGGGAGCAGTTTAGGATTCAGCAAAGGAGGACAAAGGGATTAATTAAGAGGGGGAAAATAGATTGAGAGTAAGTTTGCAGGGAACATAAAAACTGACTAAAAGCTTCTATAGATATGTGAAGAGAAAAAGATTGGTGAAGTCAAGCGTAGGTCCCTTGCAGTCAGAATCAGGGGAATTTATAATGGGGAACAAAGAAATGGCAGACCAATTAAATACATACTTTGGTCTGTCTTCACAAAGGAGGACACAAATAACCTCCCAGAGATGTCGGGGAACATAGGGTCTAATGAGAGGGAGGAATTGAATGAAATCAGTATTTGTAGGGAAATGGTGTTAGGGAAATTAATGGGATTGAAGGCCGATAAATCCCCAGGGCCTGATAATCTACATCCTAGGGTACTTAAGGAAGTGGTCCTAGAAATAGTAGATGCATTGCTGGTCATCTTCCAAAATTCTATAGACTCTGGAACAGTTCCCATGGATTGGAGGGTAGCTAATGTAACCCCACTATTTAAAAAAAGGTGGTAGAGAGAAAACGGGAAATTATAGACCGGTAAGTCTGACATCGGTAGTGGGGAAAATGCTAGAGTCCATTATAAAAGATGTAATAGCAGAGCACTTGGAAAACAGTGACAGGATTGGACAAAGTCAACATGGATTTACAAAAGGTAAATCATGCTTGACTAATCTACTGGAATTTTTTGAGGAAGTAACTGGTAGAATAGATAAGGGAGAACCAGTGGATGTGGTGTATTTGGACTTTCAGAAGGCTTTCGATAAGGTCCCGCACAAGAGATTGGCGTGCAAAGTTAAAGCACACGGGATTGGGTGTAAGGTACTGTCTTGGATAGAGAACTGGTTGGCAGACAGGAAGCAAGGAGTTGGAATAAACGGGTCTTTTTCCGAGTGGCAGGCAGTGACTAGTGGGGTACCGCAGGGATCGGTGCTAGGACCCCAGCTATTCACAATATATATAAATGATCTAGATGAGGGAACTAGATGTAATATCACCAAGTTTGCAGACGACACAAAGCTGGGTGGGTGTGTGTGCTGTGAGGAGGATGCAGAGAAACTCCAGTATGATTTGGACAGGTTGGGTGATTGGGCAGATGCATGGCAAATGCAGTATAATGTGGATAAATGCGAGGTTATCCACTTCGGTGGCAAAAACAGGAAGACAGATTATTATCTGAATGGCAATAGATTGGGAAAAGGGGAAGTGCAACGAGACCTGGGTGTCCTTGTGCACCAGTTGCTGAAGGTAAGCATGCAGGTGCAGTAGGCGGTTAAGAAGGCAAATGGTATGTTGGCCTTCATAGCGAGAGGATTCAAGTACAGGAGCAAGGATGTCTTGCTGCAGTTGTACAGGGCCTTGGTGAGACCACACCTTGAGTATTGTGTGCAGTTTTGGTCACCTTATCTGAGGAAGGATGTTCTTGCCATGGAGAGAGTGCAGCAAAGATTCACCAGACTGATACCTGGGATGGCAGGAATGACGTATGAGGAGAGATTGGGTCGATTAGGCTTATATTTGCTCGAGTTTAGAAGAATGAGAGGGGATCTCATTGAAACTTATAAAATTCTAACAGGACTAGACAGACTAGATGCAGGAAGGATGTTCCTGATGGCGGGGGAGTCCAGAACCAGGGGTTACAGTCTAAGGATAATGGGTAAGCCATTTAGGACTGAGATGAGGAGGAATTTCTTCACCCAGAGAGTGGTGAACCTGTGGAATTCTCTACCACACAAGGCAGTTGAGGCCAATTCGTTAAATATATTCAAGAAGGAGTTAGATATATTTCTTAAGGCTAAAGGGATCAAGGGATATGGGGAGAAAGCAGGGACAGGGTATTGAATTTGGATGATCAGCCATGATCTCATTAAATGGCGGAACAGGCTCGAGGGGCCGAATGGCCTACTCCTGCTCCTATCTTCTATGTTTCTATGTTTCAATTAAAAGGCACAGTTTATATGACTCCTACCATTTGCATACAGCACAATTTTCTGTAACCTGTGCAAATTCTGCAGTTGTAATGGATTTTTCCACACCAAAAATTAGATTTGTTGAACCACATTTATTTATGAATCTCCACCGATGCTAATAAAACCATTCAATCGCACTTTATGACCTTAAGTCACTCCTATTGTGACATGTTTAACATACATGGCCAAGAGAAAACAGGTTCAAAATCTGTTGGGGAAAAATTTGGTATCGACCATTTTGGGGCGTTCCACTTCCTTCTTAGGACACTAACGTCAGAGAGCAGGGCGGAAACTTCAGCAGCACTGCACATTGGGCTGCGTTCACATGCTCCTTCCCTGCATTAAAGGGAAGGGCCATCACTATAGGCACTGCAATTTAAAAAGTACCTACCTGGACCACCAAGGCAGCCACGAACCCGCGCGATCAGCCTGGCACTCAAGCAGAGTGCCGGGCTGATCGATCACGGGCAGGAACCCACGAAAAAAACTAGAACAGGAAAGGCTAAGTTTTTTTTCCACTTACCTCGGCCACCTCGCCTTTAATCATCGCCCCCAAAGCGGCTGGCCGCCTGTGCACGCCTCCTGCAGCTGTCGGTGTTTTCGACCGGCGCTGCTGCAGGGGACGGAAGTCAATTTCGGGTCCGGGGTGCAACCGACTCTCTCTCTCTCACTGACTCTCCCTCTCTCTCAAACATGGACACAAAAGCTGAGTTCCAGAGATGATGTGCGAGTGACTGCCCTTGACATCAAGCAGCATTTGAACAAGAAGCCCTAGTAAAATTGAAGTCAATGGGGATCAGGGACAAACTCTCCACTGGCTGGATTCATACCTGGCACAACAACAAAAACAACTTGTATTTATATAGCGCCTTTAATTTAGTAAAACATCCCAAGGCGCTTCACAGGATTATTATAAGACAAAAAAAAATGGTTGTTGGAAGCCAATCAGCTCAGCTGCAGGACATCGCTGCAGGAGTTTCTGAGGGCACTGTCCTACTGCCAACTGTCTTCAGCTGCTTTATCAGTAGCATGAGTAGTAGCAGTTTGGATGTTTAAAATGTATCTAACAATGTTTTCTGTCAAAGCTCTGGGCCTGAGAAATCTTGGGCTCAAATTCATAGGGCTATCCAAAACAATCAGTGTTGGCGGTACGAAGACAAGGGAGCAAGACAACAACAACGACCCCGCCCCAGATACAACTTTACCATTTTTTTATGCTTGATAGCGAGACTGCCATTCACAGAGCATGCCAAAACTTGCAGTTTGTATACTCCGCACCTCCCCTGTTGCTCTTATCCTTCTGTTCAGCAGATGGAGCAGCACTAACAGCATTAATAGTCAGGGAAACAATTTTTAGGAGCAGTGAAGTTAACTGGAATTTATATAAAACATTTTTTCTTGGGGGGAGGAAAATATCAGAATAATAGTCTTTTACAGCATGTAATGCAATCTTATTGTAATACACTATCCATATAAGTCATTATTGACCATTCATACTATGTACATAATTATATAATGGTCATGATGCGGAGATGCCGGTGTTGGACTGGGGTGGACAAAATTGAGAGGTCGCACAACACCAGGTTATAGTCCAACAGTTTTATTTTAAATCACAAGCTTTCGGAGTTACAACTCCTTCGTCGGGTGAAGTGAGGAGATACAGAATCGTCAAAGCATATATAGATAGAGAACAATGCATGTGTAACTTACAATTGCAGACAACTAAATTCAATCATCCTGACTGTTTATCTGCCGAGGTGTGATAAAGTTAATCAGGTCAGCCAGGAAGGTACCACATCAAAGACATAGCAAGATACAACTGAGACAATGAGGTGGAGTCGCATGGGGTCTAACGTGTCAAAAGCTGCCATCTGTATGTAAAACGATTAACTTTAAAATTTTTACTTTTTTACTGGGAATCACATCTGTGAACAAGCCAACGACGACTCGAGTCCGGATCACGTCATGTATCGTGACATAAACCCAAGATCCCGGTTGAGACCGTCTTCATGAGTGCGGAACTTGGCAATCAGTTTCTGCTCGATGATTTTGCGTTGTCGTGTTTTCCTAAGGCCGCCTTGGAGAACGCTTACCCGCAGATCCGAGGCTGAATGTCCTTGACTGCTGAAGTGTTCCCCGACTGGGAGGTAACAATCCTGCCTGGTGATTGTTGCGCGGTGCTCGTTCATACATTGTCTCAGTGTCTGCATGGTCTCGCCGATGTACCATGCCGCGGTGCATTCTTTCCTGCAACAGACGGCAGCTTTTGACACGTTAGACCCCATGCGACTCCACCTCATTGTCTCAGTTGTATCTTGCTATGTCTTTGATGTGGTACCTTCCTGGCTGACCTGATTAACTTTATCACACCTCGGCAGATAAACAGTCAGGATGATTGAATTTAGTTGTCTGCAATTGTAAGTTACACATGCATTGTTCTCTATCTATATATGCTTTGACGATTCTGTATCTCCTCACTTCACCCGACGAAGGAGTTGTAACTCCGAAAGCTTGTGATTTAAAATAAAACTGTTGGACTATAACCTGGTGTTGTGCGACCTCATAATTATATAATCCAGTGTTTTCACTCAACCAGTAATCCAAAGAAGATAATGCCCAATGACATCTCCAGCAGTAAATGAGATGAAGATCAATTTTGGAATTGATTACTTCACCAATAAGAATTACGGCAGCTCTTATTTTCCCTTTCTTAGCTCAGAGATTCTGTAGTCTCTACTCCATAGATCAGAAATTGATTGCAGTGGGAATTGACCTGTGTCCATCCTCACTTTGTAACACTGACCATTCAGTGCCAACACTACTTGTATTTAACATAGAAAAACATCCCAAGGCACTTCATAGAGGACAAAAGTAGCAGGTGCCTTTGTGTGACGGTAAGGAAAGGTTGTCATAGAAACATAGAAAATAGGTACAGGAGTAGACCATTCGGTCCTTCGAGCATGCACCGCCATTCAATGCGTTCATGGCTGAACATGCTACCTCAGTACCCCATTCCTGCTTTCTCGCCATACCCCTTGATCCCCCTAGTTGTGAGTGTTATATCTAACTCCCTTTTGAATATATTTAGCGAACTGGCCTCAACAATCTTCAGTGGAAGAGAATTCCATAGATTCACCACTCTCTGGGTGAAGAAGTTCCTCCTCAGCTCAGTCTTAAATGGCTTCCCCTTAATCCTTAGACTGTGACCCCTGGTTCTAGTTTTCCCTAACATTGGGAACATTCTGCCCGCATCTAATTTGTCTAAACCAGTCAGGATTTTAAATGTCTCTATAAGATCCCCCCTCATTCTTCTGAACTCCAGAGGATACAAGTTCAGTTGACCCAATCTTTCTTGATATGTCAGTCCGGCCATCCCAGGAATCAATCTAGTGAACCTTCGCTGCACTCCCGCAATAGCAAGAATGTCCTTCCTTAAGTTAGGAGACCAAAACTGCGCACAATACTCCAGGTGTGGCCTCACCAAGGCCCTGTACAACTGCAGCATCACCTCCCTACTCCTGTACTCAAATCCCCTTACTATGAAGGCCATCATTCCGTTTGCTTTCTTGACTGCCTGCTGCACTTGCATTCCCACCTTCAGTGACTGATGTACCATGACGCCCAGGTCTCGTTGCACCTCCCCTTTCCCTAATCTGCCACCATTCAGGTAATAGTCCGCCTCTCTATTTTTACCACCAAAGTGGATAACCTCACATTTATCCACATTGTACTTCATCTGCCATACATTTGCCCATTCACCCAACCTGTCCAAGTCACTCTGTAGCCTCCTAGCATCCTCCTCATTGTTCACACTGCCTCCCAATTTAGTGTCATCCGCAAATTTGGAGATATTACATTTAATCCCTTCGTCCAAATCATTAATATATAATGTAAACAGCTGGGGTCCCAGCACCGAACCCTGCGGTACCCCGCTGGTCACTGCCTGCCATTCTGAAAAGTACCATTTACTCCTACTCTTTGTTTCCTGTGTGCCAACCAGTTCTCAATCCACATCAACACATTACCCCCAATCCCATGTGCTTTAACTTTGCTCACCAATCTCTTGTGTGGGACCTTGTCGAAGGCCTTCTGAAAGTCCAAATACACCACATCTACTGGTTCCCCCCTGTCCACCCTATTGGAAACATCCTCAAAAAATTCCAGAAGATTTGTCAAGCATGATTTCCCTTTCACAAATCCATGCTGACTTGGACCTATCATGTCGCCACTTTCCAAATGGTCTGTTATGACATCTTTAATAATTGCTTCCATCATTTTACCCACGACCGATGTCAGGCTGACCAGTCTATAATTCCCTGCTTTCTCCCTCCCTCCTTTTTTAAAAAGAGGGGTTACATTGGCCACCCTCCACTCCATCGGAACTGATCCAGAGTCTAAGGAATGTTGGAAAATGATCGTCAATGCATCCACTATTTCCAAGGCCACCTCCTTAAGTACTCTGGGATGCAGACCATCAGGCCCCGGGGATTTTTCAGCCTTCAGTCCCATCAATTTCCCCAATACCTTTTCCCGACTAATAAGGATTTCCCTCAGCTCCTCCCTCTTACCAGATCCTCTGACCCCTTTTATTTCCGGCAGGTTGTGTGTGTCCTCCACAGTAAACACCGAACCAAAGTACTTGTTCAATTGATCTGCCATTTCCTTGTTCCCCATTACGACTTCCCCTGTTTCCGACTGCAGGGGACCTACGTTTGTTTTTACTAACCTCTTTCTTTTTACATATTTACAGGAGCTTTTGCAGTCCATTTTAATGTTCTCTGCAAGCTTCCTTTCATATTTTATTTTCCCTGCCCTAATCAAACCCTTCGTCCTCCTCTGCTGAGTTTTGAAGTTCTCCCAGTCCCCGGGTTTGCTGCTACTTCTGGCCAATTTGTATGTAACTTCCTTGGTTTTAATACTATCCCTGATTTCCCTTGTTAGCCATGGTTGAGCCACCTTCCCTTTTTTATTTTTACGCCAGACCGGGATGTACAATTGTTGTAGTTCATCCATGCGATCTCTAAATGTCTGCCATTGCCCTTCCACTGATAGCCCCTTAAATATCGCTTGCCAATTTAACCTCGCCAATTCACGCCTCATACCCTCAAAGTTGCCCTTATTTAAGTTCTGGACCATGGTCTCTGACTTAACTGTTTCCTTCTCCATCCTAATGTAGAACTCCACCATACTATGGTCACTCTTCCCCAGGGGGCCTCGTACCACAAGATTGCTGATTAGTCCTTCCTAATTACACAACACCCAGTCCAGGATGGCCTCCCCTCGAGTTGGTTCCTCAACATATTGGTTTAGGAAACCATCCCTTAAACACTCCAGGAAATCCTCCTTCACCGTATTGCTTCCAGTTTGAGTAGCCCAATCTATATGCATATTAAAGTCACCCATGATAACTGCTGTGCCTTTTTTGCACACACCTCTGATTTCCTGTTTCATACCCTCCCCCACCTCACTACTGCTGTTTGGAGATCTGTACACAACTCCCACTAACGTTTTCTGCCCTTTGGTGTTCTGCAGCTCAACCCATATTGATTCCACATCCTCCAAGCTGATGTCCTTCCTAGCTATTGCATTAATCTCCTCTTTAACCAGCAATGCTACCCCACCCCCTTTACCTTTTATTCTATCCTTTCTGAATGTTGAATACCCCTGGATGTTCAGTTCCCAGCCTTGATTGTTCTGGAGCCACGTCTCTGTAATCCCAATCACATCGTATCCGTTAACATCTATTTGCACAGTCAATTCATCCACCTTATTACGGATACTCCTTGCATTAAGACACAGAGCCTTTAGGCTTGTTTTATTAACATCCTTTGTCCTTTTAGATTTATGATTTAGTATGGCCCTTTGTGTTTCTTGCCTTTGTTTACTCGGCCTTCCCCTTTTGTTTCTCACCCTTCTAACATTTGTTTCTGACTGCATATTACTTCCCCCTGTTTCGCTACATAGGTTCCCATTCCCCTGCCATATTAGTTTAAATCCTCCCGAACTGCTTTAGCAAATATTACCCCGAGGACATCGGTTCCAGTCCTGCCCAAGTGCAGACCGTCCCTTTTGTACAGGTCCCACTTCCCCCAGAACTGGTTCCAATGCCTCAGGAATTTGAATCCCTCCACTCCTGCACCACTGCTCAAGCCACGTATTCAATCTCACTATCCTGTTCTCTCTATTCTGATTAGCACGTGGCCCTGGTAGCAATCCAGAGATTACTACCTTAGAGGTCCTACTTTTTAATTTAGCTCCTAGCTCCCTAAATTCTGCTTGTAGGACCTCTTCCCGCTTTTTACCTATATCGTTGGTACCTACATGCACCACGACAGCTGGCTGTTCACCCTCCCTCTTCAGAATGTTCTGCAGCCGCTCCGAGACATCCTTGACCCTTGCACCAGGGAGGCAACATACCATCCTGGAATCTCGGTTGCGGCCACAGAAACTCCTGTCTATTCCCCTTACAATTGAGTCCCCTATCACTATAGCCCTACCACACTTTTTCCCGCCCTGCTGTGCAGCAGAGCCAGCCATGGTGCCATGAACCTGGCTGCTGGTGCCTTCCCCTGGTAGGCCATCTCCCCCAACAGTATCCAAAGCGGCATACCTGTTTTGGAGGGAGATGACCACAGGGGACTCCTGCACTACCTTCCTGATATTGCCCTGCTTCTTGGTCACCCATTCACTGTCTGTCCTAGCCTTTATCTGTCCACCTGTCATATTGGAAGTGTAACGTAGCCAGGCGTATGCAAGAAGGAAAAGGGGTGAAAAAAGAGGGATTTCAGCTCTTCTATAGAACATGAAGAATTTTTAGTTTCTTTAATAGATGCAAATATATATTTAACACACACATTAACCAGTGAATAAAACAACACATTATCTCAGAGTAGACCTGGTGGATTATTCAGAATCCTAGCTCAATTACAGTTTTTTCGGTGAAAGTTATTCATGTTATTAAAATATACATAAAGTTAATTTCTTGATGAACAACTGTAGGTCCTGGAACTTCAACACATGCACTGCCATTCAGTGGGAGAGCATAATTGTGTTTAAGAAGCCTTTTAAATATGGGGAGAGAGATAGAGAGGCCAAGGAATTTGGGAGGGAGTTCCAAGGAGTAGGGCTAAAGTGGCTGAAGGCCCTGCACCACCTCAAAAACAGGCAAGATTGATAGGATGAAAATCTTCTCAGGCAGCTGCAGCAACAACTCTTAGTGGGTGTGAGCGACAAAACTGTCTCTGATTTGGCACTTTCACAAATATAGTAGATGCTTTAAATGCAACTGTCACAGTGATCTATAAAAGGTGCTCTTCTGAAGTTGGGGTTAAAGAATATTTTCCATAGCGTGTAGGAAGCGATATCTGCCATATCTGTAAACTATGCTGTAGATGGCTTTAGTATGCTTTCGATACTGGCACTGGGTGCAAAAGGTGGAAAAATATCCATATCCCAACAATGACATTCCTTACTTTGATTAGACTAATGCAAAGTCTTGATGCTTCGATGTTCCATGTGTTTGGGCAACAGGATTCTGATCTGAACCTATGATTGCGCTCATACTGACTTTCTGATGTTTCCTGTTGGAAGAGGCATCATATGGAAGGACAAATGCTTCCTTACAGAGAGGGAGTCCAAATGAAATGTCCAAGGGAAATGACAAGCCTATGTTCTGCAACTCCTAGCACCTGCTTCATGAATGGCAACAGCAGGGACCTGGAAACAGATTGCTTGTCAGTTTTTGTGGATAGAGAATGGGCTGGGAAAACAAAAAAAATTGTTATTTGAAAAGTTGTCTTAACTAAACTGGTGCTAAGACCTAACCAGCCTCTGGAATTTCAGAGTGGCCCATGCCACTTGTAAAATTTGCAAATTATCGCGATTTCGAAATAATGAGAAAGAGAGACACAGATTCGTTAAAACAGTTTTATTTCAGCAAAATGCTGTCAGGTTTCAAAACGGACACAAGAAGCCTGTAAAATGGCCGCCGCGCCTCGTGGCAGAAGTTTCTAGACTTTCAGTAGGCAGACAAGATGGCGTTCCAATAAACTTTTCAGCAAGATCGGACAATGCTCAGCATATATTGATATAAGACAAGACGCAATCGTTTTGCATTTTGACACCAAAGCAAGAAATATAAGTGCTGGAATCGGTTTTCCATACACAAACGAGGGCTATTGTACTGAGCAATCAAGGGCCCATCCAAAGACATTGATACGCAAATTCCCCGTGGCTCTACGATGAGAGAGCCGTTCGCGGGTACTCACAGCAAGAATTCGGAGGCCCCCAAAAAACCCCTCCAGGGAGACTCCTAGCCGGTTCCACAATGGTAGAAACATTAACGGGTATTTGGCCAGTTACAAGTGTCACCGAAACCCATTACAAACAAGAATCACCCCATACTGAGAAGTTTGAGCGCCAAGATTTTACAAAAGATGAACATTAAGATTGGGCGGGAGATAAGGGAACCGAGTACTATAACTATAGACAACAAACGTCCATCGCTCTCTTATTTTCTCTTGGCTCTTGACTCTTATCTCTGCTGACTATGGACTCGGGCTGAACTCTTATCCTTTTCATTCGCTTGGAATCGTCTCTTGGCTCTTATCCCGCACGACCGTTATTCTCTCTTGTTCCGCTGATCCCTTTTGGGGTCGACCTCGTGGCGCGCTGCGAAATCGGGTGCACCATCCCGAAGGTCGGTAAACGGTGTCTGGACCCGAAGGCCCGAGGAGATGAGATGAGATGAGAAGAGAAGAAGAAGAATCCACGTGTCGCCGCGGTCAGTAAACCCCGACCGCACCCGAAAATATATAGACCATTTTTGAACTCTATAGGTTACTGCACGAACTGGTCAAAGACTCTTCTTTGAATTCTACCGGCAACCGGTGTCGGACACAGGAAGACTCTTCTTCGAACCGGGCCCCGAGCACTGTCGAGTTCTTCATGACAACGGGGAGCCCAGCCTGCTAGCCGGAGCAGAGAAGATAAACAAGTGGGGTACAGAGACCCCTTCCAACACGTGACAGTCAGGTGTTGCAGCGAAAACAGCCGAGCGCCGTTTTAGAATTCTCCGAGGTATTACGAGTGGTGAGCATGTTTCTCGATCCTACAGATCTAGATTAGAGCAGGCATTGATAGGGGAGGGGGGTTTTATTAAGGATAATTATAATGTGTGTCCCCTTTTTCGATGTGTCGTGCGCTCCTCGTTTCCCTAAACCAAGTTTAATAAATGTATGTAAGCTTGTACTGTCATTAATCTGTGCTTATGACATGTATTTCGTAATTCTGAACAATATGCAATAAAGATTTCCATTTCGTACTATTCAACCGGGTCTACCTGAGTTTTCTCTGCATTACTGCTCTCGCACCTAAGTCCAGTGTCAGAACCGTAAGGGCGAGTGGGTCGAACCACTCACAGGTGTTTAGTGCTACAAGGCTGGCTGGAGACCAGAGCAAGCAATAAGGCCTAACCCAGCACAAGCACCCTGAACCGTAACCCCTTACACACTCCTGATGGGGAAGAGGACACCTAAGAAGGTCCCAACGAAAAAGTGAGTCTTATTCAACTTTGGCTGCTAATGGAGTCAGGGAGCATTTTTTTAAAAGGGAGTCGATCTCCTCGGTGGCTGTTGAGGATTTGAGCTCTTTCCAAGGGCCTCAGTGGGACTCAAGCCAGCTCTTAGGTGGTGAGTTTCACTGAATCTTATAAGAGCATACTGGGTGGAATTATCTGGGTAGTCTGAGAACTCCACCAGACATGCCCACTTGGTGTGTGCAGGTGGAGGGGGGAGGGATGCAGGGGTGTAGGCAGAAGATTTGTCCTCTTCCACCCCCCACCAAAATTTAAAGGGACACTTGGTCATTGGGCCCTTCTCCAGCGTCCTCTTCGCCGTTGGAGTGGCATGGCGCTGCTCTGATATTCCAGATGCTGGTTTGGGGCAAGGACTGCTGAAGCATCCTTACTGGCATGAATCCTGGCAGAACTGGGTCACGCCGCATAGATCCTGGGCGGAAATCTTCTTTTTGTCCTCCTCCAAAGTAGGAAATTCAACCAGGAATTTATGATCAAAATGTTAATACTCACCTATAACCTAGCTTCATAACATAATTCAGATTTAGCAGTGGCCCTTTTCATTGGTATTGGTAGCCAAATTTGGTGTCAACAAAATGTTGCCATACTAAATATGATTTTGGGCTGCAATAATTTTTGTGAGCAGTCTCCAACCAATTTTAGCCATTTCTTGCAGTTTTGCATCAAGCCTGATTCAAAGTTCATGATGTAATGATTAGTTATTAGTCGGAACATGTCATGCTTGGATGCCTCGTCCACAAATTGCTCGTGATAACGTCCTACATCGGCCTTTGAACCCATCTCCTCAGCACAGAAGAACTCAAAACAAGCAAAGCAGAGTGGAAATCGTTCGCTTTACTAATCTTTGTGTAAGGTTAAAGGTCAGAAATAACCTGACTGAGTTTTTATTAACTAATCTTACAGTCAGTTCATCTGAAAGGCTCTAGGTAATAACAACTTGTATTTATATAACATCTTTAAAATAAAAAACAGCCCAGGGTGCTTTGCAGAGGGAGAAGAAAAAAATAAATGAGAATAGATAAGAGAACGATGGAGGGAGCGATTAGGAGGGGTGACTGAAAATTGGTCGAAAAAGGTTTTGAGAAGGTTTTTAAAGGCGGAGAGACAGGTGTAGGGGTTTAGGGAGGGAGTTACAGAGCATAGGGGAAACATAGCTGAAGGATCTGCCACCAATACTGATGTAAGTGAGAAAAGGATGTACAAAAGGCCATAGTCAGAGGACCGAGGGGTGCAGGAGGGGATAGAAGGCTGGAGGCAGTTGCAAAGATAGAGTGGGGTAAGGCCATGGATGGATTTGAAAATGAGAATGAGGATTTTAAATTTAATAGATTGAGCGACTTGGAGATAATATAACTCACCAAGGACTGGGTGATAGGCAAACATGTCTTTATGCAGGACAGGATACAGGCAGCTATACTTTGGACCAGTATAACATTTTTCCCTCAACGGTCCCGATCTCTTGCTTCCCTCCCCCCCTCCCCAGGTTCCTCGACGGCCCCGATATCTTGCTTCCCTCCCCACCCCCTCGGTGCCTCGACAGCCCCAATCTCTTGCTTCCATCCCACAACCCCCGATCTCTTGCTTCCCACCTCCCGTCCCTCGACGGCCCCAATCTCTTGCTTCCCCCCCCACCCCCACACCCCCCGGTCCCTAGACAGCCCCAATCTCTTGCTTTCCCCCACACCCACCCAGTCCCTCGACAGCCCCAATCTCTTGCTTCCCCCCCACACCCCACCCCCGCCATCCCTCAACGGCCCCGATCTCTTGCCTCCTCCCCAGTGGCTCGACGGCCCCGAACACTTGCTTCCCTCCCCCCACCCGTCCCTCGACGGCCCCAATCTCTTGCTTCCCCCCCATCCCCGATCCTCCGGGGGCGGGCACTGACCCCCCCACCCGATCCCTCCCTCCCTCCTCTGTGCGGCCTAGTGCCGCAGGCCTACCCACCCGCAGCCAGCTGAGGCTGAACCGTTCGCAACCTTGGTGTCATATTTGACCCCGAGATGAGCTTCCGACCACATATCCGCGCCATCACTAAGACCGCCTATTTCCACCTCCGTAACATCGCCCGACTCTGCCCTTGCCTCAGCTCATCTGCTGCTGAAACCCTCATCCATGTTTCTGTTACTTCTAGACTTGACTATTCCAGCGCACTCCTGGCTGGCCTCCCACATTCTACCCTCCGTAAACTTGAGCTCATCCAAAGCCCGTGTCCTAACTCACCCCAAAACCCGTTCAGTCATCACTCCTGTGCTCGCTAACCTACATTGGCTCCCAATTAAGCAACGCCTCGATTTAAAAATTCTCATCCTTGTTTTCAAATCTCTCCATGGCCTCGCCCCTCCCTATTTTAGTACTCTCCTCCAGCTTTACAACCCTCCGAGAATCTGCGCTCCTCCAAATCTGGCCTCTTGAGCATCCCCGATCTTAATCGCTCAACCACTGGCAGCCATGCCTTCAGCTGCCAAGGCCCTAAGCTCTGGAATTCCCTGCATAAACCTCTCCGCCCCTCTACCTCTCTTTCTTCATTTTAGACACTCCTTAAAACCTACCTCCATCTGCCCTAATATCTCCTTATGTGGATCGGTGTTAAATTTTGTCTGATAATGCTCCTGTGAAGCGCCTTGGGACGTTTTACTACGTTAAAGGTGCTATGTAAATACAAGTTGTTATAAAGCAGTGCTTCAGTGGCCTTGCTGGGAACTGGTAAAGAGTTCCTGACGAGTGCACAAATTAATTAATTTGGGATTCAGATTCTGAACCATCTGTTTGAGAGGTAACACAATTTTAACTGTAGTTAAATTCATGAGTGAATATTTTTCTTGCAATATGCAGTTAACCACGATGAAGCATGGCAAGATGAATGTCTTGGCTGAGTCTTAACTTCCTCCAACTAAACACTGGGAGAACTGAAGCCATCATCTTTGTGCCCGCCACAAATTCTGCTCCCACGCCAACTTGCATTTACATAGCACCTTTAACAAAGTAAACCGTCCCAAGGCACTTCACAGGAGCGCTTTCAGACAAAATTTGATGCCGAGGCACATAATGAGGTATTAGGACACGTGACCAAAAGCTTGGTCAAAGAGGTAGGTTTTATGGAGCATCTTAAAGGGGGAGGTGTAGAGAGGCGGAGAGGTTTAGGAAGGGGATTCCAGAGCTTAGGTCCTCGGTAGCTGAAGGCACAGCCACCAAAAGAACATAAGAAATAGGAGCAGGAATAGGCCACTTGGCTCCTCGAGCCTACTCCACCATTCAATAAGATCATGGCTGATCTTGGGCTCAAAGCCACTTCCCTGCCCGCTCCCCATAACCCTTCACTCCCTTATCTTGCAAAAATCTGCCAATGGTGGAGCGACAGAAATCGGGGCTGCGCAAGAGGCCGGAATTGGAGGAGCGCAGAGATCTCGGATGGTTGTAGGGCCGGAGAAGGTCACAGAGATAGGGAGAGGCGAGGCCATGGAGGGATTTGAATCCAAGGATGAGAATTTTGAAATTGAGGCGTTGCCAGGAGCCATGTAGGGCAGTAAGCATAGGGGTGATGGCTGATTAATGAGACATGAGGTGGTGGCCAGAAGCAGGAGTAGCAAGACCACAGGACCACAGCAAGAGAGACATTAAAGATAATAAAAGTTTTTTTCTAAAATAAAATAGAACTTTCAAATTGAAACTTATTTGCAGTAAACTAACGTGAGCAATTGATCTGGAATCCAGTGTCAGACAGAGATATTAGAATTGAAGCAGTCATGCACAAGTCCGAAGCATGCTCAGAAGGCTAATCGCAGATCACAGCGAAGAACAAAAAACAAACAGCTGAATTCAAGAGGAGGTGATTGAAGCAGGAACCACAACTGGATAATTGTGGCCCAATTTAACCCCTGTCCAAATTCAGTGATTCTGTCAGATGTGACCAATTTCATCTGCCATCTGCTTTGATATTCTATTCTGAAGTCTGAAAGGGACAGGCGCTTTGCTCTCTTTAAATGTCCTTAGTCTATCACCTCTGTGCATAATTTCCGTATCGATATGAACTAACAGAGATATTACAGAAGCATGTCAGTATCAGTCCACAAAATTCCTCATTACTTGGTTTGGCTTCTAGACTGAAATACGATTGTTGTTTACAGCAAACAGAATTTAATTATTAATTTCCTCCACTGGGGGAATATAATTGACAAAAGCCTGCACTGAAAGCTATACAGGGTGCAGCAAGACAGTCATGTGTGGGATGATGCAAGCATGATCTTAGGTTTTCTTAAAGGGACATAGGCACAAAAAAGATTCCTCTATATGGTACCATAATATAGACCCAAATTCAGTGTATGTTGAGGGTTTCACTTGAAGAATTAGAGCTAACACACAGGTTTAGAAGCACTATAATAAAAGGAAGCAGGAGGTACCTGCAGCTTGTTTTTAACTATCCACAGTAACTGAGAAATTTACATTTTCAATATACTATTTGATCTCCCGTCACATTGCTCGTGGTGAATCAGAGGCTACCCTATTTTAAAATGGCAGGAGCCATTATAACATACAATGTATTAAAGTTGATTTCCTATGACAGTGCTCACAGACAAAAAAGTGTCTTTTTCCTGTAACTGTCTCTTTGCTTCTATTTCACTCTGTAATGAGACCTGGATGACGTTCAGGCTTGGGCTGATAAGTGGCAGGTAACATTCGCACCACACAGGTGCCAGGCAATGACTATCTCCAACAAGCGAGAGTCTAACCACCTCCCCTTGACATTCAACGGCATTACCATCGCTGAAGCCCCCACCATCAACATCCTGGGGGTCACCATTGACCAGAAACTTAACTGGATCAGCCACATAAATACTGTGGCAACAAGAGCAGGTCAGAGGCTAGGTATTTCGCGGCGAGTGTCTCACCTCCTGAATCCCCAAAGCCTTTCCACAAGGCACAAGTAAGGAGTGTGATGGAATACTCTCCACTTGCCTACATGAGTGCAGCTCCAACAACACTCAAGAAGCTCGACACCATCCAGGACAAAGCAGCCCGTTTGATTGGCACCCCATCCATAACCTTAAACATTCACTCCCTCCACCACCGGCGTACCATGGCTGCAGTGTGTATCATCTACAAGTTGCACTGCAGCAACTCGCCAAGGCTTCTTCGGCAGCACCTCCCAAACCCGCAACCTCTTCCACCTAGAAGGACAAGGGCAGCAGGCACATGGGAGCACCACCACCTCCAAGTTCCCCTCCAAGTCATACACCATCCTGACTTAGAAGTATATCGCCGTTCCTTCATCGTAGCTGGATCAAAATCCTGGAACTCCCTACCTAACAGCACTGTGGGAGTACCTTCACCACACGGACTGCAGCGGTTCAAGAAGGCAGCTTACCACCACCTTCTCAAGGGTAACTAGGGATGGGCAATAAATGCTGGCCTTGCCAGATCCCATAAGCGAATAAAAAAAAAATTATTTTGTGCTGCTTTCTCTGTCTTTGTCTTCCACCCTTTCTGTCTGTCTCTCTCTTTGTATGACTATGATACACATTTCTCATTGTGGTGTCTATATTAAACTGCCCGACTCTCTGTCTCTGTTTGTCTCTTAGGGCACGATCTTGCCAGCCCTGGTAAGGCGGGTATGGAGGCGGTACTGCCGGAAAAATGGCAGAATTTGGGGGCGGGTGCCCAACCCGGCCCCAACCCACCTCTGTGCCATCTTGCCAGGAGGCGGGTAGCCGTCCCGTGCCGGGTCCCGTCTCCTTGGAGGCGGGAACGGATTACAGCCACTTAACTGCCTGTTAACAGGCAGAAAATAGGCTTATCACCATTTTGCCCTCACAAGTGCAGGCTTCCCGAAGGCTCCGAACCCCGCCAGGGTCACCGAGGCGAGTAGTGGGTCTGCGGGGGTCGGAGGGGTCCAAAAGTGTACTGTGGAGGTGAGTGATGGGTGCAAGTATGGAGAGGTGAGTATCTGAATGTTAGAAAAAGTGTACTTACCTTTGTTTCTTCCTGCAGGCTTCAGTCGGTGGGTATGCTGAGAGTCTCGCACCTCTGCGGTACAGATGACAGATGGCCATTGCATTCTCCAATGCAACAACCATCTCATTTCTGCAAAAGAAAGAGGTTTGATGAGGTCTTGAATTCAAGACCTCATCAAACTACAGAGAATGTCACTATTTGACAGCTTCACAGAGCTGTCAAACGATGACAATTCATCTGTCAAAACTTTTTGACAGATGAAACGTCATACGTTGACGTTCTCTGCAACCGGCTTTCCCTTAATTGGCCTGCTAAGCCCGCTGGATGGGCTTAACAAGGTCAATCAAGGGAAAATAGCTTCTGGTGGGTTGGCCAGAAGTTGATGGAGACGGGACTGAAACCCGACAAGTGGGAGTCCCGCCTCCAAAGGCTCCCCATTGGCAAAATCACCCCCTCAGTCTCTCTGTAAGTTTCTCCTCCCCTCTGCCTTCTCCCTTGTACGTCTCCCATATCTCTGTGTGGCTCTCACGCATGTTCCTTTATTGCTGTACTCAATATATATCTTGGGAGAATGGGCAGATCGGGAAGCATTTAGGCTGGGTGGGTGAGTGAACAGGTAAGCCAGAAAGCACTCAAGACATATGCAAGTCAGATGGGCCATGAAACAGTCAATGTGAGAAGGCAGGCTGGGAAACACTTGTGGTATCTGGAAGGGCAAGCAGCGAGCCCTGTAAGCACGTGGGGTAGACAGGTGTGCAGGTGGACTGGGAAGCAGTCAGTATGGGCAGGGTATCGGGTGGGCTGCGAAGCACTCAACAGGTAAGCTGGAAACCACTTGGGTTCCACAGTCAGGCAAGCATCTGAATTGAGAAGTATTCAGGGCAGGGAGAGGGTGGGTGAGCTATCAGGCTGGGAAGTGCTGAGGATGGGATTGTGAACAGGTGAGCAGGAAGAACTCCGAGAAGGTGGGCAGGTCTGGAGTGAATGGATGAATGGGTGGGAAGGCCAGGAAGCCATGATTCTATGATTGTGCTGACTGAGCGGGAGACATTCGCACTCCAGCACCCCAAAAGGCCAGCAAAGGATTGAAGAGTAAGCATCTCCGAGAAAGCATTTTACAATGACTTACATAGAAACATAGAAACATAGAATCTAGGAGCAGGAGTAGGCCATTCGGCCCGTCGAGCCTGCTCCACCATTCAATACGATCATGGCTGATCATCCAAATCCAGTACCCTGTCCCTGCTTTAATCCCCACAGTACACATATCCCACCCTACCCCCGTAACCCCACGTATTTAATTCCCCCTAACATATCCCATCCTATCCCCATAACCCCACATATTTAATCGCCCCCTAACACTAAGGGTCAATTTATCATAGCCAAATCAACCTAACCCACACATTTTTGGACTGTGGGAGGAAACCGGAGCACCCGGAGAAAACCCATGCAGACACGGGGAGAATGTGCAAACTCCACACAGACAGTCACCCGAGGTCAGATTCGAATACAATACTGTACATGTGATTATTTGAGTAAAAATAATCAATTGTTTGATTTTTTTCTGGATTTTTTTATATTAATTTTACCAGTAATATTTTTAGGTAGGTGAAAAGTTCAAGATGGTGACTCAAACCAACTTCCAAAATTATTTGATTGGTTTCTACTATTTGCCAGTTTGGATTCATAGCTTTGAAAAAAATGAGCAATTTGATGCTCTATTTTGCTGTGTGCTTTTTCCTCATTGGTACTTTCCAACTGAATGAATTGTTTTTGATTCATTTATATTTAGTCAATTGGATATTTGATAGTGTAACAGGTAAGTCCTGATTTCAGCCAATCAAACTTTTTGCCCTATGGACAGGTGATGCCCTGAAGTGGGGCACTTTCAGATGTGAAATCTTTGAAAGGCATGATGCAATGGATGAGCGCCAGATTCAAGACTTAATTATATATATAGATGGCTGGCTGCACAAAATTTTTTCTATAGCCCTCATCTTTTGCCTTACATTGATTTCTTCTGCAGTGAATAGACTATGTTTATATTCATACATTGTATTTGCATGACAAAATTAACTGTACGACAAACATCAGCTCAGAACAGTAGTTTCTTTTCTAATTGGCAGTGTATAAAATGGAGGCATTGCTGACAGACATGATGATTATCTACAACAACAACAACAACTTGTATTTATATAGCGCTTTTAATGTCGTAAAATGTCCCAAGGCGCTGCACAGGAGTATTTTAAGACAAAAAATTTGACACCGATCTACATAAGGATAATTTAGGGCAGGTGACCAAAAGCTTGGTCAAAGAGGTAGGTTTTAAGGAGCGTCTTAAAGGAGGAAAGAGGTAGCGAGGCGGAGAGGTTTAGGCAGGGAATTCAGAGCTTAGGGCCTAGGCAACAGAAGGCACGGCCACCAAAGGTTGAGCGATTATAATCAGGGATCCTCAAGAGGGCAGAATTAGAGGAGCGCAGATATCTCGGGGGGGTTGTGGGGCTGAAGGAGATTACAGAGATAGGGAGGGGCGAGGCCATGGAGGGATTTGGAAACAAGGATGAGAATTTTGAAATTGAGGCGTTGCTTAACCGGGAGCCAATGTAGGTCAGCGAGCACAGGGGTGATGGGCGAATGGGACTTGGTGCGAGTTAGGACACGGGCAGCCGAGTTTTGGATGACATCAAGTTTACGTATTTTGCTTACAGTATAAATACAATGGTACCTACGTTATATATGAGTAAAGGACGTACGGTTTTATATTCAAATTCAATTTCTATGAGCAGGCTTTTCCATTCATGGAACTACTTGGACATGCAGGAATTGGTAAAGCTAAATGCAGTGCAGAATTTTTTTTTCTTTCTTTAATGCACTGCAGAATTGCTGTGCTTGGGTAAAATGAATGCTCACGAAAACAACCATCTACTATCTCCGCCGTGCACCTGGAAAACTCCCAACAATGATCAAGCAATAATTGCAGACAGATAGGTTGTCAGAGATAAGACTAATCTGGAGCAAATACCTCTCTTTAGCGCTGCCTTTGTTTGTTCATATAGTCACCGCTTTCCTGGAGCAACCGCTTATAATGAGAGCAAAAGGGTTAAAACAATACTCGTTTAAACATGCACATGAAAACAAACTGGCGCTGTATTTCGGCCTAGGGTCTCCGCAATAACATGATAATCCCACATTTTGAAAGCTGCGCCGCTCCTCTCTCTCACTCGCCTCTGCAGTCAGTGGGGAATCTGCCTGTTTTTGCCCTTTGACACACTGACAAATATGATAAAACATGCTAATAACCCGACGACGTCAGCGAGCCGGGGGGGGTGGGGGGAGCGCTGAGAGGCTCCGGCACCACATCGCAACTCAGAGCGAACCATGGCTCGATTTGTCGCTCGTTTCTCCAAAGTTTTCTTCAGGGAAAACTTTCCCAAAGCCGTCATTGCATCGAAGAGTCTTCAGTGGCCGCGGCACGTTCATACAAAGACGGGTAGGTCGAGCCGGGCTTGGCTTCTCCCGGGATCTGACCAGCAGCGATGAATCTGCCTCAGTTGAAAGCTGGAGCCGAGACTGCAGCAGCTCTGAGTGGAAATTTCCACTGCGCTCAGTATGCACATCTGGTGCTTCCGGAGGAATTGCTTTTGGGTAAAAAAAAATAAAAGCGACTGGCCACTACATCGAATACGCTTCGTGCCTTTACAGGGGAAAATATTGCGCTTGCTGGGGTTGGAAATGTATCGAAATGTTCAGTTTTATTCCTCTCGTGCGAGCCATGTAGCGTTTTCGCGTATTGCGATTTCCCTGGTTAGAAAGTTAAAATGTCAAAACAAAAGCGACAAATTCGGCACCGTGCATTTCCCAGCTCTTGTTTGAAGACTGGTAACACGATCATATCTGGGCTTCTCCTGCCGTCTCGGACTGAGCGGTCAGGGATGGCTTGGCACCAACTCGGAGGAATATTTGGCAAATGTAGGGATTTTTTTTTATATACGGAAGCGACATTCTTCTGTGCTAGTGTGGCCAAATCAGCAAACAAATGCAGCTGTTTGCACTACAACTTGAAATGCTTGGGTGTTCGTGCTGGTTGAAAGATCTCTGGAAAAAATTGGTTTGACATTTGAAATGCAAACATTGACCGTTGGGAGGTCAGAGCACCGTTTGACCCGTTTCCCATTCAACCTGATCTTTATATTGTTGCGTAGAAACCGTTGCTCCGGTCAGAGATATTGTAATAATAGGGAGCAGAAGGTACCTGCAGCCATCATGTGTTTTGATTGTGAGTTAACAACTTATTGTTTGACAATAGTGTACAGTACAGGTGTCAGCCTTGGCTCAGTGCTGGCATTCTCACCTGAGTCAGAAAGCTATGGGTTCAAGGTCCACTCCGGAGAATGGAACAGATAATCCAGGCAAGCAAGGGACTGCTGCACAGTCGGCCGTGCTGTCTTTCAGATATTAAACCGAGGCAGTCTGCCCTCTCAAGTGGATGTAAAAGATCCCATGGTACTATTTGAAGAAGGTCAGCGAGTTCTCCTGGTGTCATTTAGCACAGTTCAAACAATTTGCTCTGTGCAAATTGGCAGCCACCTTTCCCTACGTTACAGCAGTGACTACACTTCAAAATACTTCATTGGCTGTGAAATGCCATAAAACACCCTGAGGTTGTGAAAGGCGGTACATAAATCCACGTTCGTTCTATCTGTTCCAGCCAGGCAGTACCTTATTTATACTGTGTTTAAATCCTACAGTACAGTAAAACCTTATATAGAGTCTGTCTGAAATTACATGAAAGCAAAACAGAGTTAACGTTTGACCTGAAACGTTCTGACGAAAGGTCATCGACCTGAAACGTTAACTCTTTCTCTCTCCACAGATGCTGTCTGATCTGCTGAGTATTTCCTGTCGCAACAAAGGTTCACTAGATTGATTCCTGGGATGAGAGGGCTGTGCTATGATGAGATTGTGTAGAATGGGCCTATACTCTCTGGAGTTTAGAAGAATGAGAGGTGATCTCATTGAAACACACAAGATTCTGAAGGGGATTGACAGCGTAGATGCTGAGAGATTGTTTCCCATGGCTGGAGTGTCTAGAACTAGGGGGCATAGTCTCAGGATAAGGGGTGGCCATTTCAGACTGAGATGAGGAGGAATTTCTTCACTCAGAGGGTTGTGAATCATTGGAATTCTCTGCTCCAGAGGGCTGTGGATGCTGAGTCTTTGAGTATATTCAAGACTGAGATAGATTTTTGGATTCTAGGGGAATCAAGGGATACAGAGATGGGGCGGGAAAGTGGAGTTGAGGTCGATGATCAGCCATGATCTTATTGAATGGCGGAGCAGGCTCGAGGGGTCATATGGCCTACTCCTGCTCTTATTTCTTATGTTCTTATATGTTAGTAGGGACTGGGGATGCCACATTGTTTAGTTTTACACTACTATGCATGAGTTACTGTAACTTATTTTAATGAAATAATTGGGTAAGACAACTGCCTAGTTTTGTCTATCGGAAAATACCTACAGACTCTTCCTATTGAATGTTGCAACTTTAATCACCATGGAGTCTGTGTAAATGAGAATAAAACATGTTCTTCCATTGGCACCTGCACTGTGTCTCATCACTTACAACATCAGAATCTTGTTCGTAGTTAGAAGTGGAATTTGTTATGAGGGGGCACTCAGTTTTATATCCCCAGAGAGGGTTTTGTAACTTTTGACTCAAACCTTTCTATCTGCCCCTCTGCTCCTTATTCAGAGTCGTGAGTCTCCTGCGAGACCTGAATCTCACTTGCTGCCTTTCTCTCCCCAGTGTAAAAAAAATTATTATTGCTTTAACCATTTTTTTTAAAATTCCTGTAATGGTGAATAGGTGAGTTAACCAACCTCTAGGAACAGCATTTGAATCTCCTATCGTGCAATGGAGAATTATTTATTTAATAATACAGGAGAGTTAGTACTGGGGGAAAGATAAAACAAAATAAACCTTTATGCTAGAGAGACACAGAAGGACAGTCTCTGGTTTCAGTGTATTTCAGTAAAGCATAATCACGGCCTGACTTGGCATTGCCACCTGGTGAAGTATTTGCTTTGTTTTGTTGTTTTTTTTCTTTATTTTAATTATTTTGTTGTTTTTCTTTGTCAGCTACAGTTGCTACAGGTTAAAAATTCTATAAATTATGTTGAATACACAGTGGTCTCACTTTTGCTGAGGATAATTTTCCATTAACATAAAAGAAGCAGTATAATCACTACAGTTTATAAAACAGTTTTATTTGCAGTTACCAGTATGGTTAAGTTCCGTCTCCATCAGTCCATACTGCCAGTCCCAACCCATAGAAGTAGTGGGAGATAGATTCAAAACTTGAATATTCAAGGTTAAGAGCTGGAATGCCACATTACGAGAGCATTCTAACCCTCTTTCCTTTTATCAAATATCTTAAGAATAGTTCATAGCATTTATCTCATGTTTATTTTTATATAGGTTTGAGATCACTGACCCGATATGATGAAACAACTGTAAATGTTGATTGGCAAAAGAAGCTAACCCCAGAGCAATACTTTGTGACTCGAGAAAAGGGAACAGAACTGGTGAGTAGTTTTTTTAACTCTGACTCTGACCATGATTAAAAGCGTTAAACGCATTTGTTTCATGATGAAGGTGAGGGCTATTAGTGCTGTGGACTAGACTTTCCTATTTCAGTCACACACTGTCAGCATCAAGCACTCTGAGGCTAGTTATAGCACAGCCAGCTTAAAGTGCCCTCTGCTTTGGCTTAACAGCATACTTCTGCACAAGCTCAGAAGAGCTCCCCAGTGTGACATTTTTTTTCCTTTTCCTATACCAGCCATCCTGTGGCCTTTTGGAGTCAGATTGCCATCAGTGCCAAATCCGGGACTGTTTTGTTCTGTAGGCATTCACCCACTTGAAAATGGACTGAGACAGCCTAAATTAATTTCACAAGACCAGTACGGATGAGGAATGCCATTTCAGCCATCTTACCTTGTCCATCCAGAAAGGCCCTACATTCATCCCATTCTATTTTGTTCAGCATCATCCAGAGACATGACGTCAGATTCCACATGTAGGCTGATGTCACCCACTCTAGGTGCCAGCCAGTGGGTAACACCGTTGCCTCTGCGTCAGAAGGTTGTGGGTTCAAGTTGCACTTCAGGCACTTGAACACAAAATCTAGGCTGACAATTCAGTGCAGTACTGAGGGAGTGTTGCACTGTTGGATGAAATGTTAAACTGAGGCCCTTTCTGCCTTCTCAGGTGGACGTAAAAGATTCCATGGCACTATTTTGAAGAAGAGCAGGGGAGTTCTCCCCAGTGTCCTGGCCAATATTTATCCCTTAAGTAACACCTAAAAACACAGATTATCTGGTCATATATTTCATTGCTCTTTTTTTTTTTGTTGCTGCTTCTCTTCATTGTTCATGAGTCTTGGGTTCCCTCTGGTACCTCACTCAAGTGGCTATTCTTCAAGTGTCAACCAAGACATTTGGCGTTGGCCAGATATTTGACTGTTAGAGCATCACAACTGAGCCTGATCCACCCTTCATCCAATGTGCACATTCAACCAGAGGTTAGGAGTGAGAGCCTTGGTTGGTGTTTTTTGCTGCTCCTTTCTATGAGGCCAATGAGTGCTACCCTGGTTTACATGAGCTAATTCATCATAGCCTGTGGCTCAAACCTGGGATCCTCCTAGTTTGTATGGGTTCCATAACACACCAGGTGGTACATTTCAGTGAGCCATCAGGGAAGCTGTAGAAACAGAGATTCACTACTCATAAAGTCACAGTTACACTGCAAGTTTGCCGTCTGTATAGCAAAATCTTTTCCAATTTACCAGAACCAAACTTGCAGTGTAATGCTGTGAGTGTCATGTGAATCATTGGCCCGGAATTTGCAGTGGGTAATAACAGTGAACAAACAGCACAACTTCAGGATTTAGCGCATGTGCACCCTAAAGCGGAAATCCTGAAGTTGCGGTCAGTCATTCACTGCTCCGACACTGGCTGCACTGCAGTCCCGCGCTCCCCCCCGCCATCCCCATAGCCGGTAATCAGTGAAACTGATGAAAACTTGGGATTTTTTGCAATAATATCACTGTTAAATACCCCATTAAAAGTTAGACCTTGTTGGATTAGGTGTAACTGGGGTTTTAACAGTGTATTGACTGCTGAACAAACTTTATGGCTCTGAAAAACTAATTTTAATTTTGTGGCGTGTCAAATTTCTCCATAATGATGAAAATTACAATTTTTAAGAAACTTTAAAAAAATTCAGATTTACCTTTTCCCCATGTGAGAGCCCCAATCTTTGTTTTGCTCTCTGTAACATTTTTAAAAATTCAGAATAGAAGGAGCTTCTTCACTTCCTAGCTCCCGGTCTGTGAGAATTCTGCATTGTGATTGGCTGCTTAGACAGCTTGTTGCCATCACAGCAGCTATGGAATTCCCACATCACTGCACTGATCTCAACTGCACGTCAAAAAAGACAAACTTCTCGCCACAAAGATCGTGAGATCTTTGTGGGCAGCTTTCTTCGGGGCCAGCGGCGAATGCCTTTGCTTCACCGCTGACCGCAAATTATGGGCCATTAATTTGATATTGGTAGTGAGACTTCCTAGAAGTGGTAATGTACTCGAGCTGATGCACAACTGACTTTTTAAATTGTAAACTTTAGGGGGTCCACTGTGTTGCCTTTAAAAGTAGAAAGACATAAAATGGCTGTCGATCTTGTCAGCTTTTTTCAAACTTTATAGTGAGCAAAGTGTTGAAGAAAGCATGCAAGGAACTCTGATGTTCCCAACTGAAGAGCAAGCAATAGAACTATGGTTGTCTGTCCGTGCCACTCTCAAAAAGCTCCTGATATCGCATCGCTTGCTGTCGTTTAAACTAGGTCATAAATAATACAAAAAGCGATTGCCAGATTGGTATTGGTGACACCTCATTCTAAGAGCACAATAGTAGCAGATTTTCACTTGTATATAAACAAATTTCAATCAGAGATTAACAAGTTTCTCTTTGCATATGAAAAGATTTTGTATATAAACATCATATGCAAATAGCAATGTAAATGAAAACCTTCCAGATTACTGATAATCCCTAACTGGTCTGTTTATGTGGAAATGAAATATTTGTAGGCATCTGCTGCAGCATTTTGGCAAGTGGTATGAGCCCACCTCACAAGAGCTAAGGTGCTTTTCCACTTGAGTGAAATTGTTCCTGTCTAGAGAGAGAGTGACCTCTGTTGCCACTGTCCCTCTTTTATATATTTTCAATCGTGTGCCAGTGTACGGATACGATATAATTGCGATTACGGAGACATGGCTGCAGGGTGACCAAGGCTGGGAGCTGAATATCCAAGGATATTCGATATTTAGGAAGGACAGGCAAAAAGGAAAAGGAGGTAGGGTGGCGTTGTTAGTAAAGGATGAAATCAGAGCAATAGTGAGAAAGGATATTGGCTCAGAAAATCAAGATGTAGAATCAGTCTGGGTGGAGCTAAGAAGCACCAAGGGGCAGAAAACATTGGTGGGAGTTATCTATAGGCCTCCAAACAGTAGTGGTAATGTAGGGGATGGCATCAAACAAGAAATTAGAGATGCATGTAACAAGGGTACTACAGTAATCATGGGTGACTTTAATCTACATATAGACTGACCAAACCAAATTAGTAATAATACTGTGGAGGATGAATTTCTGGAGTGTGTACTAGATGTTTTTTTAGACCAGTACATTGAGGAGCCAACTAGGGAACAGGCTATTCTAGATTGGGTATTGTGCAATGAGAAGGGGTTAATTAATAATCTTGTTGTGCGGCGTCCTTCAGGGAAGAGTGACCATAACATGATAGAATTCTTCATTAAGATGGAAAGTGAAGAAGTCCAATCCAAAACTAGGGTCCTAAATCTAAACAAAGGAAACTACGATGGTATGAGGAGTGAGTTGGCTATGATAGATTGGGGAGCTTCATTAAAAGGCATGACGGTGGATAGGCAATGGCTAACTTTTAAGGAACAAATGCATGAATTGCAACAGTTATACATTCCTTTCTGGCACAAAAACACAAAAGGAATAGCGGCCCAACCATGGCTAACAAAATAAATTAAGGATAGTATTAGATCCAAAGAGGAGTCATATAAAGTTGCCAGAAAAAGTAGCAAGCCTGAGGATTGGGAGCAGTTTAGAGTTCAGCAAAAAAGGACCAAGAGATTGATTAAGAGGGGGAAAAATAGAGTATGAGAGTAAACTTGCAAGGAACATAAAAGCGGACTGTAAAAGCTTCTACAAATATGTAAAAAGAAAAAGATTAGTGAAGACAAATGTAGGTCCCTTACAGTCAGAAACGGGAGAATTTATAATGGGGAACAAGGAAATGGCAGAGCAATTAAACAAATACTTTGGGCGGAATTTTCATTGACCCGTGGAGGTGGGTTTGGAGGCGTGTGGGGGGTTAAAATTGCGAAAACTGGCGGGCGGACACAAGCCCGCCTCCACGCAATTTTCATTAAATCGTGTCTGCTGGTCCCGACTCCGTCCTGCCTCTAAGAGGCGGGATAGGCTGTTAAGGCCCTTAACAAGCACTAAATTGCCTCTATAATGCCATTTTGAAAGGCCTTTGTGATATTAACCCTTTTTCTTCGTGAAACACGCCTGTTCTGAACCACGAATGTGAAACCTGGCGGTAGCACATTTGGATAGCTGACTATCAGCTGCAGGTCCACTATTACAACAGAGACGTGAAGAAGAAGAAGTAGTAGTAGTACTACTAGCACTAGTACTAGTACGAGGAGGAGGAGGAGGAATAATATCTGGGAGTGGTGGTGGTGGTGGTGGTGGTACAAAAATATCTGGGAGCAGACTTAGGGCTGCTGCTGCTCATTTTGCCTCCAGGTCCTCTCACAGCAAAGGCCAGGCAGTCTTTGCAGACCTTCAATGCAGCAGCAATGATGACATCATCAGAGACGACTTTCAGACTGAAAACACTAATTGGGTCATGGGTTCCCATATGCTGGAACTCAATTGCCCAATTAGGTGAAAATCGCATCAATCTCCCACATCCAATTGCAGTCGGGTGGATAACACGAAAAGTGGATGACACGACCCCAGCCCGCCCCAGTATCAAAATCCAGCCCATTGGTTCTGTCTTCACGAAAGAGGACACAAATAACTTCCCAGAAATGCTAGGGAACCAAGGGTCTAGTGAGAAGGAGGAATTAAAGGAAATTAGTATTAATAAAAAAATAGTGCTGGAGATATTAATGGGACTGAAAGCTGATAAATCCCCAGGGCCTGATAATCTGCATCCCAGAGTACTAAAGGAGGTAGTCATGGAAATAGTGGATGCATTGGTTGTCATCTTCCAAAATTCTATAGATTATGGAACAGTTCCTGCAGATTCGAGGGTGGCAAATGTAACCCCACTATTTAAAAAAGGAGGGAGAGAGAAAACGGAACTACAGACCAGTTAGCCTAACATCAGTAGTTGGGAAACTGCTAGAGTCTATTATAAAGGATGTGATAACAGGACACTTAGAAAATATCAATGGGATTAGACAATACAACATGGATTTATGAAAGGGAAATCGTGTTGGACAAACCTACTGGAGTTTTTTGAAGATGTAACTGGTAGAATAGATAAGGGAGAACCAGTGAATGTGGTGTATTTGGATTTTCAGAAGGCCTTTGATTAAAGTCCCACATAAGAGGTTAGTGTGCAAAATTAAAGCACATGGGATTGGGGGTAATATACTGGCATGGATTGAAAATTGGTTAACAGACAGGAAACAGAGAATAGGAATAAATGGGTCTTTTTCGGGGTGGCAGGCGGTGACTAGTGGGGTACCGCAGGGATCAGTGCTTGGGCCCCAGCTATTCACAATATATATCAATGATTGGGTGAGGGAACCAAATGTAATATTTCCAAGTTTGCTGATGACACGAAACTAGGTGGGATTGTGAGTTGTGAGGAGGATGCAAAGAGTCTACAAGGCGATTTAGACAAGTTAAGTGAGTGGGCAAATACATGGCAGATGCAGTATAACATGGATAAATATGAAGTTATCCACTTCGGTAGGAAAAACAGAAAGGCAGAGTATTATTTAAATGGTGATAGATTGGGAAATGTTGATGTACAAAGGGACCTGGGTGTCCTTGTACACCAGTCACTGAAAGCAAACATGCAGGTGCAGCAAGTAGTTAGGAAGGCAAATGGTATGTAGGCCTTCATTGCAAGAGGATTTGAGTACAGGAGCAAGGATGTCTTACTACAGTTATACAGGGCCTTGGTGAGACCTCACCTGGAGTACTGTGTGCAGTTTTGGTCTCCTTACCTAAGAAAGGATATACTTGCCATAGAGGGAGTGCAGCGAAATTTCACCAGACTGATTCCTGGGATGGCACGACTGTCGTATGAGGAGAGATTGGGTCGACTAGGCCTGTATTCACTAGAGTTTAGAAGAATGAGAGGAGATCTCATTGAAACGTATAAAATTCTGACAGGACTAGACAGGCTGGATGCAGGGTGGATGTTTCCCCTGGCTGGGGGGGTCGTCTAGAACGAGGGGTCACAATCTCAGGATACGGGGTAGGACATTTAGGACTGAGATGAGGAGAAATGTCTTCACTCAGAGGGTGGTGAACCTGTGGAATTCTCTACCACAGAAGGCTGTGGAGGCCAAGTCACTGAATATGTTTAAGAAGGATATAGATAGATTTCTCGACACAAAAGGCATCAAGGGCTATGGGGAGAGAGCAGGAATATGGTCTTGAGATAGAGGATCAGCCATGATCATATGGAATGGCGGAGCAGGCTCGAAGGGCGGAATGGCCTACTCCTACTCCTATTTTTCTATGTCTATGTTTCTATGTCTGGGCTCCACTGTGGAAACTTGATTGCTGCTGAGTGCAAACACGGGAACTGGCTCCCCACATTTGCAGCAACTGAAGGCAGATTTGTGAATCTTGCATGACCTTTGTTCCCTGGGCACCAGGCTTTTCACAACAAGGAGTGCAGCCGATGGGGAGACAACTGTGGGTTTGCTGTCAGCTACACTCTTGACATATAAAAGCTCCTTTAGTTTCAAGGTGTTTTTATCCTCAACTGCCAACATATGATTTTGTTGCAGCCGATGGCACTCTTCAAAGTAAATTGACCAATTTCCATTTAGGTGATGGCCTCCTAATCTGCCGTTGTAAATAATAACCTTCTCTATTGAACTAGCCCAATGCATCAGTGTGCTTGTGTTGCAACGCAAACTAGTGTTATGATGAGAGCAGGCACAGCCCCAGATGAAATTTTTAGGCCAACCAAATCAAATTTCACCCTCGATATACCACGTGTGATGCCAAGAAAATAAAAAATCCTTGTGGCCTCTTTAAACAAGTTGCCAGTTTAGTGCTATTTTGAGCTGTGGGCTCATGCCCACCTGGAACTACCGTAGACTGCTAGAGAGAGACGGCTTCAATCCCGTTTGAACTGGATTTACACCCAGATCCCAGAGGTGAAAGGACAACGTATTAACCCATTATGTCCCCCAGTTGGCTATCTCCTCATTAGAAAATTATTGTACAATGAGCTGCATATATAAATGCACATTCTTTCTTTTATATCATGCCAGTCCATGCATAGTCGTGAGATAATAATTTTGAAGGAGGTTGTCTGTATGCCAGGTTATAGAAAATCACTACTTTAACTGAATATAAATATTTATATGAATCTCGAGGAGAAAAAAAAATCAAGACATGAGAGAAAATGCCATATGATATTCCAGACTTATATTTCCTTGTCTGTACATTTATTTTCCATAGCGATAATGTAAGCATCTTTATGCAGTGAGGGTGTAAGTTCCGTTTATGTTGGAATATAGTCAAGCCCCTGAAATATTTTGCACACCACCACAGGTGCAGATAAATACACTCCATTGATTTCTATGTATATGTAAAACTGAAAAAATATTATTGGGTACTGCAACAGAGAAGGTCCCAATGTAAATCTATCATTTGAAATAGTTTTGGAAGGGTTATATAGTCCTAGATTCCATAGTGAAACAATTTCATTACTGATTTTGTTATTGAGGGATTTATTATGCCCAATAACCGATGCTGGATCCTAAACAGACTTTGCAGTTAAAAACCGCAAACATTCTAAATTTAAAGAATTAAACGTGTTGTTTCAGGGTTTATTTTTATTCAGTTTCTCTGTAGTAATTGTGCCTTTCAAAGTGGTAAGAATATTAAACAAAATTCTCCATAGCACAGTTGGTTTGTAATTCTGAGTTCCCTTCAGCAGCCTTTTACTTTCCACAGTTCAGATTATTGGTTAGCAACTGTTCGTCCCTTTGTTATTTTGTTCCAGTTCCACTGTTGTTTCTGCATCATTTTCAAGTTCTTGTAGCTCCTAGTGATCTGGTGGAGTGACACCTCTGAGAGCCTGATAATCACTCTTGTTAATTTTGCCCATTCCCATCTGTTACAGGTCAAGAGTCAAATCTCAATAAGCGTTTGTAATGGGGAAGGGGAATTACATTTAAAGAATATGGCCCGTAATTTCCGATAGGAGGCTTCCTGCGTGCGGATGCCTCCTATCGGAAAAAAATCTACGCACTTACCTGAGGGCTCCTGAGGTCCGGACATTTCCGATCCTGGGCCTCTCCACAATCGAAATGTGCAAGCGTCCCTGGGATCACGTGGGCCATGCCAGCCAATAGGAGAAGGGAATCTCCCTTCATACTTTTGACAAATAGACCAGTCAAAAGTATGAATGGAGGTCACCCCAAAAACACATCAAAACATTAAATACATTTTTTTTAAAAATCACATTTTTAAAATGAGTTAAAATTACATTAAATTAAATATTTTAAAGAAAACTTTAATTTTTTGAAAAAATTAATTAAAGTTTTTTACAGGGCTAAAAATAAACTTATCTTTTTTAAAAGTATTTTTAATTTATAAATGAATGAAAACAAATTATGTTTTTACTTTTTTTGAACTCTTACGCTGGTAAAGCAGGCCTTACGCCTGCTTTTATCAGGCGTAAGATTTCTTAGGGTTTTCAGCGGGCGGAGGTTCTGCAGAAAGCGGAACTCTCCACCCGCAGAGGCCCTTCTCTAGAGGATTCTTGACAGATCGGAAGTGCCGGTTTTCAGCGAATGTGCTCCGCATGCCTGAAACCGGCACTTCCGATGTCCCTACGGGTGTGTACACAGCGCGTACACACCCGTAGGCATCGGAAAATACGGGCCTATATATATTTGTTATTCCTTTATTGACATATACTTATAAATAGCTGAATGACCTGTCATTTTTATGACAGGTCATCTAGGTCACACATATTAATTGATGCAAATTAATTAATTTTCATTAAGAAACACCTGTACAGGCTATGATCACAATGACAAAAAAGTACCTTACCCATTTGTTTCAGTGTCTCATCCTCCTGCATGCTAGCTTGTGATAGCTAGGGATAGAGCATGCCACATGCGAGGCTCTCCTTATTAACTTTGCTAAAAGGTGTATAACATTGTAGAGTGTTTCAGTGGCTGCCTCTCAACTCTCTGTCAGTTGCATATTACATTGAATTACATTACATAGAATATGCAGCACAGAAACAGGCCATTCGGCCCAACTAGTCTGTGCTGGTGTTTATACTGTACTCCACAGGAGTCTCCTCCCATTCGATCTACCTCATTTCAACCTTTCAGCCTATCTTTCTATTCCCTTATCTCTCATGTATTCGTCCAGCTTCCTTTTGAAAGCATCTAAGCTATTTGTGTCAACTACTTCCTGTGGTGGCGAGTTCCACATTCTAACCACTCTCCGAGTAAAGAAATAGCTCCTTATTTCCCTATTGGATTTATTGGTAATGATCTTGCATTTATGGCCCCTAGTTTTAGATTCTCTCACAAGTGGAAACATTCCCTCCACATCTACCCTGTCCAACCCATTCATAATTTTAAACACCTCTGTCAAGTTTCCTCTAAGTCTTTGCTTTTCTAAAGAAAAAAGCCCTAACCCGTTCAATCTTTCCCGATAGCTATAATCTCTCAGTTCTGGTACCATCCTTGTAAATCTTTTTTGCACTTTCTCCAGTACATCTATGTCCTTTTTATAGTATGGAGACCAGAACTGTGCACAGTACTCTAAGTTCGGCCTGACCAGGGTCCTGTACAAGTTTAACATAACTTCACTACTTTAGATTCTACACCTGACACTAAATATCCGTAAGACAAAGGTCCTCTACCAACCTGCCCCCGCCACACAGTACTGCCCCCCCCCCCCCCCCCCGATTATCAAAATCCATGACAAGGCCTTGGACAACGTGGACCACTTTCCATACCTCGGGAGCCTACTGTCAACAAGGGCAGACGTCAATGACGAAGTCCAACACCGCCTTCAGTGTGCCAGTGCAGCCTTCGGTCGCCTGAGGAAGAGATTGTTTGAAGACCAGGACCTCAAACCCGGCACCAAGCTCATGGTCTACAGAGCAGTAGTAATACCCGCCCTCCTGTATGCCTCAGAGACATGGACCATGTACAGCAGGCACCTCAAAGCACTGGAGAGGTACCACCAATGCTGCCTCCGCAAGATCCTGCAAATCCATTGGCAGGATAGGCGCACCAACGTCAGTGTTCTCGCTCAGGCCAACATCCCCAGCATCGAAGCTTTGACCACGCTCGATCAGCTCCGATGGACGGGTCACATCGTCCGCATGCCCGATACGAGACTCCCAAAACAAGCGCTCTACTCAGAGCTCCGACACGGCAAGAGAGCCCCAGGTGGGCAGAGGAAACGCTTCAAGGACACCCTCAAAGCCTCCTTGAAAAAGTGCAACATCCCCACCGACACCTGGGAATCCCTGGCCGAAGACCGCACAAAGTGGAGGAAAAGCATCCGGGAAGGCGCCGAATACCTCGAGTCTCTTCGCCGGGAGCAAGCGGAAGCCAAGCACAAGGAGCACATGTCAACCCAAGCACCCCACCCACCCACCCCTTCAACTACCGTCTGCCCGACCTGTGACAGAGACTGTAAGTCCCGCATTGGTCTCATCCGTCACCTGAGAACTCATTTTTAATGTGGAAGCAAGTCATCCTCGGTTCCGAGGGACTGCCTAAGAAGAGAAGAGAAGACCCCTAGAAATAAATCCCAGTTAGCATTTTTAACTGCTTTGATGACTTGCAATGCTGCTTTTAATGATTTGTTCACCTGTATCGCTATATCCCTTTGCTCTTTGACCCCATTCAGTTTCTTATTTTCTAAGGAGTAGGTGATGTTTCTATTTTTCCTACCAAAGTGCATCACGTCACATTTATCTATGTTAAAGTTCATTTGCCACTTACCTGCCCAGTCTGCATGTTTTCTAATATCTTCTTGTATTATGCTGAATTCTTCCTCACTGTTAGCTATACCCACCCCACCCCCCTCCAGTTTGATATCATCTGCAAATTTTGATATTGAGTTACTTATTCCTAACTCCAAATCATTAATGTAAATTATGAATAACAGTGGTCCAGCACTGATCATGGTGGAACACCACTTTCTACCTTCCTCCAATCTGAATAACTACCCTTTACCCCTACTCTCTGTTTTCTATTTTTTAGCCAATTTGCTATCCATTCAGCTATTTGTCCCTGACTTCACATGCCCTAACCTTTGTCATGAGTCTACTGTGTGGTACCTTATCAAAGGCCTTTTGAAAATCTAAGTATATGACATCTACTGCATTACCCTTGTCTACTCTTTCTGTTACCTCTTCAAAGAATTCTATCAGGTTAGTTAAGCATGACTTAGCCTTTCGGATTCCATGCTGACTATTTTTTATTATATTTTCTGTCTCTAGAAGCACTTCTTTCTTTTAGTATAGATTTCAGTATCTTTCCTATCACTGACGCTAAGCTGACATCTATAGTTCCCAGGTTTTGTTCTATCTCCCTTTTTGTATATTGAAAGAAAGAAAGACTTGCATTTATATAGCGCCTTTCACGACCACCGGATGTCTCAAAGCACTTTACAGCCAATTAAGTACTTTTGAAGTGTAGTCACTGTTGTAATGTTTCTACAAGGCTGGGTTTCTATGTTGTTGTCCAGTGGCAGGAAAGCACGAATCTCTTTAGAGATTTCCTTTCCAATCCAACCAGAACTCATTTGGGGTTTCTAATGCAGTCCCATCCAGCTGGACGACAGTGGAGAGGTGTTGGAGGAGGAACGTGTTTGACAACTGTGTCAAAAGCTGCAGACAGGTCGAGAAGGACGAGGAGGGATAGTTTACCACTGTCACAGTAACATAGAATGTCATTTGTGACTTTGATAAGAGCGGTTCAGTACTGTGGCGGAGCAGAAACCTGATTGGAGGGATTCAAACATGGAGTTCCAGGAAAGATGAGCACGGATTTGGGAGGCAACAGCACGTTCACGGACTTTTGGAGAGGAAAGGGAGGTTGGAGATGGGGCGGTAGTTTGAAAGGACGGAGGGGTCAGTAGTTGGTTTTTTGAGGAGAGGGGTGATACTGATGACAGCAGATTTAAAGGAGAGGGGGACAGTATCTGAGGAGAGAGAACCATTAACAATATCAACTAACTTGGGAGCCAGGAAGTGAATTTGGGTGGTCAGCAGTTTAGTAGGAATAGGGACGATGGAGTAGGAGGTGGGTCTCATGGACAAGATGAACTCCGAGAGGGAATGAGGGGAGATAGGAGGGAAACTAGAGAAAGATGCAAGTTCAGGGCTAGGGCAGCGGGGAACTTTAGAGGAAGTTTGGCCCGGTGGGCTAGGGGAAGGGGGGGAACCGGCAGAAACAAATGAACTGGTGACCTTGGCCGCGATTTCCTCTACCTCAGCGGGTCCGGTGTGACCAGGGTCGGTGGCGGGTCCCGACCTCGCTGCTGTCTCCAGCCCGCTGTCCAAAGTGATTTTCCGTTGATTGGGCTTGTTAAGATCGCCCAGCATGTTTGCCGGCCAATTGAAGGAAGCGGGTCTGATGACGTCACTTGATGACGCGTCATCAGCCGGTTTCCTTAAAGGGACCATGCGCAAATTTATTTTGACATTTGTGCTGTCAGTGTTCTACAGCATTGAGGTGCTGCAAACACTGACAATGACTGCACAAAAGTGCTGGCTGCACCCAGGCTCTCCCATGACTCCTTCCATATGCTTATGGAGGGAGTCACAGCATGCAGGGAGGTTCTCTTCCCTTCCAATGGGTGGAAGAGACCTCCCCAAGAGACCAATGCAACCTGGTTGCACATTGAACAGGAGGGCACAAGCACGGATGCCATCAGGAGGTCCAGGCTGCAGTGACGCAAACTTTCAATGATCTCAGTAGATCACAAAACGTTACTGCAAAGCCACACTCAACCTCATCCTGCTGTGTCACTCGTCACATCCCCATCACTCTGCCTTCCCTACCCTACTCCTGCACATCTTTACTCACACCAACTTACCTTGCACCTCCACCCATCCCTCTCTATCTACATTATCACTTCCCCATCTCACTAGCCACTCCTCACACTCACCCTCATCCTAGTCCAATCATACCAACTAACAACTCACAAGGGTAGGCACTTGTGTGTTTAATGCAATGTTCATGTAAAGTTTCTGTTAATGTGGTGTCAAACATTGAAACCTTTATTTTCAACACTTTGCGTTCTTGGACAGATTTGTGTGCACCTTTGGAAGTGGCTTAGTGAGTTGCCCTGAATGGTGAGACATAATGGTACCACCCGCAATGGTGATGAGTGTGAAAGGAATGGCTTGCGCATTGTAGGGATGCTTTATGATGTTGGTGTGGGGTGGTGCCAACCTGGTGCATCATGTGGCAGCCACGGTGTACAGCATCAAGTGAAGTAAATCTGGCTATGGTGACGCCATCCCTGGCATCCCAGGCAGCAATGTGCTCGGGTGCTGATGCCCTGTGTCCTGTGCAGCATCAAATGATTGCGGAGAAGGTTGGTGTTGTTGTTGGTGCTGCTGGTGTGCCTGGTGTTGGGGCTCATCGTGTTGGGATTCTGAGGACTAAGGTGAGATTTTTTCAAGGGCACCGATGCTGATGGAATAGATGGCAGGTGAAGCTGAGATGACAGAAGCGATCTGTCAATGGTGAGAGAGGTTGTTCCAATGAGGTGACACTGGATACAGAATTTACTCCAAACACTTGCAACCTGCATAAAGCTCATTCTGTGTTCCAAATGCAGTAAGCAACAGCTTCTGAGCTTGGAAAGTGAACAGCTGTGAGATGGGAACTTTTTTAGCACATTTGCAGTTGTCAAGTAAAGAGATTATTTCATGGTGACACAACTCCCGACCTCCTTACCTGGCGTGATCCCCGAGCAGCGTGGAACCCATGGGTGACCTCGTAAAATGTTAAGGTGAGCTCAAAATTCTCTTTAACAAGCTGTTAACAAGCTCTTAATCATCGAAATTGCCCCCCCCCCCCCCCCGCTGCCTGGTAACGGGTCTGTTCAGCGGGTCATCAAAAAACATGAGGCACATTTTGTCAACTTGAAAATAATGATATTTAAAGTTGGGCAAATAATTAAAAGAGTAATTTTTTTTTGGGGGGAGGAAGAAAAATTGAAGTCTTGTCTGACGAATATAAAACATTTTTGCCTTCATAAAGGTGCATATGACTATAGGCCACGCCAGCTGCTTTTCAATGCAAAATGTTCACATAAACTGTGGCCTATACTTGTAAAAATGCAAATCAACCAATCAGGTCCCTGGAGTGTCATTTTGCATCAATTTCTGATGAGTGGACCTCAGATCTAAACCCAGCATTCAAAAATTCTATAGCCTAAATTTACATCTTGGTTTTTGTTCTCCAAATTATACAACTCCACTCTTTTATCTGAACTGAATGATACCTTAGTTTTAACAGATGAGGTAAGGAGCATGGCTGAACATGCCTCTTAATCTTCTCTCCAAAGAAAACAAGTTCAGTTTTGTGAACCTGTCTTCATAAAGTAGAGCCCCAAGCCTGAGATTCACCCTTGCGCTTTACTCTGAACTCTTTCTCATATCTCAATGTCCTTTTGAAGGTCAAGTGTCTGCTTCCTTGATCAACGTGGCCATCTGTGTGGATCTGAACTGCATAGTCCGGTTTCAGGGTTGGCTATCCAGTAATTTTGATAGTTGAAAATCAGACAGCAAATGTCGGGTAAGGATAGAGTTGGATCCTGCTGCGGTGGTTTCTACAATCGGATAGCTCACTGACACTGGTTACTAAAGTACCTTGCCTCGATGTTCACCCACTTTTACCTTACTAATTTGTTCTGGCAAATTTCTAAAAATACTAAGTATAATGAGGCATCTGCCTTGTAGCCTACTTCGCATGCTCAGTTAAGAAGCAGTCACTGACTACCACGATTAAATGATTTTTCTTTTCATCCCTCTATCAGTTGCCTATGATCTGTTTCATTTTTTTAAATTCTGCCTTTGTGAAGCATTTTGGGATGTTTTTCCATATTAAAGCTCGCTGTGCTCGCTGACCTACATTGGCTCCCAGTTAAGCAACGCCTCGATTTCAAAATTCTCATCCTTGTTTTCAAATCCCTCCATGGCCTCGCCCCTCCCTATCTCTGTAACCTTCTTCAGCCCTACAACCCCCCGAGATATCTGCCCTCCTCTAATTCTGCCCTCTTGAGCATCCCTGATTATAATCACTCAATCATTGGTGGCTGTGCCTTCTGCTGCCTAGGCCCTAAGCTCTGGAATTCCCTGCCTAAACCTCTCCGCCTCACTACCTCTCTTTCCTCCTTTAAGACGCTCCTTAAAACCTACCGCTTTGACCAAGCTTTTGGGCACCTGCCCTCATTTATCCTTCTGTGGCTCGGTGTCAGATTTTTTGTCTTTTAATACTCCTGTGAAGCGCCTTGGGATGTTTTACTACGTTAAAGGCGCTATATAAATACAAGTTGTTGTTGTTGTTAAAGGTGCTATATAAATACAAGTTGTTGTTGTTGTTAAAGGTGCTATATAAATACAAGTTGTTGTTGTTAAAGGTGCTATATAAATACAAGTTGTTGTTGTTGTTAAAGGTGCTATATAAATACAAGTTGTTGTTGTTAAAGGTGCTATATAAATGCAAGTTGTTGTTCATCTGGGACATTGAGGTCCCTTGGAATTATCGCATCATAACTTTATCTACCTATATCTCCGACAATAGCAATTACCAATTCTAGTCAAAAGAAAATGAAAAACCGCAAATAATGGAAATATGAAATCAGAACCAAAAATGTTGGAGATAAACACCATGTCAGCATCTGGAAAAGATAGATTAATGCTAAGGGTGGGGCCCATCTGAACATCAGAGCTTCCTATTACAGTGACATATTTAATTATGACAGAGCCCTTTTATATTGGATGAGGTTTGTATGAATAGTTGGGTAAACCAGGCAAAGTGCCTAAATTCAGTGAATTAAGAGTAATGCACATATCTTTGGTTTATATGTCTTTGGACATACTGATAATGTATTACTTTTCTCCACCTGTGGCAATGGCTTTCCCTGGCTTTTGGCTTGCTATTTGATTTACAGACTCTCCTCTGCTTTTGACTCCAAGGACTGCCTGGCCTTCGGCTGCCTAACCCTCCTGGACTTCACATTTGAATACAATGGACAGCCATTTACAGTGGTTAAAACAGTGTTGTCTATTAGTCCTTTATAAAAGTTGCCCTTTCGTCACCTGTACAGTTTAACTTACCTTCTCCCCAATCTGGCTATCAGTCTTCATTCTATCTTTATTTACTCTGATCCACGCTGGAATTGCTAATATCTGTTGAAGGTGCCTACATTACTGCCTTCTGAAGGGCTCAGTTAATGTCTATTTCTCAGATAGCTCTTCTACTCTGATCAATTCTGCTTCAGCCTCTACCATTTTGAGGTCCTCCAACTGCTGCCACAAATTCTTCAATGTCTGCTGTATTTTCCAATGTTCTCCCCCTGTAGGTGCTGACTCATGCTGCAGTACAGTTTTCTGGTACCTCACCCAAGCATCCATTCTTCATGTGTTACCCTAGGCAATGCGTATCAGCAAGCTACTTAATCATGAAGGGCATCACAGCTGAGCCTGATCCTATTTTCAACCATTCTGCATACACACTCACTTCTCAGCAGGAGCCCCTGGACAGCAATCAGTATTGCAAAGCCCCGTTGATTTTCCTCTCTTTCATTCAGGGCAATGAACTATATTTTAAAAGGTTGGAAATTGGTGCTAAGCCAGTCCTGTGTATCAGCATGGTTGCATCATGATTGCTATTTTCCATCACTGCACAAGCAAGGTGACTCGCTTAATCAGCTAACCATGTTTAGCAGGCCACATGAGATCACAAAACTTACAACAACAAAAATAGGCCTCTAATATCATCTCTAAGGTCGATTTATTTCATACTTGAGTGTTATTTGTGGCGCAAGACCTGCATGTTTCCAGTTGACATCACTCCAGGAGGATGGTGGCAATGCACTGGCGCATCAGTTACGTTGACCACCTGCCACTTGTGAGAAGCTCCTGGTACCACCAGTCCACCTACTTAATGCTCACACGTGCATTTGTCATATGTCTAACCACTAACTAGTAACTATTCACCTTGGGCGAGGGAGGATAAGCAAGGTCTCTGGGTTCTGTGACAGACTCGATGGGCCGAATGGCCTCCTTCTGTGCCATAAATTTCTATGATTCTATGACTCGGTAATCCAGTACTCGAGTTAGGCAGGTTTTTCAGTACTCCAGAGCACTCTTTATGATCGACTTGCCAGCTTTACTCACTAATGGAACCTGGAGAGTAGGCCTGTCACTAGGGGCTAGGATTCGGATAAACCAGATAACCCGCAGCAGGAACCTTTGCCATTTTAGTTGATTAAATTCCAACAGCACCCCAGTACACACGTTGCTATAGCCACCTAGGCTTTGGCTTTGCCAGCCTACAGCTAAGCTGCCTAGGCTTAGGCAAGTGGAGCGTGTTTTTACAGGGTGAGAATATGCATTCCATATCCGGCAAATAGGTACGCTACCATTGTGGATCTTTCTAAAGCTTTGTTTGGAGACTTCTAAACACAGTGATGTATATCAGACACTTGGTTGACAAAAAAAATCAAATTTAAATACTGCATGAATTTTCTTGTCTCCTTTGTCTATTGCCTATGGTTGAATTGATTTTTTAAGTACAGATTGTGGTTTTTAATATTATAAACTATAATATTTTACTGTCTTGCAGCCTTTCAGTGGAATCTATCTGAATAATACTGAGCAAGGCATGTACCATTGTGTGTGCTGCAATGCTGCACTATTCAGGTAAGCCACCAGAGCAAAGCAAAGTCTTATACAGTCTGTAACCAGTATTAGATGTGGGTATATCAGGCCCTTCAGTGTCATCAGTCAATATATGTACCGGAAAATATTTAAACGGAAATGACTTTTTAAAAAACCAACTGATAAATAGCAGTAATGGGAATAGCTGTGCGGTATGTCAAAGATGCCCAAGCTTTTCGTCCTTGTAAGCAACTTGGGTGCATAACAGTGTCTCAAGGGTCACGTATAAAGTTTAAATCACTGTTCCTGCTGACTCGCATACATCTCTAGCTGTGAATACTGACAGAGCTTGGAGTTCTGATTTAGGATGTGTCCACTAATGAGGAAATAATGCTGAGAAGAGCCCTTTACAAACCTCCAGGTCCATGAAATTCAAACAGGATAAACCAGCGAGTATATAAGTGAAATATAAGTGCAAATGGGACGTAAGACTGAGGTGCCTGGTGTGATGCCCCAGATTACTACAGCTATAATAAATGATCAAGGCCACTGGTCCACGGCAGAATGAATAGAATCACAGAATACAATTTCCAAAAATTAATAAAAATCCAAGAATCAGAGATGTCAACCTGCAGTAGCTAATGCAGATACTTCAAGTTTTTCAGTAAGATTTGGCAGCCCACATTTTCTCACAGCTTCTCCGTGTTTGCAAAACTCATGCCTGACTCGAAAGAGGATCAACATCACAGACAAGTAAACTTTAAAAAATGTGAGCCCACTGCATCTAATTTTTTTCAGTGTCCTGCTCCATTTCATTTTAATATTTGTGTTTGAAGTTTTTTTAATTAAAATAAATGTAATAATCAGCAGGAAATTGAGATATCGTGCTGCTGAAGGATTTTGGCCAATCAGGTACGCCGAGTGTTTGATGGACATGCAGCCAATGGAATTGTGTGCTGTTTGTATCACTGATATTGGAGTGGAAGCTGTAGGCTTTCTATTTGCTTTCTTTCAGTTTCAGTCCCTTTTATTTGTAAGCTTTATCCCCCTGAAAATCCCTCAAATCCCAAGCATGAAGCCAGCAACTCCTGAGTTTCCAAATGAAGAAAAACTGGTGTCATCAGTCGTGATTAGTAATCCCTCGATATTTAGGCCACAGACCTTGGGATTTTCTTGAACATCTGCTGTTCATCTCTTTTCTTCCTTCGCCTGCCCTTGCCATCAACTGAAGACCATCAAGAGCTTGCTGAGATAGAGAAAGTGAATACAAACCAAGTGAATGTGGAGGTCCTGGAGAACCTGTTGTTGATGAATGACAGGAAATGGTGCAAATCTACAGAGAGAGGTGAGGGGCTCAGAGATTAGTATAAAGCAAAGCGTATGGGAGGGGTATGGAGAGAGCCAGAGAATCTCTGATACAGCCAAAATACAATGTACAGAAGAGCGAGGTGTGGAGGTCAATAGTTAGTATGAAGCACAGGACGTGGTTGTGTGGCTCCTACATCCCCAGTTGTATAGAGGTAGGGTTATATTTTCCAATTGGTAAAATTCACATATGAATGCTTGATGTATTCCTACTACATTCCTATGTGAGCTATTTTAGGCACTGTCACGGGTTACTGACCTGCATAAAAATAGCTCACAGAAAAATGTACAAGCTCATTATGTACGGCCATGGCTTCAGCCATCTAGACTCAAAGCTCTGGAATTCACTTCACCTCTCCATCTGTCTTCCATCAAGACCCTCCGTAAAACCCACCTCTTTGACTAAGCTTTTGGTCACCCCTCCTAATATCCCCTTCTCTGGCCCTGCATCCATTTTTGTCCAATTATGCTTCTGAGAAGTGCTTTGAGATTCTTTTCTACATTATAGGTACTATATAAATGCAAGTTGTTGTTGTTAAGTATTGGTATTTGAACTTCACTGAATGGAAAATATATCCCATAATCCTAATATTATAACATTTTCTGTGTTGACATCTCTGGGAATCTCATGTAATAAGAACAGGATTGACTTAAACCAGTGGTCTTGATTATAGGGAATAGCATCCCTTTGCATTTTATAGACAAGGCAATCCATTTTCCATTTTCACTAAATGTGATTCTCCAATGTCAGTAAAAATCCAAGAATTCTATATAATAAAACAATTGGTAATTCAGTAACTAGAGGGCATAAACGTTAAGACCTTCACCAAAAAGAGGCTAAGATTTTTTTATGCAGCAAGCTGATAGGAGATGAATGTTCTACTGGAAACAATGTTGGAAGCAGAATTAATAATAGCTTTTGAAAGGGAAGTGGATAAATATTTGAAAAAGAAAGATTTAACAAGATGTAAGGAAAGAGAAAGGAAGTGAAACTATATGGATAGCTCTTTCAGCGCACCTTGCAGGCACCTAGGGGTGGAGTAGCCTCCTTCTGTGCTGTAAAGTTCCATGAAATATCAGAAATAAATCTTGAAATATCACACGTACATCTAGTGCTGGATGTAAATACATTTTTTAATTCTTTCTTGGGTTGTGAGCGTCGCATTTATTGCCAATCCCTTGTTGCCCTGAGAAGATGGTGGTGGGCCTTCTTGTTGAACCGCTGGGTTGCGGTTTTGATACAGCTGAGTGGCTTGCTGGGCCACTTCAGAGAGCAGTTAAGACTCAACCACGTTGGAGTGGGACTGGAGTCACATATAGGTAAGGACGGCAGGTTTTCTTCCCTAAAGGACATTAATGAACCAGTTAGGTTTTTATGACAATCCGGCAGCTTTATGGACATTTTTACTGATAACAGCTTTTATTTCCAGATTGTTTTTTAACTGATTGCAAATTCTCAAACTGTCATGGTGCGATTTGAACTCATATATTCTCTGGATTATTAGTCCAGGGCTCAGGATTATTTGTCCAGTAGGATAACATAACCAATACACTACCATACATACACTAGTTGACGGAGAGATTGTGTATAATTGGATTAATTTCAAGCTGATTCAGTACATATTTTTCCATTTTTTATTTTAAAGTGTTTATTCATTTGCATGAAAATTGCAATATTACAGTAGAACTCTCTTCATCTATTCTTAGTTTATTTGTGAATGATTGAATCAGGAGCGTTATTGATACCGTGTTTGTGGTAATGAAATTGTTACATTTTATATGGTTAACAATAGCTCTGAAACCAAGTATGATTCTGGCACCGGTTGGCCCTCTTTCTGGCAAATCCATGGTACAGTGGATAGTGATGAAACCAATACCAATGCACTGCGTCGCACAGACAACTCCATGGGATCGACTGGAACAGAAGTTATTTGCAAAAAGGTAGCTATAAACAGTCTGAATCCAGTTCTGCCAATCGTCTATCAAAATTCCTTGACGTGGTTAAAACACCAAGGGGTAAAAATTAGGTCGCGCCCCATTTGGGGCGCAAATATCGTCTGGACGCAAATATTAGCGCCTGGCGCTAATTATCGCCACTGACTGGAAACTTCACTTTTACCGCCCCGGGAGGTGAGTGGAGCGCTAAAGCAGGCGCTGCACACCTGTCTTAAGGCGCAAAGGCCAAGGAGTGAGGCGCTAACTCAGAGCGCTGGCGAAGCTCATGTAATGTCAGTCAGCAATGGAACACACACACAATGGCACGGGCCAGTTCTTAAAGGGGATGGTTAATCTTGCTTTCCATCCACATCCTGTTCATTGCAGCCTTGAATCTCGGCCTGGAGAGACTTGCACATCAAATGTGCTGGAAAGAACAATGGAGAGTACCAGGCAAAGAGCTCAGAGTGCAGCTCCCACAGTCTCTGCTAAATCGATACAAGGAATGGCAAATCAAAATGAACCTGCAAAGTGCTGCTCAGTACCCAAAACTCCTTCACACAACGTTGAATCTCTCCAGAAGTCTCTCCCTCTCTCTCTCAGAATGCGTAGTTCAAAAATGCCACCAACAATAAAAGACAGGAAGAGGCCCCCTTTAAATAGCGCCCCCCCCCCAGCCCCACAGCGATTGATAGCGTTCCAGTCTTCTGGTCGTTGCTAGCGTCAGGCGGTAAGGCAGGGGGCGCCACTCAATTTCCGCTCCGGGGCGCCACAAGGGCGTTGCACCATGGAATGACGTCACAATCTGCGCGCGCAGGTGGTCGCAGCGGTAAAGTTTAGCGCCGCCACACAATGTCTAGTTAAGTTCCCGAGCGGCGCAAACATCGCTGCATTCAGGCGTTAGCGGCTTTGCGCCCCATTAGCGCCCTCTTAAGGCGCTAACGGGAGGCGCAACCAACTGAATTTTTACCCCCAAATTTCCTGTCCATATAAACCATCAGGAAAAATCACTTCCACTCAATGAAGATAAAGGTTGACTGCTATGAGATGGATGTCCAGAAACAAACTATTGAAAAGACCACATTCTCTCAACTTAGTAGAATGTAATTCCAGTTTTACACATTTATTTTGTTTCAGAAAGACCATCTCAGTGCTTACTTGGTTAAAATATGAGATGGTCAAAGTCAAGGTTGCAATATTATCTTTTTTAAAGTACAGTATGCTCCTAACACAGTTTAGAAGATAACGTTAGAATGTGTAAGTATGGAACTGTCTGATTTATAGCATACAGCTACTTTTAAAAATGGTTCAGAATAATTGCTGTTAATGGTGCACTGGCTCATGTCACTGCACCAAAGAGTGGGGGATGCTGGGAAGCCCTCCCCATAAAACGATACATATTTAAACTGGGTAAGCACCTGCCAAGTATTTAATTTTGTGGATTTAAGTCTGCATCTAAGGCATTCTTAGCATCATGTCAAGTACACTGAACTCTCTGTTTTATCTTTATCATGTAGTGTGATGCGCACTTGGGCCATGTGTTTGATGATGGACCAGAACCTACAGGACATCGATTTTGCATCAACAGCGTTGCATTAACTTTCAAACCCAAATCAGTACAGTGATTTCTAACAGAATATTATGTAGCGATTTGTTATGTAATACCTGATTTAACCTAGACTGAGTTACCAACCGTGTCAACACCATAAATTAGTGCCACTACTTGCTTTCATTGTAGCTCCTTCTGTGTGGTACATTCTCTCAAATATTTATTGTGCGTTAACAGAAAGAGCAAATTGTACCAGTGTTTGTGCCAAGATATTGGAGAGACACTCCGTAAAGTTCAAGCAAAGATCGTATTTCATTTTTATGTTACACAATCTATTAACCATGTAATTTTGTAAGAAATTAATATTAAATTAATATTGAAGTGATTTTATTTTATGCAAATAATTATTAAAAAATCAAATAAAAAATCTGTTACATTTCTCAGATTAAAAAACAGAAAATCCTAGATATACACAGATGAAAAGAGAAAAGATGGTTTAATGTTTTGAGTAGAGATCCTTCATCAGACCCAATCCCACCTGTAATATTCTATCTTTACTCCTTTTGGAGGCTGCCTAAAATGCTGTGTCTTTCTGAATTTGCAGTTTTCCTTTTATCTCTGCTGCATTAAACTTCTGGTTTCCCAACTTCAACTAACCCAAGTTTTAGAAGCCATGTAGATGCAGTTCTGATTAATCTGTTGGCATTTGTTGAGATGATCGCATTTCTATGCAGTATTCAGAAGGCCAACCAAAAATTAGATTTCATTTATTTGAATGTGTATTCAGACAACTGTGATTTCCTGGTTCTAAAGGGGACCGGAGACTTCTCAATCTGCTTCCTGTTTGATGTGCTAAAGGTTAATTGTGTGACTTATAGTGTGAATAAATGTGATATGTAATTTAAAAAATCAGTTGTGACTTGACTGTATATATTTATTCCTGTAGTTCATGAATGTCATCTAATACATTAAAATGGGTGGTTACCTTGAACTATTGTGAATGACCATTGTTTTAATTCCTCTGGCTAATGTCTTTAATTGGAGCAACCTTTAATGGTGAGGCAAACATTAAAACTAGACAGGATATGTATTAATACAGTTTGTTTTAATAATAGATTACATCTGGTATAAGATACTCAATCACCCTTAAACAAAGAAATTATGTTAAACATATATATTATGTAAAATATATCCATAAATTGCTACAATTCTTCAATTGTAAATTGTGACTAAACTTTTAATTTGCATTCCACCAGTACCTCATTGGACTCTGCCAGCAGATCAACAATCACTACCTCTCTCCAGATTTCCCTCCAGAATGTCTATTCACTTGTGAACAAGGCCCATGCCATCCATGACCTTATTGTGAATGATTACATTGGCATCCTGGCTTTGACTGAAACTTAGCTCATGGTAGCAAAACCTTGCTCCTTACTGAAGCCTGCCTGCCTGGATATACTTTCCACCATTATGTCCCACTGTACCTTTTTAAGGAATAATGTATTTGAACCTCCAAGTCTCTCTTTTCATCTACACCTTTCAGTGGGATCAGAGGTAACATACTCAGGACCCCACCTCAGTCGTATCAAATGCACATCCTGTAACATGTGGGAACTCCAGGACGCTTCGCATGTCCTGGACAATCACGTGTGCAGGAAGTGTCGTCAGCTGGAGGAGCTCGATCCAACTTTTGGGATCCTAACTCTACCTGCTACAAGTTTGAAACGGTATAGCTAAATGTTCAGGCACTGGTACCAGTAACTCCCATCCCCACAGATCCACCTCTTATCCAAGAGTAAAAGATGATGGGCAGGCAGTCAGACCCTCAGTAGCAATTGAGAGAGACAAAAACAGCTCTTCCATGCTAATACACCCTCTTTATAATAACAGTTATATGTTAATGTTTACCTTAGGTACAATTTCCTTTTACAAAGTACTTACAGCTTCGCCTGAAATATAATACAGACAATAAAAGCTACACTACCCTTGCTCTGTGTGATATATTTGGAGGCAATCCTTTATAAATGGTCCTAAAAGCGCTCTATGCTGGTGTGATACTCTTGCATCATTAAAACCTCGCCTGATCAAAAAAATGCCAATAAAGACATTTTACTTTGGTCTTAAACATTATTGAATAAAGTGCCATTAGTAACTTCCTGCAGGTGAAATCTAAACCAGCTTTGGGACAATTGAAAGCAGTAAAATCGACTGGGATGTTGACAAAGGTGACCTATCAATCCTTCAGGCAGCTATTAATCTTATCCCCGTTTATAACGGCTTATTAAATCTTTCTCATATGAACTGAAATAAAAAGCTGTTATATTTGAGGTCTATATACTTATTTAGGACGGAGGACAAGTCAAAATGGATGCACTAGATAGAAAAAAATGACAATGGGCAGCGAGGAGGTCAAAATCTAACGTTGCTTACATACCTTATGGACGGCTCCTATTTAACAGTCATATAATCTCACAATAAAGCTACAGGGCACGTCAACTGTTTATTTTGACTTCCGAGTTACTTAACAGCTTTTCCCACAAGTAATACCAAGAGAGAAAAACACTTTACTGAGGTCCAAAACTTTATTCTTTGCAACAATTCCCATAGTATAAACGGCAAGAGAATGTTAAATGTTAGCTATGAAGTTAACAAGCGATGAGAAATACTTCCATCCGAATGAAAGTATATCTCTTGTAGCAGTGAGTGCAGAATCAATGGCTGATCACTGTTACCGAGAGTTGGTGCTCAGTTGAGATTAGGAATTTGCTAACATTTTCTGTTATCTGAAAGGAAAACAACCGCAAAACATAAAGGTCAACACGACCAAGGAGCAAACCTTTGATTCATTCCCATAATCATTACAATACAGGTTATATATTTTACAGTACAAACTGAAAGACAGTACAAATCCAACTCTTGGATCAACTGGTCAAAATGTAGAAATTCCGGATTGTACTTTACAATTTCCTCAAAGCTTTCTGTATCCCACCACAGTTATTAGAAAGTAATATTTTACGGATTGTGTTTAATATCACAAGCAAAAGCAATTTGGCAATGGTCCATTTTATCGCTGTTACGGCAGGTTTATCTATTTGTAGTTTGGGTTTAGAACTGCTATCTATCAAGGAGAGCGAGGCAAGCGCTAGACGGCACTGCAGCTCCCAGCAGTGGGCATGGCTGTGAAACATTCCGACACTGACTGACCGAGCTGTAACCGAGTGATGGAGCAGCGACTGCAGCCGGGCTTGTTTGTTCAATAAATAGGAGACCGGGTGATTACACCAAAAGACGAAGGGAATCTCCGCAGTGCCGGCGTGTTCCTCCTGTATCCATAGAGACCGTTGTATCCAAATATCGGTTTAACTCCAGAGAGAAAGAGAGAGTGTCCCTTCACGTGATCTGCGGAGCGACCTGTCACCAAACACACATCCGGAGAGGCTCTTTAGTGTTTCCTTAAAAATATCACATTTCCTGCTCTATCATCAAAATCAGAGAGTCAACTCTGCTTACACTGCACCGTAATGTAACTCCCAAGTACAATCCTCTTTTTAATGTTTGTAATGCAGGTGAGAACCATTTTGCCTACGAAACAGTGACTACTTTTGGAGTAATTCATTGGCTACGAGGTGCTTTGGGGTGCCATGTGGATGTGAAAGGCACCATATAAATGCAAGTTATGTTTTCATCCAGCGCTAGTCATCGATTTCCAACTGGAGGCGAGGCAAAAGCCATCGTCACCAATGACTGTGAGGACCAAACAAACCTCCAACTTCAGCTATGTTTATTCTCTAGCTGATATGTAGAGGTTGGAATGAGCATTCTTCCCATTTTTTGCACACTCTCTCTCCCTCTGCTGTTTTGCAGTAACCATTTAGACATCCTAAGGGTCTCTGATACATTTTTATTTTTCTAATTTCTCTCATAAGTACCTCCTTTTGTCACAACATTGTCACTTCTGTCATTTAATAATCTGTCCTCCACCTAATCACAATCCATTCTTGTCGTTGGCCCCCTTTTCCCTGGCTCTGTTCCTCCTTAATCCTAAAATGTTCGGCTGTAACAACTCGCAGTTTTGATCAAAGGTCATGGAGCAGAAACGTTAACACTACCTTCCCCTCTCTCTCTCTCTCCACAGATGCTGCCTGACCTGCTGAGTGTTTCCAGCAGTCACTGGTTTTATTTCAGATTTGCTGATGCTGTACCTGCTCCGTTCTTGTTTCTTGTTCGCAGGTAACTGGCTGCAGCTCCTTGGAACTGGAATCGATCGACCACCGCGCCGTGGACTGAGGTCCCACCATGGGACTGGGGGCAGAGATTTAGCAGGAAATATGAAGGATTCAATTAATATTTACAACTGCACTCTTTTAATCGATTACTGATACACACAACACACAGAGAACCAACAAGTGGAATAAACTACCTTATAAATAATGTAGCGCTATAGTGCAATAAGAGTCAAGCTATAAACGTTCATGGGGCAGACGGGTTATACCCAATCGATGCACAAGCACTTGGCATCCCTTTTGTGGCCCTTTATTGATACCCGTAAATTAATCTGAATATGCACAGTACTGATTAAATTGCGGTTAAATGAAATGAATGGGTCTCAGACTCTGGATTGCCTTTTCTGTTCAATTGCTGTAATCTCATTGCTGAGGGACAGCCCCATCAATCAGCCTGGGATACACAGGCTGGGATCTGGAGGGCATCAGTTTTACCAGAAACTAACGAATCGAGCAGGTCTTCGAAAAGTTTTTTTTAAATTCTGGAATCTGTACAATATGGTCTACTTACTTGACCGGTCTTTCTCAAAAGTGGTAGGAGAGGTCTGGTCCTAAAATAGGCCAAGGCATGGCGATCGTCCTGTGGGTTGTAAGGCGGGATGACCGTTGCGGCTCTGGGCGCCGAGTGCCTGTGATCTCTGGAGATGGAGTTCACCGCCACACAGTCCAGCAGGAAAGCTTTCTCCCGCCGCCTCAGCGCTTCTTTCGGAGGAGAGGGGGCGAAGCGAGGGGGCAGCCCACTGATCATCATCACCATGGGGACGGCTGCTGCTTTTCTTGGGGTTTTTTTTGTTATCGATGATGAGAATTCAACCCTGAGAAAGGGGCTCGGATAATCCAATCACTTAAAGAGGCGGCTGCCTGCAACCTACAGATGGATTCGATCATTATTAGCGGCTCGAAATTCAGTTTCTTAGAAACGACTATCCAATGGGAGTAAATATGTATTTGTTTTGTGTTGCTATAGAGACAGGTACAGGAGATTAGTAAACTAACACGTTAAAAACAAACAAAAGGTCGTCGACCTGAAACACTAACCCTACCGCCCTCTCTCCACAGGTGCCTTTGCTTTAGAACCCATAAGGAGACATTGGGCTGCACCTGTATCATCAAACCAAACAAACTAACAGAAGTGTCCCCTTTTTAGAGGGGCACAACTAATAGAAACCCAAATCATAAAAAAAAGGAAACTTAACAAATTAAATAATAATGTTGCCACCCGTGTGGACTATGCACTCCAGTCCCTCCGGTGCCCACTGGGTGCGGAACGCCTCAAACCCACCGACAGACTGTCCACAGATGCTACCTGACCTGCTGAGTGTTTCCAGCATTTTCTGCTTTTACCTTGAAAGCAGACTCAAGTGAATTCTGGCCCATTGTATTTTTCTCCATTATTGCTGAGGTGAAATAACTTTTAGATTAATCTTCAATCTATTTTGAGTGCTCTCTCTTATATTTAAATTTACAAAGTCGATTAAATCCTCTTCATTTTACTGTCTACTAGGTCAAAAATAAACTATATTTTTTTATCTACTTATATGTTTATAATCCACAGTGGGTTATGGGGAGCAGGCAGGAAAGTGGAGTTGAGGCCAAGATCAGATCAGCCATGATCTTATTGAATGGCGGAGCAGGCTCGAGGGGCCGATTGGCCGACTCCTGCTCCTGTTTCTTGTGTTCTTATGTATTTTTAAAATTACCCCTTGACCTCTGTGCGTACCATTGCGAAGGGGAACCAATGAATATAAGTACAGCATTAGACTTCCACTTATTTCAAGAGACTACCTGTCTGTAATGACTACCTATTTCCAGATCAGCAGAAATGACTTTATACATGGATGTGTGTTTGGAGACCACCTATTCAGAAAACCACTTGAAGCCAGTGCTTTGGCCTAACTAAAAATTCACACGAAATGACGCAGAATGGATTCTTGCAGGAATGTGGCTATTCATTGGTGCCACTTGCACAGAGCCAACAAGAACCATTGCAGGTGTTTGCTTGGGTGAACTATCTGGAACAATGCCTAAAAGTCTCCAGTTCCAGCACTCCATGGGATGCACGGTATCCTGCCTGAAAAATGCACTTCCGCTGTGCCTGAATTACACTTGTCATGATCTTGTTTATGTGGCAGATCTGCCATTGTTGCCTGGCTGGCATCACATTACTCGCATTTGCCCCCCAATTAGTGCCCTCACACAGCCAGTGACAGCGGCTGAGAGCTTTGGGGGGCTTCACCGCCAGCTGCGCCTACTGGTATGACATTGCCTAACTGAGGCAGTGATGCCCCCCCCACCCCCCCCCCCCCCCACCCGCTGAGAAGTTTGCTCGGCTCTTAGCTGATGTGCAAATGATGTGACTCCTGCATCCTTCTCTTGAGCAGGCAAAACACATCCTAGATGAGGCACAATATTGAACCATTATTATGCCGCAACATGGGGTCTAATTAACCAATAATACATTGTCTGAATGAAATGACCCTGAGAGATTTGACTGTGCTGCACGGTCAGTATTCTCTGTGGGCCTCCACACAGCACATCCCCTGCCCCATAAAGTCAGCATGCAGCACTTGTCCAAGTCTTGCTCAGCTCACACTACCCAGGCTTCCCTGGACATTTGTATACTGAGTAACACTCTGTGGGTAACTTGCACACCTCCACCGTGCTCAGAGTTAAAGCATTTCATCTGCCTGCAAACACTCTGGCCCCACCACACCTGTTCTGGTTGGTGAATCCTCTGTCCCTGTACAACACAGTCAGTAGCTATTGCTGCAAACTGCACTGATTTCCATAGGATTGTTCTTTTTTTTAGCCCCATCCTCCTCCCCATTGTTGGACATAACATCCTCATCATTTAAATCAAAGTCTATGGATGCTGAAATTCTAACCTCTTTTACACCCATCCAGGATGGATACTCTAGGCATATTTTGGCCCAGGATACAATTTCAGCCTACAAAAACTCATGAATGTGGGAACCCCTGCCCTTTATTTACTGATTGTTTTGCACTATATGCGGTTGTATCACTGTTAGACTATACTCCATATCAAGTATGTCATTTTTGGCCAGTCATTCATAGTTGGGTGTAAGTGGTGCCAGATTCTTTGCATTTGGGCTCAGTGTTTAGGGAGGGAGTCCCCGAGAGTAGGACTGAGATGGCAGAAATATTACATAAAACAGCGATTAGAGGCTGTACATTTAAGCAACAAATGTTTGTTCCACAACCAAGAACAACTGATCCTCTCAGGGGGTTTATCGATTAACAATGGTGGCAGATGGCTTTAGGACTGCATGTTTCTATCTAATAGCTAGAGGTAGAATGTACAGAATTGTAAAATACAACCTTTTAAATGATGGGAGCTTCAGACCTAGTTAAAGACACATTTTTGTTATATAGAAAGCAAGGTAGACAGAATAATACAGATGGAAGCAGATTTGAAGAGTAAACGTGAATAAAATTAACATGAATTAGAAAGAAAGAACTTGTATTTACATAGGGATGGATTTTCAATTTACTGCCCTGGCTTAAAACTGGTGTTCAGGATCAGACACCCATTTCCATTGATTTCAACACATTGAAATCAAGACTCATCAAAATCTCCGATTCCAACTTATTCTTTTCCAGAACTTCAAAATTGTGGATTTCTCCCCTCACACTCAGTCTTTCCTTCCTTTTACAATCCTTAGTCTTTTAAAACCTAAACTCGGTATCAACTACTCATTACTTTGTGGTTTACCTTTTCTCTTTTACTCTTTTCAACCTTGCTAGTGTGAGGGAAAGTGTAATGGATTATAAAGAAATAAAAGATCATTTTAAAAGATCATTTTCTGGAATTTATTCCATTGCTGATAGGCTTCCAAGACCAGAAGCTTAAGATCACGAGTCAAATAACTGAGTGACGCAGTCATTTTGTGTCATCTCGAGAGTCTGGCAAATGATAAGCCAGTGGGAAGGCAGATGCCCGATACTGACCGTGTCAGCCGTGGCTCAGTGGTAGCATTCTTGCCTGAGTCAGAAGGTGGTGGGTTCAATTCCTAATTTAGACAGTTGAAAACAAAAATCTAGGCTGAGACTCCAGTGCAGTACTGAGTGAATGCTGCAGTGTTGGAGATGCTGTCTTTTGGATGAGACATTAAACCAAGTCTGCCCTGTCAGGTGGATGTTAAAGATCTCATGGCACCATTTCAAAGAAGAGCAGGGGAGTTCTCCCCAGTGTCCTGACCAATAATTATCCTTCAACCAACTTCACTAAAACAGATTATCTGGTCATTATCACATTACTGTTTGTGGAAACTGGCCATTGTGTTTCCTACATTACAACAACTACACTTCAAAAAGTATTTCATTGGTTGTAAAGCACTTTGGGATGTCCTGAAGTCATGAATAGCACTATATAAATCCAAGTCTTTCTTTTTTATTGACCCTGAGCTGAGCTTTTAACCTCATATCCTTTCCATCACCAAGACCGCCTACTTCCATCTCCGTAGCTTCAGCTCATCCAAAACTCTGCTGCCTATATCCTATCCTGCACCAAGTCTCCCTCAACCATCGCTTGGCTCTTGGTCCCTCAACACCTCCAATTTAAAATATCATCCTCATGTTTAAATCCCTTCATGGCTTTGCTTCTCTATATCTCTGCAACCTCCTCTAGCCCTACAACCCCTCCCTGAACTTTCTGTTCCTCTCACTCTGGTCCCTTGTACATCTAAACTCCCATTGCCTCACCATTGGCAGCCATTACTTCTCCTGCCTAGGCCCTATGTTCTGGAATTCCCTGTCTAAACATCTCCACATCTCCACTTCCAACTCCTCCTTAAAGATGCTCCTTAAAACTCACCTCTTTGATCAAGCTTTTGGTCACCCCTCCTAATATCTCCTTTGTTAGCTCGGCCTCCATTTTTGTCTGATTATGCCCCTGTGAAGTGCCTTGAGATGTTTTCTACGTTAAAGGTGCTTTATAAATGCAAGTTGTTGTTGTATGTTCTCAAAATACTTGCAAAAATCTAAGTGTTTTTTATTGCTACTGAAAACATATAACTAATTTTTATGTTTTTGTTCAGAAATACATTTTCATCACTAGTTGTAGTTGTATAACCATATTGGCAATTACATACCGTTACAAATTTCAGATCTACTTTAGATATCATTTTTAGGTTCAGCATCACTGGTTTCTCCATTAAGTGGATCCAACATCCCTGATGATAAGGGTTTACCTTTACTGCCTAATATCTAGTCATATGATAGTATGACTTGGGACTGTAGCAATAAAAGCCTGATGTTTAAAAAAGCTGCTGATACAGACTATCGCACCTCTTATCAGATACTGACATTATGAATTTTGCCCAAATTTCCTCTCCACACCTCAGTGTTGCAGATGCCATCAGGGCCCATAGTCAAGCAACTACTGAAAAATTGAACGAGACTTAGTGAAAGTAACAAACCCTTGCAATAATATTGAAAACATAGCAGAAGTCATCACTACCCCCTCATTTGAATGGGGTTGTTGCTTTCCTTGGTGTATTTGGTCTTTCTATCATAATATCTAAAAATGAAAATTAAACGTGTATGCCTGTCAGAGAAAGGGGAGAAAAAGAGAGATAAGAACTAATCTAGAACAAAAGGTTTGCAGCAATGGAGTGTTTAGCATAGTCCCAAATAATTGGATATTATTACACATTATGTAGTGTATTTAGATACTAGGTCATTGTATTAGAGAGTCACCCTCTCCATTAATAAATCTATCAAACCTCTTCTCGTTTGTTTACATACAGTTGATTGACTTTAATCGTACTGAAAAGCATAATTGCATCACCTCTGTGGGACATTATCATAACAAAAATGGCAATGACCCATTTGATTCATTTTCCTCCCAAAGATTTGTTAAATATCTTTTCATGAAAAGTGTGTATGTGCACAACTTTAGTGTCACTGTAAAGCAGTTTCTGGTTGTGGTGTGTGCAGGTGTATACAGCATACATAGCTGAGTACTTTCTTTTACAGACGGAAAGGTGCGGACATTGAAGATATCATCCAGGAGCTGGTTCCAAGATGTACATACATTATTATGCATCACTGGGTGTCTATATTTGATTGCTGTACATCAGGGAACTTCCCTCTTGCAATCTGAGTAGGCTCAGAGCTTCTAATTTTGAGAATTTGATCTAAACACCAAACATCTATTATAAAGCGGGCACTCTTTTATATTACTTGATAGTGGAAGTGTAGCAAGGCCATTGAAGACAAAATAAAAGAACTGAACCCTTTACCTGAAAAACAATGTGAAGTAATAGGCATTTCATTTGTGTTCAGCTGTGATCATACAGACACAATCTCACACCTAATTGTAATTTTCATCAGATGAAAGGGTTCAAGTATCTGAATTCAGTATGCAGTTTCATATATGCCAACCATTTGCTTACAATGTGGATAGTCAGTGTTTCTGCTGTGTTGTCCATGCATTAGTGTTTGTAGATAAAAAGTCTATGTTTTCATTGTCTCCAGCACCCAGGCTAAGACTCGTTCCAGAGTGTCCCAAAAGTTGTTTGTGTACATGTACAGGCTTTTGAGCATGCACCAATTTCCGAGCACTTAAAAATGGAACCAAAGACTGAAAGGAAAAACTGTAACGGAACAATGGGTGATCTTTAAGGAGGAGATGTTCCAAGTACAGGCTAGGTACATTCCAACAAGAGGGAAGAGTAAGGGAACTAAAGCAAGGGCTCCTTGGACGACGAGGGAGATAGAGAAGTTGATGAAACAAAAAAAGAGGGTGTATGATGCATGTCAGGTGAATTCTTCAAGAGAGAACCAGACCAAATACAATAAGTTGAGAGGGGATGTGAAGATGAAAATAAGATTGGCAAAGAGAGAATATGAGAGTAGAATGGCGGTTAACATAAAAGGGAACCCAAACATCTTCTACCGGCATGTAAACAGTAAGCAGGTAGTAAGAGGCAGGGTGGGGCCTATTAGAGACAAAGAAGGTGATATATGCTTAGAGGCGCAGGGCAAGGCTAGAATACTCAATGAGTACTTTGTATCGGTGTTTACTAAGGAGGTGGATGCTGACAAAATATCAGTAGAAGTGGAAAAGGTAGAAGCAATGGAAGGGGTGAAAATTGATAGACAGGATGTACTAGAAAGGCTGGGTATGCTTAGAGTGGATAAGTCGCCTGGTCCAGATGGCTTGCATCCCAGGTTGCTAAGGGAATTAGGAGAGGAGATAGCGGAAGGGCTTGCCATAATTTTCCAATCTTCCCTAGATGCGGGGGAGGTGCCTGAGGATTGGAAAGTGGCAAATGTGACACCATTGTTCAAGTAAGGGTGTAAGGATATTCCTAGTAACTACAGGCCGGTCAGTTTAACATCAGTGGTGGGTAAAGATTTAGAAACAATAATCAAGGAAAAAATTAACGGGCATTTGGAGAGGTTTAAACTAATTAAGGAGAGCCAACACGGGTTTGTAAAAGGCAGATCGTGTTTGACTAATCTAATTGAATTTTTTGATGAAGTAACAGAGAGGATTGATGAAGGGAATGCAATGGATGTTGTCTACATGGATTTTCGGAAGGAGTTTGACAAAGTACCACATAGAAGGCTGGTTAACAAAATTGAGGCTCATGGAATAGGTGGGTCAGTGGCAGCTTGGATAAGGAATTGGCTAAAGGACAGAAAACAGCGAGTTGTGGTAAATGGCTGTTTTTCAGACTGGAGGATGGTAGACAGTAGTGTTCCCCAAGGGTCAGTGCTGGGGCCACTGCTTTCTTTGATATATATAACTGACGTGGATATTGGAATACAGTGTAGAATTTCTAAATTTGCCGATGACACCAAACTTGGGGGTTTTGGCAAACAGTGATGATGATACCAATCAACTGCAACAGGAGATAGAAAGGCTAGCAGAATGGGCAGACAAGTGGCAGATGGAATTTAATACAGAGAAGTGTGAGGTGATGCATTTTGGCAGAAGGAACAGGGAAAGGCAATATACACTTAATGGCACAGTTTTAAAGAGTGCACAGGGATAGAGGGACCTGGGAGTTAATGTGCATAGGTCCCTGAAGGTGGCGCGGCATATTGAGAGAGTGGTTAACAAAGCCTATGGGATCTTGGGTTTCATAAATAGAGGTATTGAGTACAAAAGTAGAGAAGTTATGCTGAACCTTTATAAAGCGATTGTCAGGCCACAACTGGAGTATTGCATCCAGTTCTGGTCACCACACTTTAGGAAGGATGTGAAGGCCCTTGAGAGGGTGCAGAGGAGGATTACCAGAATGGTTCCGGGGATGGGGGATCTTAGCTACAAGGACAGGTTGGAGAAGCTGGATTTGTTTTCATTTGAGCAAAGGCGGTTGAGGGGTGATTTGATAGAGGTGTACAAGATTATGATGGGTTTGGGTAGGCTAGACGGGGAAAGGCTGTTCCCACTAATCGATGGTACAAGGACTAGGGGACACAGATTTAAGGTTTTGGGCAAGAGATACAGGGGGGTGTGAGAAAAAACTTTTTTACACAGCGAGTGGTGATGGCCTGGAATTCGCTGCCGACGGAAGTGATGGAAGCGGAGACACTCAATGTTTTCAAGGGGAGACTGGATAGGCACTTGAGGGAAATAAACTTGCAGGGCTACGGGGATAGAGCGGAGGAATATGACTGACTGGATTGCTCTACAGAGAGCCGGCACAGACTCGATGGGCCGAATGGCCTCCTTCTGTGCTGTTATGACTCTATGACTCTATGACACTTGTGAGAATGTGCGACAACATGGGCTCCCACTTGGTTAGCCTGTCAATTGGCAGCAGGTAAGCTATCAGCTGTATAAACCTGTGAGGATAGCATGCTAGAGACTTAGCGTTATCTGCACATTAAGTTCAACAATTTCAGATCCTAACCACCGCTTGCATTTTTTTGAACAGCAGTTGTTGGTAATGATTCTGCTATTGCCATTTACACCTCCTCTAGACCCATCTTTTGTTTCCTTACTTGTCTCATTACTATCCCCTTTTGCCTCGAACCAACATCCCTTTTGTCAGTTAATCTCTTCTGCCTTCCACCCCATCACAGACCTTCCCTTTAGTTCTTTCCTCCCCTCCACCCTTTCCCGACCTCTGTACTTGCTTAAAACCTATTAAATCTCTAACTTTTTCCAGTTCTGACGAAGGGTCATCAACCTGAAACATTAACTCTGTTTCTCTCTCCACAGATGCTGCCTGACCTGCTGAGTATTTCCAGCATTTTCTGTTTTTATTTCAGATTTCCAGCATCCGCAGTATTTTGCTTTTGAATATCTTTTCATGTTGACTTAGTAAGTTATCCATTTTTCTGTTGAACCAAGGCAAAGCATGCATTACTACAACAACAACTTGCATTTATATAACACCTTTTATATCAGCGCTCTCTGCATTTGGGAAAAAAATTGAATGTGAAGGCTGTTTCAGATTTGAAGAAAGGTGTCCTGTTGGGTTATCAATTAGAAAAGAAGTTCTAAAGCGTGCCCTGGATCTATGCAAAATGCTACCAGTCAGGTGAGCTAAAACTAAGGGACTGTGGGGCTGAAAGTGGCTTTTCACTAGCTGCTGTTAGTGGGTAGTGAGTGTGTGGGAGCTGGATGCAGCCAAAAAACAGAACAGAAATCAATTGTGAGTTCATACATGCCAACCCATCAGCACTTCACACTGACATCAGTGTTTTGGGGACTGAAAATTTACTGCTAAAAATGAGCACAGCCAGCCTCCCCTCTCACCCAGTCACACTCCTCCTGAGGGTGGTGGCTAATGCACTGGAACAACTTCCTGTCTCCTTTCAATGGCACTCTGAGCGCTAATGGCCAGGATTGCAGGATTGTTTACTGTAGGCAGGAACTCTTGAGAGAAATCCCAACTGCGAAGAGAAAGCAAGGACCTCTTTCAGTATAGTAGCCATTGGACTCGGGTAGCAGCTTGGGCTTCAAATGCTGAATCATACTACACTTCAAAACATGGAAAATGCATCAAGAAGTGTCAAAAATCAAAACTTCTTGGGGAAGTCTGCCCCAGACTCCCTAGAAAATAATTGTTGCATCATCAGAGCTGACTTCCCCCTTCAAAAATTTCTAAAACTATTACTACAAAAATTGCACTTTTGTGTACTTCCATTGTTTCCCCTACAATACAACTGATGAAACATTGATATCTGATACCAAAACACTAATATAAATCGTGAAATCCAATGTAATAATATGAAATGTAACTTTTTCACTGGTTTGCCAACAGTGATCTTGGTTCAGTGTTTATTCAGTGTTGTTTATCAATTGTACTTTTTTTTGTTGAATTTACTGCTTTTTTGGGGAAGGGTCAGCTTTCTTGAAGTTGTTCCTCAGATTTTCAGAGTTCTGTAGATTGTCGTGTAAGATGCCAAGTGGCAGCGTTTTTTGATTTGATTAAATATTCATGTTAAGGCATGTTTCTGTCCTTTCCGTAACGCTACACACATTCCACCAGAGGCCGCCACACACCAGAGCGAACGCTGCAGAAGCTGCCGCGGACCGGCAAAGCAAGCTATTGGAACATTGCAAATCAATCACACTAAGTATGTGTACAAAACACATTGCGAGAGGCTGTAAAATGTGTCAATTGAAATATTTTATGATATAAAACCATTCTAAAAAGGAGGCGATCAGCTGCTGTCATTTTATCCAAGAGCCCGCTACTACTCGGGATGTAAAATATACGCCTTTCCTACATTACAATAGTGACTACACTTTAATTGGCTATAAAGCGCTTTGGGACGTCTCAAGTTCGTGTAAGGGGCTATATAAATGCAAGTCTTGCTTTCTTTCTCTCGTTCTTTCTTCCTAATGGAGTTAACGCAATAGTAGACGAGTGACTCTAAACGTTAGAATCAAGAAATCCGGGTGAGCACATCCCTTCATTTGTTATTCTCACAATGGGAACGTTTTAAAAGTGACAATATGCACCAATAATTAAAATATTCGATTTGATTCTCAACATGTTAGTCCCAAACTAGTTATCTCAATTCTGCACAACATAGATTGACGGCGAATCACCAACATGCAATATAAACAAAACTGATCTGATTTAGTAGATAAAGTACATGTTAAAAGCTGCGAACACATCATCACCATCTTCTCCAAATTTAAATGCAATTATATATATATTGCGAGCAATATAAATGTTTATCATAAAACAGGGTGTTTTGAAAAACATGCCCTTACGGACCAACAAATATACCGAATATTCTTAACACGTTTTGTCTATTAGCACTGGGTAACAATATAAATTGCCTTAGCGCGCGCGTGTATGTGTGAAAGGGTTTCAGCAATTTAGGGGAAAAAAGGTAAATGACTATTTTGTGCTGACCAGTCACTTGCATCAACTAGCTTCCTGCCTTCTTGCATGTCTTCCTATAGTTCACTAGGGGGAGACACATGCCACGGAAAAATCATTCAGTCACCAACATTATAATGAACGGTGTAAATACACATGCCTCACATATCAAGTTTTAATTAAAAATTATCCTCATTGTTGTCTTTATTGGGCCTGTCTTTGCTTCCCAATAATTAAAGCGACTCCCCTTTCAATTTGTAAGTACACATTGATATGTGGAATTGAGATTTATTTTTAAGTTCTATCGTATTAATGTAAGAATGCCGTGTTAGATGTAAATATATATGGAGCATTCACATTCCTAAATTCACGTTTACTGATTCAATGGATTGCAGTCTGGTGATATTTTGATAAAGTAATGCAGGTAAACGAAATAGATCGCCTGAGCTGCAATGACCCTTTAAAAGGCAGGTTCAGTATTAAACTTTCAAACGGTTGTATATTTACTGCTAATTCAACATTGATGCTTATGATAATTATTTTATTGGCATGTTTCTGTTGCTGTTCCGAGAATATTACTTAAAGCACCATTTAACACATAATATATTTTTTAATTGGTTTATAGAAACTTTCAGAGCACAAATGATAATTTCCATAAAGGATGGAACGTCAATTTATTCCCAGGATTTTCCCATAGTCAGGAAAGAGAGTTCATTAATAAACCCTCGAATATAATAGTGTGCAAGTTATCTGCAAAAATTGTCTTGTGGGCAATATTTAATTTACCCTTTGGCTGGTATGGACCTGTAACAAACCTGCCATTTGAAAACTATATTGTTTAATTATTGAGATTGATAGATGGAAGAGACTGAGCGAGAGGTTGTGATATTAATGAATGATTCGCACCAAAAAATGGACCGCGCTGTTATTATACTGTATGCAGTCACAGTCCAGCATATGTATTTTTTCAACAATTTTTAATTATGATTTTAATGAACCGGGACAGAAAGTGTGTTGTCGATGCAATTGCCAGTCTGGAATAATGAGATAAAACTATTAAAAAATAAAATGTCCGACGTCAGGTTTGTTGGATTCAATTTATATTTTCCTCATAAACTTGAGAAATTATTGTAGCCTCAGAACCCTACACATTCTCTGTATTATTCTTCAAATTCAAAGGTGAAATTTAAAAAAATCAGTTATTTCGACAAAAACAATGAAATGAAATAAGCACAGATAAATATAATGCGTTATATACAGCATGCAACAAACGCCTATTACCAATGTTATGTAAAGTTGAGGTTCAGTGTTACGGTTTATTGTCTAGACATAAGCAATGTTGCAAGAAATCGGTGTACATAGGGAATTCCCTGGACATCACTTAAACCTCCTAATGCGTAAAGTGAAAGACGCCAAGAAATCAAGTAAATTGTCCGTAATTTTAAATATGCTACCTTCTCAAGACTGCACAGCGTGGAAATCATGCCATCTAACATTTAATTTAATTGCTGAACGCTCTCTGAAGCGATATGAAATGACTGCATAATTCATAATGTTCAGATGTAACATCCCCGTTTTCTGTATGTGAATAGCGTCCAGCCCCCTTGCTGGTTTGAAAGCGCGCATGTGTTGGGGTTCCCAGCGCCTTCTCCCTTCCTCTCTACAGGCATTGCCAGCCTGGGTTGAAAGGGGTTTTCATGTTTTTAACAACGTGACCTTCATGATTCTGGACAGAATGGCGCGGAAAAGCACGTCATTGGTTATAAAACTGGTAAAAGAAGCTAGGTACCAGCTTTGGGCACTGTGCTGTCTGTCAGTCCCTCCGGCAGGTGTCGCCCGCAGGCTCAACCGAGTCAGACCACACAGAGTCAGACTCTATTTTCACAAAGTAGTTGGGTCTGTCACTCGCTCTGTTCCTCTCTTTCTTTCTCATTGTAACCAACCTGCATAACAAACCAGACACAACACACATCCCTAAATTTATGGCATCCAGCTAAAGGGCCTTAGCGTAATTTTTGAGGATAGTTCATGCATATATATATATATAAATATATACACACATTTGGTTGGGACTAATGTGAATTGTGTTTAAAGTTATTGCCACGAAAATTAGCAGCAACAATCGGGGTAAATGTTACTTTTAGTGCCCCTCGAGCGTAGCACTTCAGAAGCGGATATTGGCAATTTCCCTGCGGTGGTCAGCACGACTGAATTGCTTCCTACGGTTTTAATGGAAAGTTTTGTGCGCCGGAAATCGGGCAGGCTGAATTCCTGATCTGCGCTCCTATTGCACAAAACTCTGTGCCAGGAACTAAATTATGGCATTTACTTTAATGTCGAATCTAACATTGGATTGGATAATTATGGCTAATTTTCCAATTGCTGCCCTTACCCATGTTATTCAAAACCTTGTAGATTTCCTGTAGCATTACTCACAGGTAATCCAGGACCTGGACTGCTTTCTGATGTTGACCGGAGTCACGTTGCCGTCTAAATGTGACAATGATTTACCTATTACTGTAATACCGCCAATTTACTAAACCAATGTATCACTGACTTGCTTGCAGTAAAAATATCACACACCTTACTAGAATGATTCAGAACTTAACAGGTTTCCGTCCCTGCCACAGCTCTGAAATGGCCTTTATCAAAGTCACAAATGACATCTGTATCTGTGGTGCACTATCCTTCCTCATAATTCGCGACCTGTCTGCAGCCTTTGACACAACTGACCACACCATCCTACTCCAATGGCTCTCCTCTGTTGTCCATCCGAGTGGGACTGCTGTCGCCATGTTCCATTCTGATCTATCCAGTCGTAGTCAGAGAATCTCCTGCAATGGCTTCGCTTCCCGCTCCTGCACCATTACCTCTGGAGTCCCACAAGGATCTATCCTTGGCCTCCACCTATTTCTCATCTACGTGCTGCCCCTTGGTGACATCATTCAAAAACACAACATCAGATTCCACATGTAAGCTGATGACACCCACCTCTCCCGACCCCTCCACTGACTATGATTTGATATGCTGCTTGTCCAACATCTAGTATTGGATGAGCAGAAATTTCCTCCAATTAAACATTGGGAAGGCTGAAAGCAATGGCCCGTATTTTCCGACCCCAACGGGTGTGTACACACCCGTAGGGGCCTCACAAGTGCCAGTTTCAGGCATGCGAAGCGCATGCACTGAAAACTGGCACTTCCGATCTGTCAAGAATCCTCTTGACAGATCCTCCGCCTGCCCTGGAGAAGGGCCTCTGCGGGTGGAGAGTTCCGATTTCTGGAGAACCTCTGCCCGCTGAAAACCTTTAAAAATCTTACGCCTGGTAAAAGCATGCGTAAGGCTTGCTTTTACCAGCAAAAGAGTTTTAAAAAGTTTTTAAAACTTTTATTTTTTCACTCATTTATAATTTAAAAATACTTTTAAAAAAGGTAAGTTTATTTTTAGCCCCGTAAAAAACTTTAATTATTTTTTTCAAAAAATTACATTTTTGTTTAAAATATTTAATTTAATGTAATTTTAACTAATTTTAAATACGTGATTTAAAAAAAAATTATTTAATGTTTTAGCGTGTTTTTTGAGTGATTCCCATTCATACTTTTGACAGGTATATGCGGAGAGACCTGTCAAAAGTGTAAAGGGGGATTCCCTTCATTGATTGGTTCCCCATGGCCCACGTGATCCCAGGGACGCTTGCAAACTGCCTGCGCCCCGGGATACCTTGGCCTCTGTGCGTGCGCACCAGGAGATGCCCAGGATCGGAAGTGTCGGGACCTACAGAGCCAGCAGGTCAGTTCGTAGATTTTTCCAGATCGGAGGCATCCGCACGCAGGAAGCCTCCGATCGGAAAATCTGGCCCATTGTTTTTGGCCCCCGCCACATATATCATTCCCTAGCCACCATTTCCCCTCCCTCCCTCTCCATGGCCACTGTCTGAGGCTGAACCTAGACCGTTTGCAATGTTGCCATTCTATTTGACCCTGAGCTGAGCTTCCAACCACATATCCTCTCCATCACCAAGACCACCTACTTCCACCTTTGTAATATCGCCTGTCTCTGCCCCTGCCTCAGCCCATCTGCTGCTGAAACCCTCATCCATGTATTTGTTACCTCCAGACTCAACTATTCCAATGCTCTCCTGGCCGGCCTCCCATCTTCAACCCTCCGTGAACTTCAGCTCATCCAAAATTCTGCCGCCTGCACCCTAACTCGCACCAAATCCCTTTCACCCATGTGCTCACTGACCTACATCGGCTCCCTGTCTAGCAACACCTCGATTTAAAAAAATTCTCATCCTTGTTTTCAAATCCCTCCACGGCCTTGCCCCTCCTTATCTCTATAACCTCCTCCAGCCTTACAACCCTCTGAGATCGCTGCATTCCTGGTAATGCTGGAGGCCTAATAAGATCGCTTTGGTCTTCCCAATGTTTAACAGTGCTGTGATAGGGGCGGATACCTGACTGGAGAGATTCAAACATCTCCTTTGTGTTCGAGATTTGATTGTCCCTATTATTAATATTCAAATCTAGGATGTTACCTCCCCTTGTTGGCTCTTTTAAAAACTGAGTCATAAAACAGTCTTCCGTTAACTTTAGAAATCCCTTCCCTTTCTTACCAGTAGAGACATTTTTGTCCCAGTCCAACCATTTTATTTCCAACTTTCCTTTTCTCTCCAAAAGCGTGTCCATCTTTCCCACAACAATAATGTCTCTACTGGTACGACAGGGAAGGGATTTCTAAAGTTAATGGAAGACTGTTTTATGACTCAGTTTTAAAAGAGTCAACAGGGGGAGATAACATCTTAGTTGTGAATATGCATAATATGAATGATCAAATCTCTAACACAAAGGAGATTACTAAAACCTAAACAAAATTACCAAAGTTTAAGAGGGCCAACTTTATGTGTTTGAGAAGTCTTGTCAGAGTGAGCCAGGAAGGTTTGAATGGGGCGAGGAGAGTGGAGTAACTATGGATTCCTTCAAGGAGGTGATTCTGAATACAATGGACTAATGTGTACCTGTGCAAAACAAAGGTACCAAGCTTAAAGGCACTCCTGCCTGGTTGAACAGGACTCTCACTCATAAAGAAAGGAGATAAAGCATTTAATGACTTGAAGGGAAATGGCACAGAATTAGATGGATTCAATACCAAAAGGCATTCCTAGAGTGTAAAAAGGGAATCAAAATTGCAGAGAAAAATATTTAATTGGATATGGCAAGAGAAGTGAAGGATAATAATGAAAATAGTTTTTTAGTTATGTTAAGAAAAAAAGAAAAATGAGGGATGGATGGGGCCTCTGAAAGTGGGATCAGATGAGAGTATGACAACTGATGCTACACAGACTGAAAAAGTGCTAAATAAGTTTTTTGCTTCAGTTTTTACCAAGGAGACAGGTAACTTATTTGATCTGGAAAGGAAACTAGAGGGTGCTGCAGAGATAAGTTATAAAGCTATTCACATTACTACCAGCATGGTTTCCAAACAGCTGTGTAAACATAAGGTAAATAAATCTCAGGGGTCACATAAGATGCACCTGAGGATTCTTAAGGAAATAAGGGATGAAATTGCAGGAACGCTGACACAAATCTTCCGGAAATCAATGAATACTGGAGAGGTGTCTGGGGACTGGAGAAAGGCAGGTGTTACTCCTATTTTTAAAAAAGGTAGCAAAAATGACCCAGGAAACTATAGACTAGTGAGTCTAACGTCCATTGTGGGTAAAGCTAATAAATCTTATTAAAGATAAGATCATGGAGCTTCTGGATAGAAATAAAATCATAAAAGTTAGCCAATATGGGATCATAAAGTGAAAGCCTTGCCAATCTAACTTAATGGTATTTTTGAAGGTGTGACAAAGGAGTGTGATAGGTGTACGGCAGTGAATGTGTCGTATTTGGACTTCAGCAAGGCCTTTGATACAGTTCCTCTAGAAAGGCTGGCACTGAAAATTAAAAAACGGGAATCACTGGAAATACTTTACAATGAATAAAAATCATGAGAGATGTAAAACGGGCTGCTGATTCACTATCACCCGTTTTACACTATCGCACAAAGTCAAAATTACCCTCAGAGAGTGGTATGGGGGAATGTGGCCCCAGTAAAGATAGATACAGATGAGACTATAATGGATAATAAAGAAACAGCAGACTTGTTAAATGAGTACTTTGTATCCATTTTCACAATAGTGGACAAAATACCAGTGGTACAAGGGAATCTAAAAATAGTTCAAGGAGAGGAACTTAATATAAGTAAAAATTGATAATGGAGAAAATAATGGGACTTAAGGTTGATAAATCACTTGGACCTGATTGTTTCCACCCTCGGGTATTAAAACAAACAGGTAAGAAAATTGCAGATGTGTTTGTAACAATTTTCCAATGCTCTCTAGATTTGGGAACTTAGATTGGAAAATTGTCAATGTTACTCCATAATTTAAGGCAGAAGGGAGGGAGAATTGGTTGGGAGGTTGGAGACAGAGTGTAGGAATAAAGGGAATGTACACTGATTGGCAGAATGTGACAAGTGGCGTTCCCCAGGGATCTGTACTGGGGCCTAAGCTTTTCACCTTATCTATCAATGACTTGGATGAAGGAATAGAGAGTGTATATCCAAGTTTGCAGATGACGCTAAGTTAGGAGGAACAGCAAGTTGTGTAGATGGAAGCCGGAAGTTACAAAGGGACATAGGTAGATTAAGTGAGTGGGCAAAACTGTAGAAGATGGAGTTCAAAGTGGGGAAGTGTGAGATAATCTACTTTGGATCCAAGAAAGACAAATTGAAATATTTTCTAAATAGCAAGAGTTAGAAATTGTGAAGGAGCAAAGTGATTCGGCTGTCCAGGTACACAAATCGTTAAAATCTAGTGCACAGGTAGGCAAAAAAACTAATGATATGTTGGCCTTTATCTCAAGAGGTTTGGAATACAAAGGAGAGGAAATTATACCTCTATGATACAGACTTGGTCAGACCCTGTCTGGAGTATTGTGTCTAGTTCTGGGCACCGCACCTCAGGAAGGATATATTGGACTAGAGGGAGTACAGCGCAGATTTATGAAAATGATACTAGAGCTAAAAGGGTTAAATTATGAGGGCAGGTTGCATGAACTTGTTTTATATTCCCATGAGTTTAGAAGGTTGAAGGGTAATCTATTTGAGATGTTTAAAATGATAAAAGGACTCGACAGAGTAGCTGGTGGGAGATTCCAGAACAAGGGAGCACAATCTTAAAATTAGAGCGAGGCCATTCAGGAATGAAATCAGGAAGTACTTTTTAACCCAAAGGGTAGTAGAAAAGTGGAACTCTCTCCCCCAAAAGGCTGTGGATGCTAGGTCAATTTAAATTTTCAAAACTGAGATTGACAGATTTTTATTAGGTAAGGGTATCATGGGATATGGATCAAAAGCGGGTAAAATGGTATGAGGTACAGATCAGCCATGATCTAATTAAATGGTGCAACAGGTTTGAGGAGCTGTGTTCCTATGACTATCTAAACATTTAAAAGTTGGATTTAAAAAGAGTCACAGAGATCTACAGGATCCCTGAGCACTTTTTAAACCTGGTTACACCACACTAGAGTTACACTCCAGGTCCTATGAAGACCTTAGTGAGGAGCTCTCTGTTAGAAGAGTGCACTTCATCAAAGAAGCACTAGGGGACCTGCAGCAACAATCATCTACCCAAACAGCTCTGACTGTGACTGTGAAAGTGACAACTGCATTCAACTTTTATGCCACAAGCTCATTTCAAGAAGCCACGGAAGATCTGTGTAATATTATCCAGGGTGCCATCCGAGCATGTATTCTTCAGGTAACTGTCGTTCTTTTTTGAAGAAATTTATCCAGTTTGGATTGACACCAAGTCAGCGGCATGATCGGGCCACCCAGTTTTATCATGTTGCTGGGCTGCCCAAAGTGCACGGTGCAATAGATGGCACTCATGTATCATTGTGAGCTCGTACTGTTAACCCCGTCAACTTTCTTAACAGAAAAGGGTAACATGCGTTGAATGCCCAGATCCTGTTTGACCTGATGCAAAGATTCCTTCACATAAATTCCATATTTTCTGGATGTTGCCATGATGCATTCATCCATAGAAATTCTTGAGCTCCAGGAAGAAAGTCATGGCCTGTGGGTGACAAAGCATACTCCTTGCTGCCATGGATAATGACCCCTGTAAGAGTTGCAAGTACAGGAGCTGAGGAGCACATGCCTCTACCAGAGTGGTCATTGAGAGGACCATTGGGGTTTTAAATAAACACTTCCGCTGCCTTGATAGATCAGGAGGAACCTTGCAATATTTTGCAGATCGTTTATACCTTGCTGTGCTCTGCACAACTTTGCCATCTAAAAAGGGCTGACATGGAGATTCCTGTGGAGGTGGCCCCAGCTGCTTTGGAGGCAAGCCAGCATGAAACAGAGCAGCAGGAGAACCATCACTTGGAGGTCTCCTCAGTGACAGCTTTGACAGGCATCAGAACTAAATTTATCAATAAAGTGTTCTCATCAGTTTAATACAGTCTACATTTGTCACCACTGCCATAACTATCGGATTGTCATAAAAACGGGGAAGGAAACCTAGCCTATATGTGACTCCAGTCGCACACCAACATGGTTGACTCTTAACTGCAGTCTGAAGTGGCCTACTAGGGATAGGGAATAAATACTGGCCTTGCCAGTGATGCCCACATCCCAAGAATGAATTTTTTAAAAATAGTGTACTGGCAATTTGGTAGCAATAAACATTGAAATATGCAAAGTTAATGGTATGTTTAAAAATGAATTAAAACTGACAAATGATAATGATACTAATGCATACACTGATGAAATATAACAAAAACTATAATAGGCAACTAATACTGAATGAAAACAAAGTCAAATATTTTGAAGAAAAACCACACCAGCTACAAATGCTACAATAATGAAGAAAAAAGCATGGTAATATAATCTTGAAGTTAAGGTACATTTACAACATTTTGTGACTATATGATTGCAACTTATCACCAGAACAAAAGTTGTACTGTAAATCTGGAGTCAGCACATAAAATAACTGCAACAAAGTGGTGTACACTCCTGCACTAGGCAACCTCACTTCAGGAATCTGCGGAATCAGAGAACACTCTCATCCAGCACATCAATCTTCACACCACTGATCCAATTTTCTGTAGAAATAAGCACAGTTATGCTTTAAATATCTGAGCCCTGAAATTCCTCCATTCTAGAGACGTGAAAATAAAGTCATCTGGATGGGGGGGGGGGGGGGGGGGGAGCGGGGGAGGATTTTGGGTTAGGACTCCGTCATACTACCTCCATCCCTTTTCATGTGTGGCTGAAATTCCTTCAAAAGTGGGGGCATTAGTAAAAAGCGCCTGGCCCCCTCTGTGCAGACTTAGGAAAATTATGGAATAATGACGGGTAACATCATCTAACCAAAATCCTGTCATTTCTGCCTACTTTGCCCTCGTCGTTTAGTACTCCTGTATAAAGTATGCATACTGGCCAGTGTTCAGATACTTTGGCTCATATCTCCGTTATGTTTTGCCAATTGATTTTTTTTGTCGTTGTTCAGTTACTACTGACTGGCCGTTCATCCTGCCTGCATCCAGAATGCTACAATAATGAAAAAAAAGTAAGGTAATATAATTTTGTTTGAAGGGAATTTGAGGACAACTCTCTGGAAAACTCAAATCATGGATTTTCCTATGGGAATACCACTGTTGATGATTTATGTGGAGAAAGAAGAAGACGATGAGGAGGAGGAATGCAGGGAGGCCAGACTCCTATAGATATAACACTCACAACTAGGGGGATCAAGGGGTATGGCGAGAAAGCAGGAATGGGGTACTGAGGTAGCATGTTCAGCCATGAACGCATTGAATGGCGGTGCAGGCTCGAAGGACCGAATGGTCTACTCCTGTACCTATTTTCTATGTTTCTATGACATCACTGGAGGAGGTTGAAGGCAGTGGCTGGGAGTGCTGAAGGTTAGATTGAGAAGCCCAGATTGATTTTGAGGAGTTCTCCAGTATACATTCAGCAGAGGCTCTCGTATTGCAGTTGCGTGCTATGTCTTGCACAAATTCTCCCTGTCAAAAGGACTACTCATTGACGTCTCTGAGGAGGAAGGAGAGGCAGCTGGGATTCTACATCCAGCAGAGGAAAGCAGCATGAAGAGAAGGCAGAAGAACAACCTTTACTTACTGCAAGAGCAGTAAGTAAAGGTCTGAAACTAGTGTCCTAAACTTAAATAAAGGCAATTACAAAGGTATGAAGACAGAGTTGGCTAAAGTGGACTGGGAAAATAGATTAAAGGGTAAGTCGGTAGATAAGCAGTGGCAGACATTTAAGGAGATATTTCATAACTCTCAGCAAAGGTTTATTCCAATGAGAAAGAAAGACGCTACGAGTAGGATGAACCAGCCGTGGCTAACTAAGGAAGTTAAGGATGGTATCAAATTGAAAGAAAAGGCATACAATGTTGCGAAGATTAGTGGTAGGCCAGGGGACTGGTAATTTTTAGAAACCAGCAAAGGATGACTAAAAAAATAATAAAGAGGGAGAAGATAGATTATGAGAGTAAACGAGCAAGAAATATAAGAACATACAGTAAGAGCTTCGACAGTAATATAAAAAGGAAGAGAGCAGCTAAAGTAAATGTTGGTCCCTTAGAGGATGAGACTGGGGAATTAATAATGGGAAACAGGGAAATGGCAGAGACTTTGAACAAATATTTTGTATCGGTCTTCATGGTAGAAGACACTAAAAGCATCCCAATAATAATTGATAATCAAGGGGCAAAAGGGAGGGAGGAGCTTAAAACAATCACTATCACTAGAGAAAAAGTACTAGGCAAACTAATGGGACTAAAGGTTGACAAGTCCCCTGGACCTGATGGCCTGCATCCTAGTGCCTTAAAAGAAGTGGCTGCAGAGATAGTGGATGCGTTGGTTGTAATCTACCAAAATTACCTGGATTCTGGAGAGGTCCCAGCAGATTGGAAAACCGCAACTGTAATGCTCCTATTCAAGAAAGGAGGGAGACAGAAAGCAGGAAACTATAGGCCAGTTAGCCTAACATCTGTCATTGGGAAAATGCTGGAATCCATTATTAAGGAAGTAATAGCAGGACATTTAGAAAATCATAATACAATCAAGCAGAGCCAACATGGTTTTATGAAAGGGAAATCATGTTTGACAAATTTACTAGAGTTCCTTGAGGATGTAATGAGCAGGTTGGATAAAGGGGAACCAGTAGATGTAGTGAATTTGGATTTCCAGAAGGCATTCGATAAGATGCCACATAAAAGGTTACTGCACAAGATAAGAGCTCATGGTGTTGGGGGTAATATATTAGCATGGATAGAGGATTGGCTAAAGACTGGAAAACAGAGAGTTGGGATAAATGGGTCATTTTCAGCTTGGCAAACTGTAACTAGGGATCAGTGCTGGGGCCTCAACTATTTACAATCTATATTAATGACTTGGATGAAGGGACCGAGTGTACTGTAGCCAAATTTGTTGATGATACAAAGATAGGTGGGAAAGCAAGTTGTGAGGAGGACACAAAGGGCTGGATTTTCTCTGCGGTGGCGGGATGGTGGCGGGATAGCTGGTTGCCGGGTTCCGGTCCCGCTCCCGGCTGCAGCCGTTCTGTCAAAGGGATCTTCCCTTGATTGGTCTTGTTAAACCCGCCCTGCGGGCTTCCCAGCCAATTAACAACAACAACTTGTATTTATATAGCACCTTTAACGTAGTTAATCGTCCCAAGGCACTTCACAGGAGTATTAAAAGACTAAAGATTTGACACCAAGCTACATAAGGAGAAATTAGGGCAGGTGACCAAAAGCTTGGTCAAAGAGGTAGGTTTTAAGGAGTGTCTTAAAGGAGGAAAGAGAGGTAGCGAGGCGGAGAGGTTTAGGCAGGGAATTACAGAGCTTAGGGCCTAAGCAACAGAAGGCACGGCCACCAATGGTTGAGTGATTATAATCAGGGATGCTCAAGAGGCCAGAATTAGAGGAGCACAGATATCTCGGGGGGTTGTGGGGCTGAAGGAGATTACAGAGATAGGGAGGGGCGAGGCCATGGAGGGATTTGAAAACAAGGAAGAGAATTTTGAAATCGAGGCGTTGCTTAACCGGGAGCCAATGTAGGTCAGCGAGCACAGGGGTGATGGGTGAACGGGACTTGGTGCGAGTTAGGACACGGACAGCCGAGTTTTGGATCACCTCAAGTTTACATAGGGTAGAATATGGGAGGCCAGCTAGGAGTGCGTTGGAATAGTCAAGTCTAGAGGTAACAAAGGCATGGATGAGGGTTTCAGCAGCAGGTGAGCTGAGGCAAGGGCGGAGACGGGCGATGTTACGGAGGTGGAAATAGGCGTTCTTAGTTATGCTGCGGATATATGGTTGGAAGCTCATTTCAGGGTCAAATATGACACCAAGGTTGCGAACAGTGTGGTTCAGCCTCAGATAGATGTTAGGGAGAGGGATGGAGTCAGTGGCTAGGGAATGGAGTTTGTGGCGGGGACCGAAAACAATGGCTTCGGTCTTCCCAATATTTAATTACGAAAATTTCTGCTCATCCAGAACTGGATGTCGGACAAGCAGTCAGACAATTTAGAGACTGTGGAGGGTTTGAGAGAAGTGGTAGTGAGGTAGAGCTGGGTGTCGTCAGCGTACATGTGGAAACTGACGCTGTGTTTTCGGATGATGTCGCCAAGGGGCAGCGGGTCTGATGACATCATTTGATGACGCATCATCAGCTGGTTTCCTTAAAGGGACCATGGCCACATTGAGTTTGACAGTTGTTCTGTCAGTGTTTTACAGCATTGAGGTGCTGCAAACACTGACAAGCACTGCACAAAGGTGGACGGTTGCACCCAGGCTCTCCAATGACTCCCTCTATATGCTTATGGAGGGAGACACAGCACGCAGGGCAAAACCAGGGATGTCGTCAGGAGACACTGGCTGCAGTGGCACCAACCTTTCAATGATCTCAGTGGATCACAAAGTGTTACTGCAAAGCCACACTCAAACTCACCCTGCTGTGCCACTCAACACATCCCCGTCACTCTGCCTTCCCCACCATACTCCTGCACATCCTTACTCACACCAACTTACCTTTCACCTCCACCCATCCCTCTCCCTCTACATTATCACTTCCCCGTCTCACTAGCCACCCCTCACACTCACCCTCATCCTACTGCAAACATACCAAATAACAACACACAAGGGTAGGCAATTGAGAGGTTTAGCCAATGTCCATGTGAAGTTTCTGGTAATGTATTGTCATACAGTGAAATCTATATTTTCAACACTGCCCCTTATTGGACAGATCTGTGCGCACCTTGAGAAGTGTCTCGCTGAGTTCCAGTGAATGTTGAGACATAACTTCGACCCCCCCGCACCCCTACCCCCGGCCCCCACTATAGTGATGAGTGTGCATGGAATGGCTTGGACATTAAAGGGATGCTTTATGGTGCTGGTGTGGAATGGTGTCAACCTGGCGCATCATGTGGCAGCCAGGGTTTACAGCGTCAAGTGAAGTAAATCTGGCCATGGTGATGCCATCACTAGCCTCCCAGGCAGCAATGTTGTCAGGGGCTGATGCCCTGTGTCCTGTGCAGCATCAGGTGATGGTGGAGAAGTTTGGTGTTGTTGTTGGTGCTGCTGTTGTGCCTGGTGAAGTTGGTGTTGGGGCTGAGTGTGGAAGGAATCAGAGGAGCAAGGTGAGATAGTTTCTAGGGCAACGATGTTGCTGCAATAAATGGCAGCTGCAGGTGAGATGACAGAAGCGATCTGTCAATGGTGAGAGAGGTTGTTCCAATGAGGTGACACTGGACATACAGTTGGCTCTAAACACTTGCAAGCTAAAGAAATCTCTATATGTCTTACAAATGCGGTAACCAACAGTTTCTGTGCTCTGAAACTGACCATCTGCAATATGGCATCCTTTCCACCACTTCTGCAGCTGTCAGCTTATCAGATACATCAGAGCAGACTCAACTCACGCCAGGGTGAGCGGGCGTGTTCCCCGAGCAGCAGGTAACCCATGGAGAGCACGTAAAATTGGAAGGAAGTCTCAAAATATCATTAAATTGGTTATTAACAAGCCATTTAATGATCTCAATTGTCTCCCCTGCCGCTTGGTGTCGGGTCAGTTCTCCGCTGACAGACCCGACACCTGGAAGACTTGTGTGGATGTAGGTTGACAGCAGGCTCGAGGGGCCAAATGGTCTACTCCTGCTCCTATTTCTTATGTTCTTATGCAGACAGCTCATCGTGGACATCTTTTTAAAACAAGCCAAATCAATATCCACAGTGAATGAATGCATCCAACCTCTTGCCCTCGCCTACATACTCTAACTCCACACAATCCTGTTCGGTCTACAAACTAACATAGATTCCATGAAGTCCTAAATGTCAGCATCAGTAAGCAAGACACAATGCATATAAGCAGAAAATCTTCATGATCAGAAAAAGATTTATTTTCAGCACCTCCTGACATTACAGTCTCTACACTTAATGAACACCGTGCTTCCCCTTGGTATCCCTGTGTGATGTGCTCAGGCTTAATTTAGCGCTCTTTCTAGGTGTTGCCTGAAAGCTAGGTGCACAAGATGTGACTGCCTGAGTCTCCTGGGACTGAGGTGGCCCTCCTGTCAGGACAGTACCAAATTTTGACCCATGCAATCCCATGGATTTATTTGCCATTTGCTCTTTTCCATCAATCTTCTCATTTTCCATTCCTCCTTCACTCTGTTCACTCATAGTCCTTTCTCTCATCCCAATCCACACCCCTCTTCCCCTTCCATTCCTCCTCTGCATCCCTCTTGCTTCTCTCTCCATTCAGCCTCCCCCCTCTTCCTCATTTTTTCAACACCTAGTCTGGTCTCTCAATGCCCTCAGTACCCTACTTATAAAGTCTGATGGCTCACCTTCTCACTCTTCCCAACCCCTCCTCCTTTTCTAATAAAGCTCATGTCCTATCCCTCAGCACCCTCATCTGAAAGTCTTCTTCCAACCTCCCCGTGGCCTGCTGGCTCTTCTCCCCTTCCTCTTCCTACCCATCTCCTCTCACTTCCTCTGCTCCTCAATCTTCCATCCCATTCCTCACTAGTCCCTATACCCTCACCCTGAGGTTTTCTGCCAGTGCTTCTAACCACCTCCCTCCACCACCAGGCCTGATGGCTCCCCTTTCTCTCACCAAAGCCTTCTGCCAATATTCCCTTTCCCCCAGATTGCTGAATCGCCTTTCCCCTCCCTTCCTTCTTCCCCACAGAGGCTTCTGCCAGAAATGTCTTCACTCCAAACTTACTGGATCCTCTTGCTCCTTCTTTCCCCTTCAAAGGCTTCTACTCATAATCCCTCATTCTGGGCCTGCTGGTTTCCCCGCCCCTTTCCCTTCAAAGGCTTCTTCTAACAATTCTTCTCACCTCCCTCCCCACTCCCTCCACACATACACATGGGTAATGTACAGTCAGCAAGTACATAATAAAATGTCACTTTAAAAACTAAACAACCAATTTCCAGTTCTGTGATGGAAAACTGTTAAAGAAAGACTTGCATTTATATAGCGCCTTTCATGACCACCAGATGTCTCAAAGCACTTCACAACCAATGAAGTACTTTTTTTTTGAAGTGGAGTCACTATTGTAATGTGGGAAACACAGCACAGCAAACAGCAATGTGACAATGACCAGATAATCTGTTTTTACGTTGGTTGAGGGATAAATATTGACCAGGACACCGGGGATAACTTCCCTGCACTTCTTTGGAAATAAGTACCATGGGATCTTTTACGTCCACCTGAGAGAACAGACATCTCATCCGAAAGACAGCACCTCTGACAGTATAGCACTTCCTCAGCACTGTACTGAAGTGTCAGCCTAGCTTTATGTGCTCAAATCCCTGGAGTGGGATTGGTTGTGGGTTCAAGTCCGCGTGGGACTTGAATCCACAACCTTCTGACTCTAGAGGCGCGCGTGCTACCAACTGAGCTACAGCTGACACTGACTTAAAGGGTATCCAGAAAGCCACCGGGGAAGGGGCAATGGAGAGGCTACTGTTGAGAGCTGGGGAAGCAGGTTAGAGCAGCTGGGAGACTGAGGGCAGTGGGAAGGGGAGCCGAATAGAGTGGGAAGCAAATGGGAGAGGAGAGGCCAGACAAGAGGCCTGGCGATGACTGGCAACTGAGCAGCAGAAGCCAGGAGGGATAAACAAAACTTTAAACTAACTTAAAACTTAGCTGAAAGCAACTAGACCAGGGAAAGGAAAAAATAGATGTAAAACATATCTGTAGTGCCACCTAAAAAAACAGATCTATGACATGGTGGAGCAGCAGTGCCAATTAGTATTGGGAGGACTGAGAGGTGAGTATGGATATAATGGTAAACACATACACCTGACTGCTTATTATAGGTTAAACATAAATACCTAGTGTCATGCGCAGAGGGTTAACAGCTAGGCATGACGAAGTAGACCAGACACAGAATTGTGACATAGGAAGGGAGTGCACTTTACACAAAACGTTTAATATATTTAATATTTAGGATATTCTAGATAAATAGATATGCATGGTTGGATTTCAAAACTTACAAACAATTAAGGTAGGTTGTGGAACAAAATGCCTGTATTTTACAAAAGCAATTTTCCTTCCTTTTTTGTGTGATCATGTCACTTTTACAATAGCGTTACCGTTGTTTCTGTAAGGAGCAATCAAATTACCACATGCTCACACATTTCCTTTAGACCACTACAATGGGTTAATACAGTTATTGATTTAGTGTGGGATAACGTTTATATGAACATGTTAGATGGTCGCCTATGGAGTTGTTTGCACTTTTTGTACTGTAGGTAAAACAATCTAGTGAACTTTACAACCCCAGGATGTATATTACTGTGCTGTAGTTGTGATATATAAATATATAGGCCAATGTATTACTGCATTTGTAATAATATTTGGGCATGTCGAATTGCATAAATGTTCGAGTGTTCAGTGGCTTTTCACACCACATAAGTGGTGCCACTGATCGTTGTAGTAAAAACCGCGCCAAAGGTGGGCATTTAATGCCTAGCTTTTGATTAGTTATACTGTAAGTATATTCATAACGTTGAAAACTCCAGTAGTCATCAAGCTCTTCGAAGTGATCTATGTTCAAAGGATGTGCCTGACACTGATTTGCGCTAATAATCGTATAAATAATAGAAGTACTGTACACAATAAATGGCTGATCTGTTTCAGCTGTAGTAGAAATATTTTCAAACCAGAATGTAGTTGGTAAAATATCTCCTTCCAAAGATTTGAAAGTTTGTAACTATTCTGTCAGGTCCGGTTCCGTTGCTGCCAGTCTGAAACACCACTTCTGGCACTGTATCGGAAAAATATTTGATTGTAATTTGCTGCCGCCTTGCACGACAAATTCTGGGGAAACAACAGTAAATTCCTGTTATATTTTGAAGGAGGGTCTTACGCTGAAACCGTGCACGCTGAATTAATTCAGGGTCTTTGAGATGCTGCTTATGAATCATAATTTGTTTGTAAATTGTAATTTAAGAGAAAGCGTAATGTAGAGAACACGCTCTTTTCAAATAATCTCATAATTTACTGTAAAATGTATAATCTTCTTAAATAGTTCTCAACATAATATAAAATACAATAGATTGAATGTTTCGCGAAACCGAAAAAGAAATTGCGATGCTCATGCCCAAACCTAGTTTCTTTGACGATTACAAAGATTGTGTTGGGGTGCAACTAAACTAGTCTGTTAAATTGGAGAAAGATTCTAAGTCATTAACCAAATCTGATCACTGAATGCCAGTGACAGCGATAAAGGGTTAACCAGTAACCCGAAGAATGCTCCGCGTTTTAGTAGGATTTGGCTCGGCTTTTCAGTTTCTGACCATCTGCCCAGATTCTCGGCTATGGAGTTTGGCCGTCTCTTGTTAAACCTCTACAATATGTTACATCAACATTTTAATGGGAAAGGGAGGATATCTCATTTTGTAAAAAGATGTTTCGGGTTGGAAACTAGTTCCGTTTGAAAGACACAGAACGCCCCTTCTTTGTTAATGAAATGCATACCCATTCTATGCCCATTACTGCGTGAACAGCCTCATTGACTATTTGTAATCAGTCGGTTTTCACCGACACAGTATTGATCAGAGCTATGGTCACCGTGATTGATGATCCTGCTTCTGTTATCTATGCCCTCCTATGAAAACTTTACAGTTCATTAGGGTCAGTAGGTTACAAATGTTTGTTGTAAAATATGTGTACCCTGGGCAGCGTTAAATAGGTGGATGTTACCAGCAATTAATTCGAGGTCATATAGTCCCGTTGGTACAGGTCACTAGTGCAAGTGCATCGTGTTAGGTTTATTGAAAGCGAAACTCCGCTAACAGGACTGTACAGGTCGACGAGCTGTAATTATTGCAATTAGTGTGAGGTGTGCTATAAATTGTACATGGAAAAATGAGTGTTGGAGTGTGTTCGGGAAAAAGGAAGGGAGAAAGATGAAAACCGGAAAAAAGAGAATACTGTTATAGGAAAAGTGCAGAAAATCCTGGAATACACCGCACGCCCATCGGCGCACGAAAAGAGCAAAGACTAGTTAAAGGTGTCAGAATTTTACATATTTGCATTGTTATCCCACAGGACATGTTTGCAGAGGCTATTTAACATCAAAGAATCGGCACAACTATTAACCGTGACTTTTATCAGACACAGATTGTGAGGTTTTTATTTTTAATCTCAGCAAGTACAACAGACGTAATAAAAAAAGTCTCACAGTCACAAAACAACGAAATCTAAAAATAATAACTATATTTCCAACCATCACGGCTTTCCTACATTCCAACAGTGACCACACTTCAAAAGTACTTCATAAAGCGTAAAGCGCTTTGACATGTCCTGAGGTCGTGAAAGGCGCTATATAAATGCAAGTTCTTAATTTCTCTTTCATATAGATTTTTACAAACCTATTGAAAAGAAATTCAGGGTGCAGAACGCAGCCTTGTATCAAACTTATTTAGGCTTGTTGTAGTATTATTGGTTCCATTGGCACTGTCCTCTGCTAATTTCTACTTTTTAGAGTTGTCCAACTGCTTGTGTTTTGGAAGTGTAATTACATAAACTTAGGAGGAAAATCTTTTAGCTGGGAATATCAATTATAACCCAATTAGCCATCCAATTTTTATTATATACCATTCTTTTTGTGTCCATTTATGAGGTAAGTCAGTTTAACATGATTTTCCTACAACAAGCCTTAATAAGTTTGATACTGGACAAATAATAATGCCCACTAAAGATTTTAACTTCAGTTTGGTTGTGACAGAGAACTATCTGAAGCTGCAGCTGCTGCTGTTACCTCTGTATTACCCTGTTTTTCATGGCGTTTACTGCCTAAGGCAGTGTGCAGTAGCCCAAAATTGCAATGGAGAACCTCATTTGTTTCTTTCATTATCTGTGAACTATTTGAATGGATTGTATTGTTCCTATCTGCCCACAGCACACAGGTTGTCCTGGTAAAAGGCACCAATGACATCCTTTGTGACTGTGATTCTGACTGCGGGGTTTTATCCCTTCTTGCTCTCCTCAATCACTCTGAGGCTTTTGATGCTGAAAACACTCCATCCCTTCCATTGCTGCTCCTACTTGGTCCACCACAGTGGTACTGCCCTTTCTTAGTTCTGCCTCTCTTAACATAGCCAGCATGCATACTGCCCTTGGTAATTTTCTTTCATACATCCACACTATTCTACCCTGATATGCACATCCTTAAAACATCCCATTAGACTAGCACTAACACTTCCCTTCTTTCTTGCAGGAGAAGCTGGTGCACAATACCAGGGAGCAGATGTGTACAAGAGGAAGGCGAGCATACATCAATATCCTGTTCTCACTAGAGAAAGAGGTGCTCAACATTGTGGGTAAAGGGTGCATCAGGCTCGTGGTGACTGGAGGAAATGTCCTGCAAGGTTTTTGAACATCTTATCCTTTTTTCTCTCACTGCAATCTCACCCTAAATATTCTGCATGACAATGTTCAACTGTTTTGATCAGCCATTCATCTGTCTCTGCTTAGCCTTGCCACCTACTGCTAACCTTGTCCCTCCCATCCATTTCAGATCCAGAAGATGGACAGAGGAAGAGGAGGGCAGCACATGATGAAAAAGCGTCACTTGGTCTTAGTCTTGCAGGCACCAGCTCAGAAAGTGGCACCCACATAGTTCAGAGGGTAACCTATAGGGGTCTGCACTGTGAGACGCACCCAGCACAAGTGTGCAGGAGCAAGGACAGGAGGATAAGTCAGCACAGGAAGCAACTTGTCCATAGGGAGAGCTTGTACCCTAGCCCTGCTTAACAGGGCACAGATGAAGACCTCCAGGCCCCAGCCTATAAAAGATGGGAACCCACACGGAACTTCTAAGTGTACTGCGCTGCCTGTCAGTGAGCTTGTGCACAATAATGGGAGCATGGAGGAGTTTGTTCCAACTTTTGTGGGGTCTTCATGTAGGGCATCAAAATTATGCAGTCAATTATGGAACAAGTGGTGAGCTCTATGAATACTGCAGTGGGGGCCACAGCGATGAAGTCTCTGGTGGCAGCTCTGACAGGTATGATAGGATTCTTGCCTGTGGGTTCAAGTTACTTCTCTAGCTTTCAAAGCATCAAGGAAAATGTAGATAGGGATTTGAGAGTATCATTCCTGCACTCAGTTCTCTTGCAGAGCAGTGGGAATACTGAGACTCAGCTCCATGAGAGTGTCCGTGGCACCATGGGATAATGAGCAATGAGTCAGATTTAGTTAACAGTCTAACAGTGCGTGAACATTTATCCAATAGTGATCATAACATGATCGAGTTCAATGTAGTGTTTGAAAGGGAGAAATGCGAAACAGCTACTAAGATTCTAGATTTAGGTAAGGACAGGATGAGGCAGAGACTGTCCACAGTAAACTGGGAAAATCTGTCAATGGGTAAAATGACAGAAGATCAGTGGGAGATTTTATTTTTATTCATTCCTGGGTGTGAGCATCGCTGGCAAGGCCAGCATTTATTGCCCATCCCTAGTTGCCCTTGAGAAGGTGGTGGTGAGCCGCCTTCTTGAACTGCTGCAGTCCGTGTGGTGAAGGTACTCCCACAGTGCTGTTAGGGAGGGTGTTCCAGGATTTTGACCCAGCGACGATGAAAGATCGGCGATATACTTCTAAGTCAGGATGGTGTGTGACTTGGAGGGGAACTTGGAGGTGGTGGTGTTCCCATGCGCCTGCTGCCCTTGTCCTTCTAGGTGGAAGAGGTCACGGGTTTGGGAAGTGCTGCCAAAGAAGCCTTGGCGAGTTGCTGCAGTGCATCTTGTAGATGGTACACACTGCAGCCACGGTACGTCGGTGGTGGAGGGAGTGAATGTTTCAGGTGGTGGATGGGGTGCCAATCAAGCGGGCTGCTTTGTCTTGGATGGTGTCGAGCTTCTTGAGTGTTGTTGGAGCTGCACTCATCCAGGCAAGTGGAGAGTATTCCATCACACTCCTGACTTGTGCCATGTAGATGGTGGAAATGCTTTGGGGAGTCAGGAGGTGAGACACTCACCACAGAATACCCAGCCTCTGACCTGCTCTTGTTGCCTCAGTATTTATGTGGCTGGTCCAGTTAAGTTTCTGGTCAATGGTGACCCCCAGGATATTGATGGTGGGGGATTCGGCGATGGTAATGCCGTTGAATATCAAGGGGCAGTGGTTAGACTCTTTCTTGTTGGAGATAGTCATTGCCTGGCACTTATGTAGCACAAATGTTACCTGCCACTTTTCAGCCCAAGCCTTTCTCCCTCCTCTACTCTCCTTTGTATCTCTTCCCATGTTTCTCTTTCTATGTTGGCCTCTGAGCCTTTTTATATTTCTTTCTCCATCTCTCCCTCTTCCTATCTCTATCACTCCTCGGTTTTTCTCTCCCTCAGTCTTGTTCTCGCTCCCTCTTTTGATCTCTCCATCTGTCTCTCCCTCTCTTTCACTCTCTATCTCTATCCCTCTTTTTCTCTCCCTTTTTCTATTTCTCCCTCTGTCACTATCTCTTCCACACTTACTATTCCTTTTTATCTGTTCCTCTCTACCTACCTCTGCCTCTCTTTCTCTCCATCTTCCTTTCTCTCTTTATCGCTCCTTCTTTTACCTACTGTTAATAACCTGTTAATCCTAATTTAGTATTAAAGGCAGTAGAAATAAATAAATAAATAACTACTGTATAATAAATAAAGTTGATAATGGCAGCAAAGTCAGCGTGTTAGGGCTGCAGAATGGGAATTTGTGGAAAGTGAGACTGTCACGGATTACCATACCTGCGGGAAATGTCTGTTTTGAGTCACTCTGGCTCAAAGTTAATGAGCTGGAGTGTGAGATAGAGCCACTCTGACACATAAGGGAGGGGAAGAATATCTGGATAATGTATTTCAGAAATTATCCACAACACATAGAGAGATACAGGTACAAGAAGAGGAGTGCGTGACTGACAGTCAGCAGGGTGTGGGGGGGAGCATAGTGGAAGCAGAGAAAGAGGAACTACAGAAACTGATCCTGTCCAATAGACATGGTGTACTCACTACCAACATTCCCTATAAGCTGCAATGTTAAAATTCGCGCATGCGCGAAACTGTGAATAGGCCACGCGGCCCCTTTAACACTTCCAAAAAATTACAGGGAACATTGCTCAAAGTGGAAGGCTGCAGGTAGAATGGCCATAATACTAATCAAGGCACCGTGGAGTAGGAGACAATTCAAGGGAGGGGGGTGGGGTAGCAGAATAGAAAATATGTAGTTTATGGGGATTTAATTATTAGGGCGATTGAGAGTCCAGGAGGTGGTGCTGCCTATCCAGTACTAGGGTAATGGATATTTCAAAGTGGCTTGGAAGGGTAGGGGGAAGAAAGACTGGTGCAGAAGTAGAGGGTTCCAGTTCATGGGACATTGGCATTAGTACTGGGACAGGAAGGAGCTGAATCGCTGGGACGGGCTGCACCTGAACTGGGCTGGGATGGAAAGGATAAATGGGACTGCAGAAAAGCTTTTAAACTAGACAGGTTGGCCCAAGAGGTAGGTTTTAAGGAGCATCATAAAGGATGAGAGAGAGGTGGATTGGCGGAGACATTTAGGGAGGCAATTCCAAAACATAAGGCCTTGATGGCTAAAGGCACAGCCGCTAATATTGGGGCAAAGGAAGTGGGGGATGCACAGATGCTAAAGTTGGAGGAACTCTAAGTTCTCGGAGGGTTGTAGGGCTGGAGGAGGTTACAAAAATAGGGATGGTCAAGGCTATGGAGGGATTTGAACACAAGGATGGGAATTTTAAAATCGAGGTATTGGTGGACCGGGAGCCACTGTCGGTCAGCGAGCACAGGGGTGATGGGTGAACGGGAATTGGTGCGAGTTAGTATACGGGCAGCAGAATTTTGGATGAGCTCAAGTTTATGGATTGTGGAAGATGGCAGGCCGGCAGAGAGGGCATTGGAATAGTTGAGACAGGAGGTAACAAATGCATAGGTGAAGGTTACAGCAGCAGATGGTCTGAGGCAGGGGCAAAGATGGGCAATATTATGGAGGTCTTTGTGATGGAGAGGATATGGGGTCGGAAGCTCAGGTCCGGGTCAAATAGGACGCTGAGGTTGCACACAGTCTGGTTCAGCCTGAGACAGTGGCCAGGGAGGAGGATGGAATTGGCGGCTAGGGAACAGAGTTTGTGGTGGGGGCCGAAAACAATGGCTTTGGTTCCCCAATGTTTAATTGGAGCATATTTCAGCTCACCCTGTACTGGATGTCGGACAAGCAGTCTGACATACACAAAGACAGAGTAGGGATCAAGGTAGTGGTGAGGTAGTGCTGGATGTCATCAGCGTACATGTGGAACCTGACGTCGTGTTTTTGGATGATGTTGCCGAGGGGCAGCATGCAGATGAGAAATAGGATCCTTGTAGGTAAAGGTGCATGGGCACAAAGCAAAGCCATTGCAGGAGATTCTCTGGCTACGACTGGATAGCTAAGAGTGATTAATACAGCTTATAATGTGGAGGACTACAGGAATGCATAAACAGGTTTGCATAGTGGGTGAATAAATGGGAAATTATATGTAATATAGTGAAGTGAAATTTTGGTAGGAGGAATAAGGAGACCATTTATTACTTCGAAGGTAAGAAACTAAATGGGATAGAGGAGCAAAGAGATCTGGAAATACCGATACATAAATCGCTTAAAGGAGCAACACAAGTTGATAAGGCCATAAAGAGTGCAATCAAAGTACTAGGGTTTATTTCTAGAGGAAGAATACAAAAGCAGGGAGGTAACGTTAAATCTATATAAAATCATGGTTAGACCACAATTGGCGTACTGTACGCTGATCTGGTCTCCATACTACAAAATTTATTAAAGCCATCGGAGAAAGTGCAGAAAAGAATTACAATGATGTTACCGGAATTGAGAGAATATCAGGAAAGATAGAACAGACTGGGGCTCTTTTCTCTGGAAAAGGGAAGACTAAGAGGAGACCTGATAGAGGTTTTTAAAATGATGACAGTGTTTGCTAGGGTGAATGTGGCGAAACTGTTTCCATTTGTCGGTGAGTCAAGTAGAACACAGGGGCATAAATCTAAGATAATCCCAAACAAATCAAATAAATAATTTAGGAGGAATTTTTTTACACAGAAAGTGGTGAGATTGTAAATCCTGCTGCCACATGTAGTGAAGCATATAGCATTGATGCATTAATGGGGAGGCTTGATGCATTCATGAGGGAGAGGGATTACAGGGATACAAGGGTAGGTTGGGGAGAGGCCCACGTGGAGTATAAATTTTCACATAGACCAGTTGGGCCAAATGTTTCTGTGCTGGAGGTTCTATGTAATACAGTAAACTCTTTCTTATCCGGCACCTACGGGACCAGGATGGTGCCGGTTGATGAAAAATTCTGCAGAACAGAGAAGTAGGCTATTTTTAACACAAACAAAAATAAAAACCACTGACTAACTCAGTCACCGCGGGAGACTCGGACTCGGCAAAACGAGTGCTGGATGGATTCGGCAAGATTACCTGTTATCTATTTTGCCGGTTATTAAAGAATTCCGGATGATTAAGTGTCGTTTAAACAAGAGTTTACTGTACTATGCAATTCTATGTAATTCTATGCAATAGCCTTTCTCTCCCTGTCTTCCTCACACTCTACCACTCTCCATTGCTCCCTCTGGTTCTCTATCCATCTCTCTCCCCATTTCTCTCCCTCTCTGTCTCTCTTGATCTGCATGTCTTGCTCTCCCTCTGTCTCTATCTCTGTTTCTCTATCTCTCCCTCTCTATATTTCCATCTCTCCCTTTCTCTCTCTCAATCTCTATCTATTTTCTCCATCTTTCTCTCCCCCTTTCTACTCACCCTCTTTTCTCTCTCTCTTCCTCCCTCTATCTCACCCTCTGTCTCTCTCTCTCTTTTCTCTTTGTGTTTTTCTCTATCTCTCCTCTCTCTATTCTCCCTCTCTCCATCCCTCTATCTGACTATGTCTCCCTCTCTGTTCCTTTCTCTATATATATCTTCCTCTATCTCCATTTCTCTATCCCCTACTGTCTCTCCCTCTTTCCTTCTTTCTTTCTGTGTTTTTCTATCTCTCCTCTCTCTCTATCTCTCTCCATGCCTTCTCTCTCTCACTCTATCTATATCAATGTCTCTCTTTCTCTTCACTTCTCCTCCTCTATATATCTTCCTTTTTCCATTTTGCTATCCCTCACTATCTCTTTCTTTCTCTAGGACCCCCTCTGGCTCTTTCTCTCTCCCTCTTCTCACTGCCTTTTTCTCTCTCGCTTTCTCACTATCTCTCCATTTTACCTGTTTCTCTCTCCATCTCATTTTCTCTTGATCTCAATGTCTTCCATCTCTATCTTTTTATATCTCTCAATTTCTCACTCTCTATCTCTACCTCTGCCCATCACTATCTCTCACTCTCCCCTCTCCATTTCCCTCCTCCCTCTATCTCTCCTTTTTCCTCTTTCTCTATCTCCCTCTCCCTTTTCTCTTTATCAACTCTCCATTACATCCCCTTGTCTCCATCTCTCTCTATCTATTTCTCCCCTCTCCCTCTATCTGTCTATCTCTTCCTTTCTCTTCCGCTATCTTCCTCTGATTCCCCCTGCCTCCCTCTTTCCCTGTCTATCTTTTCACCTATTTCTCCCCTTCCTCTCTGTCTCTCTCATTCTCTCTATCCCTCTCTCCATCCCTCTTTCTCTCTATATATCTCCCCTCTCTCTACCTTCCTCTCTATCTCTGCCTCTCTATCTCTCTCTCCATCTCCCCCCTCTATCTGTCCCCCTCTATATCTATGTATCCTATCTATCTATCTCTCCCTCTAGTTTCTCTATCTACCTATCTCTATCTCTCTCTATCGCCCCCTCTATCTCTGTTGCTCTCTTTCCATCCATCTCTACCTCCGTCCTCCTCTATCCCCTCTTTCTCTATCTGTTCCAGTCTATGTCTCACTCCTTCTATCGCTCCCGTGCTATATCTTTTTTTATGCTCTCTCTCCCTTTATCTCCTTTGGTCTCTTTCTCTCCCTCTTTCTCTCTCCCTCTCTCTCTATTTCCCCATCTATGCCTCCCTCCCTCTATCTTTCTGTATTTCCCTCTAACGCTGCCCCCTTTGTCTCTTTTTACCTCCCTTCCTCTATCTCTCGCCCTCTATATCTTATCTCTCCCTCGACTTTCTCTCTATCCGCTATCTATCTCTATCTCCATCTCCGCTCTCTATTTCTCCCCTCTATCTCTCCCCCTCTATCTTTCTTTCTGTATCTCCCCATCTATATTATATAGAATTACATAGAATATACAGCACAGAAACAGGCCATTCAGCTCAACCAGTCCATGTCGGCATTTTTGCTCCACTTGAGCCTTCTCCTGTCTTTGCTTATCTAACTCTATCAACATAACCCTCTATTCCCTTCTCCCTCATATGCTTAATTAGCCTCCCCTTAAATGAATCTATATTATTCGCCTCAACCACTCCTTGTGGTAGCGAGTTCCACATTCTCACCACTCTCTGGGTAAAGAAGTTTCTTCTGAATTCTCTATTTGATTTCTTGGTGACTATCTTATATTGATGGACTCTAGTTTTGCTCTTTCCCACAAGTGGAAACACTCGCACTGTGTCTACTCTATTAAAACTTTTCATAATTTTAAAGACCTCTATTATGTCACCCCTCTTTTCAAGAGAAAAGAGACTCAGCCTATTCATACTTTCCTGATAGGTATAACCTCGCATTTCTGGTACTATCCTTGTAAATCTTTTTTGCACCCTCTCCAGTGCCTCTATATCCTTTTTATAATATGATGACCAGAATTGTACACAGTACTTCAAGTGTGGTCTAACCAAGGTTCAATACAGGTTTAGCATAACTTCTCTATTTGTCAATTCTATCCCTCTGGAAATAAACCCTAGTTCTTGGTTTGCTTTTGTTATGGCCTTATTAACAATGTCCCCAGCAATTATTTTTAGGGTGTGCGGCCCATTCACAGTTTCCTGCATGCGCGAACTTTAGCATTGCAAAAACCGGTTCTGGGCTGTGCGGGACCAGCAGAGAGTTGCGTGGCCACGCGGCCGCGCAGCTTATAGGGACCACTGCATATTAACCTGCATCGCTACTTTTAGTGATTTGTGTATTTGTACTCTGAGATCTCTTTGTTCCTCTACCCCATTTAAATTCTTATTTTCCAATATGTGACCTCCTTATTTTTTTTTCCAAAATGTAATACCTCACATTTATCTGTGTTGAAATTCATTTGCCAATTATATGCCCATTCTGCAAGATTATTAATGTCTTCTTGTAATTTGTTGCAGTCCTCCTCAGTATTGACTATCTCCACCACCCCCCCCCCCACCCCCCCACCCCCCACAATTTGGTGTCAGCTGCAAATATAGAAATTGTGTTTTTCATTCCAAGGTCTAAATCGTTAATATAAATTGTGAATAACTGTGGTCCCATCACTGATGCTTGTGGGACCCCACTTTCCATTTCTGCCACTTTGAATAGCTACCCTTTACCCTTACTCTCTGCTTGCTGTCTTGAAGCCAGCTAGCTATCCATTCTGCTACTTGTCCCCTGACTCTGCATGCTCTCACATTATTCATTAATCTATTATGTGGTACCTTATCGAAGGCCTTTTGGAAATCTAGATAAATTACATTTACTACATTACCCTTGTCTACGCTCTCTGTTACCTCTTCAATCAGGTTGGTCAAGCAAGACGTTCCCTTTTGAAATCCATGCTGACTATTCATTATTATATTGTTGGTTTCTAGATGTTTTTCTATTTTCTCCTTTAGTAGGGATTCTATTATTTTTCCTACCGCTGATGTTAAGCTGACTGGTCTCTAGTTCCCTGGACATGTTCTATTTCCCTTCTTAAATATGGGTATTACGTTAGCTATCCGCCAGTCCTCTGGCACTACACCTTTTTCTAACGAATTATTAAATATGTGTAATAGTGCCTCTGCTATCTCTTCCCTAAATTCTTTTAAAATGCGCTGATGTAATTCGTCCGGACCAGGGGTTTTATCCTCTTTGAGTTTGATTAGTTTATTTAATATTTCTCCTCTTTTTATTTTAAATGCAGGTATATAATTTCTAATCTCATCTTCCGACGTCATGTCCACCTGATCAGTCTCCCTGGTAAATACTGAAGCAAAGTAATTATTTAATATTTCTGTCATTTCGCTATTGCTGCCTGTGATTTTATCCTGTCCATCCCTTAGTGACCCTATTCCCATCCCAACTTTCCTTTTTTTATTTATGTGCCTGTAGAATATTTTACTATTTTGTTTTATGTTCCTTGATAATTTAATTTCATAGTTCGTCTTTGCCTTCCTAATAGTTTTATTGACATGCTCCTAATCTCTTCGTATTCTCCCTTGTCATGCTGCCCCCTGCTGTCCATGTATTTAGTGTATGCCTCTTTCCTTACCCTCAATTTTTCCCTTATGTTTTATTCATCCACGGTGTCTCATTAGTGTTTGGTTTGTTCTTGTATTTTTTAGCAAAATATGTTTTTCCTGGAATCTGTTGAACACCATTTTAAATGTTTTCCATTGCTTGCCAATATTGTTGTCCATTTTATTTTCCCAAGTTCTATTCTCAGCCCCTCAAAATACGCTTTTCTCCAATCTATTACCCTGGTCTTCGTCATACTTATGTTGTTCTCAATTATTATCTTAAAGTGTTTTGTATTATGGTCACTATTGCCTAGATGTTCCTCTACTTTTACTTCTCTTATCTGCTCTGGTTCATTCCCCATTACTAGATCCAGTAGCGAATCCTCCCTTGTCGGGCTTCTTACATACTGGGTTAGAAAGGAGTCCTGTACACATTGTAGGAACTCCATTCCCTTATCCCCTTTACCTAACTCTTCTGGCCAATTAATTTCAGGGTAGTTGAAATCCCCCTGTGATTGTTATTGTATGTTGTTTTTTACTAATTTCCCTAATTTGTTTGCATATTTCTTCCTCCACCTCTCTTCCACTATTAGGTGTTCTGTAAACTACCTCTATTAGTGTGATTTATCTTTATTATCTTTTATCTCTATCCACATGGATTCTATTTCTGTCTTACTGATAGCTGCATCACTTTTTTCTACTGCCATTATGTTATCTCTAATAAGTACAACTACTTCACCTCCTCTTTTCCCTCTATCTTTTCTAAATATGTTATACCCTGCAATGTTTAATTCCCAGTCCTGATTTTTCTGTAGCCATGTCTCAGTAATCCCAACTATATCTGGTTTCTTGCAATGTTTTATTGCCTCTAGTTCCCCAGTTTTATTACAGATACTGTGTGCATTGCTGTACAGACAGTTTAACTCATTTTTAATAGCAGTTCCTCTCATTTTATTTTTAACCATCTGTTTACACTCCTGTTCTATAACTCGATTTATTCCCTGGCCATTTATGTCCCCCCCCCCCCCCACCTTAGTTTAGCCTGTCCAGAGATTATTGCCCCTGAGGTCCTATGTTTTAATTTAGCCCCTAACTCCCTCAGCAGGACCTCCTCCCTATTCCGACCTATGCCGTTTGTTTTGACATGCACCATGACAACTAGATTTTCCCCCTCCCTTTCCAAATTCCTCTCCAGCCGCCTCAAGATATCCCTTACCCTGGGTAGACAAGACACCCTTCGGGATTCTCGTTCGTGGCTGCAGAGGACACCATCTATCCCCCTAATTATAGAACGGAGTGACTGCTGCCAATGACCGGAAGCTGCGCAGAAGTGTACTGCGCATTAATCTGGAAGCTCCGATGACCAGAAGCATGATCTTCCCGGCGTTTTTTTAAACAAGCCTGTTCCGTTCCCGGCTTCTTTTTAAGTGGCTCGCTCCTTTCTCAGCTTTTCTTAATGAGCCTGCTCCCTTCCTGGCTTTTTTAACGAGCCCGCTCCTTTCCCGGATTTTTTTTAAGAGGCCCGCTCCTTTCCCCAAACGAGTCCGCTCCTTTCCCGGCTTTTTTTAACGAGCCCGCTCCTTCCCTGGCTTTTTTTTAAGTGGCCCGCTCCTTTCCCCAAACAAGTCCGCTCCTTTCCCGGCTTTTTTTGACGAGCCTGCTCCTTTCCCGGCTTTTTTTCAAACGAGCCCACTCCCTACCCGGTGAAGCGAGCAACCAAAAAAACACTTACACTGCGCATGCACAACTATTTCAACTTCGTTGGCAGCAGTCGCTTCCATTATAGAATCCCCTATCACTGCCACATTTCTGTTCTGCTCTTCCCTCCCTTGGACAGCCTTCTGAGCCACGGTGCCTTGGTCTGCATTGCATTGTGGCTGTCCTCCCCGCAGTCTTTCTTCTTGTTCTCACAGGTAGCGAGTACATCATACCAGTTGGATAGGGCCAGTGTCTGTGGGACCTCCTTCTCAACCTCTCCTAAGTTCCCACTACCTGGCTCCTTGACAGTCACACTCTCCCCTTCCTGAACCTGTGCTTTCCTCTGGGGTGTGACTGTGTCCTGGATAAAACTATCTAGAAATTCCTCCCCCTCCCTTATGTTTCGGAGTGTCTCTAACCTGCACTCCAGCTCAATGACTCTGAGCCGGAGTGACTGAAGGCAGAGATATTTCGTGCAGATGTGGGAATCCAGGACAGTCTTGCTGTCCAGTAATTCCCACATACCACAGTTCCGACACATAGCCTGCCCTGCCATCTCTAGTTCTTTTTATTTGTTTGCTTATTGATAGCCTGAATTAAAATTAGGTAGATTGCTTTTGTTAAAAAAAATTACTTACTTTTTACTCACCCGATTTACTCACCCTCAGAGCTCCTCCTCGGTGCTCGGCATGACGCCACTTGGTTTGCATGGGCTCCTCCACTCCGTCGACTGTGACATCACATTTGCAAATTTACTCAGAGTGTATTTTCCCCTCTCTGCTGCTGCTCTGCTGTGCAGCTGTTTAAATGCTTGGGACCACTCCCGTGGTGTTCCGCACTCTCCCGTGTTCTAAGACACTGATGTCTAAGACACTGAGACTCTGACCTATAAAACTCTAAGAAATTGACCTCTGAAAGACTGAGATACTAAAATAGTAAAAAGTTAACTAAAAGCACTGGAAATGATATCTATAAATCTAAAACACAATGGAAACTCCCATCAGGTGAATTTCAACAGTGAAAAAATGAACAATTTAATAAAACAAACTAACAAACTAACACTTACCTGTTACCTGCTAATCTGCTTGCTCCGCGGCAGCGACGCCACTTTTGAATTTCTTTCTTCATGTTTTGCGTTCAGCTCGTGCTCTAACTCTGAATTATCGCTCTCACTCAATCTCGCCGCTCTCACTGACTCTCTGCCGCCAGTTCTCCCACTTTTATCTGTTGTCCACTCGCACAGTTTACCCTCGGGTTCACTCTCTCCACTCTCCCAACTATTTCTCCTCTCTATCTCTCCCAATCCCTCTATCTCCCCTGCATCACTCCCTCTCTATCTCTCCCCATTTCTCCCTCTAACTCTGCCCTGTATCTCTCCCTCTCTATCACTCCCTCTCTATTTCTTCCTCTGCCCCCTCCCTCTCTATCTCTTCCTCTATCTCTCGTCTATCTCTCCCTCTCCCTCTAACTCTGCCCTGCATCTCTCCCTCTCTATCTCTCCCTTTCTATCTCTTCCTCTGCCACTCTCCCTCCCCCTCACTCCCTCTCCATCTCTCCCTCTATCTCTCCATCGCCATCTCTCCGTCTGTCCCTCTCTATCTCTCCCTCTCTATCTCTCACTCTTTATCCTTCCATCTCTCCATCTGCCCCTCTCTATCTCTCCCTCTCTATCTCTCCTTCTCCATCTGTCCCTCTCCATCTCTCCCTCTCCATCTCTCCCTCTATCTCTAACTCTCTCCCTCTCCATCTCTCCCTCTCTATCTCTTCATCTCTCCCTCTCTATCTCCATCTCTCCATCTTTTCATCTCTCCAACTGCCCCTCTCTATCTCTCCCTCGCTATCACTCCCTCTCTATCTCTCCCTCTCGATCTCTTCCCTCTCTATCACTCCCGAGGTCCCCACCATCACAGAAGCCAGTCTTCAGCCAATTCGATTCACTCCACGTGATATTAAGAAACGGCTGAGCGCACTGGATACAGGAAAGGCTATGGGCCCCGACAACATTCTGGCTATCGCGCTGAAGACTTGTGCTCCAGAACTAGCCGCGCCTCTAGCCAAGCTGTTCCAATACAGCTACAACACTGGCATCTATCCGACAATGTGGAAAACTGCCCAGGTATGTCCTGTCCACAAAAAGCAGGACAAATCCAACCCGACCAATTATCGCCCCATCAGTCTACTCTCAATCATCAGCAAAGTGATGGAAGGTGTCATCAACAGTGCTATCAGGCGGCACTTACTCACCAATAACCTGCTCACTGATGCCCAGTTTGGGTTCCACCAGGACCACTCGGCTCCTGACCTCATTATAACCTTGGTCCAAACATGGACAAAGGAACTGAATTCCAGAGGTGAGGTGAGAGTGACTGCCCTTGACATCAAGGCAGCATTTGACCGAGTGTGGCATCAAGGAGCCCTAGTAAAACTGAAGTCAATGATAATCAGGGGGAAAACACTCCACTGGCTGGAGTCATACCTAGCGCAAAGGAAGATGGTAGTGGTGGTTGAAGGTCAATCATCACAGCCCCAGGACATTGCTGCAGGAGTTCCTCAGGGCAGTGTCCTAGGCCCAGCCATCTTCAGCTGCTTCATCAATGACCTTCCCTCCAACATAAGGTCAGAAATGGTGATGTTCGCTGATGACTGCCCAGTGTTCAGCGCCATTCACAACTCCTCAGATAATGAAGCAGTCCATGCCCGCATGCAACAAGGCCTGGACGACATTCAGGCTTGGGCTGATAAGTGGCAGGTAACATTCGCGCCACAGAAGTGCCAGGCAATGACTATCTCCAACAAGCGAGAATCTAACCACCGCCCCTTGACATTCAACAGCATTACCATCGCCGAATTCCCCACCATCAATATCCTGGGGGTTACCATTGACCAGAAACTTAACTGCACCAGCCACATAAATACTGTGGCAACAAGAGCAGGTCAGAGGCTGGGTATTCTGCGGCGAGTGTCTCACCTCCTGACTCCCCAAAGCCTTTCCACCATCTACAAGGCAGAAGTAAGGAATATGATGGAATACTCTCCACTTGCCTGGATGAGTGCAGCTCCAACAACACTCAAGAAGCTCGGCACCATCCAGGACAAAGCAGCCCGTTTGATTGGCACCCCATCTACCACCTTAAACATTCACTCCCTCCACCACCGGCGTACTGTGGCTGCAGTGTCTACAAGATGCACTTAAGCAACTCGCCAAGGCTTCTTCGGCAGCACCTCCCAAAACCGCGACCCCTTCCACCTAGAAGGACAAGGGCATCAGGCGCATGGGAACACCATCACCTCCAAGTTCCCCTCCAAATTACACATCATCCTGACTTAGAAGTATTTCGCCGCTCCTTCATCATCACTGGGTCAAAATCCTGGAACTCCCTCCCTAACAGCATTGTGGGAGTACCTTCATCACACGGACTGCAGCAGTTCAAGAAGGCGGCTCACCACCACCTTCTCAAGGGTAATTAGGGATGAGCAATAAATGCTGGCCTTGCCAGCAATGCCCCGATCCCATAATCAAATTTTTTAAAACTCCATCTCTATCACTCCCTCTCTCCCTCTCTAGCTCTCCTTCTCTATTTCTCCCTCGCTATCTCTCCATCTCCATCTGTCCCTCTCTATCTCTCCCTCCCTCCTTCTCTATCTCTCCATCTCCATCTCTCCCATTCCCTATCTATATCTCCCTCTCTATCTCTCCCTTTCTCCCTCCCTATCTCTCCCTCTGCCACTCTCCCTCTGTCACTTTCCCACTATCTCTCCCTCTCTATCTCTCCCACTCCATCTGTCCATCTGTCCCTCTCTATCTCTCCCTTTCCCTCTATATCTCTCCGTCTCCATCGTTTCATCTATCGTTCCCTCTCTACCTCTCCCTCTCTATCTCTCCCTCTCTATCTCTCCCTCTGCCACTCACCCTCTTCATCCCTGTCTCTGCCACTCTCTCTCCCTCTCCCTCTATCTCTCCTTGTCTCTCTCTCTCCCTCCCTCTCTATCTCTCCCTCTCCATCTCTCCCTCTCTCGATCTCTCCCTCTTTCCCTCTCTCTCTTTCCCTCTCTCTCTCTCCCTCTCCCTTTCTCTCCCTCTCGCTCTCATCTCTCCCTGTCTCTCTCTCTCTCCCTCTTTCCCTCCCTCTGTCCCGCTCTCTCTATCTCTCCCTCTCTCTATCTATCTCTCCCTCTCCCATTCTCCCTCTCTAACTCTCCCTCTCTCCTTTTCTATCTTTCCCTCTCTCCCTCTATCTGTTGCTCCCTCTCTCCATCTTTCCCTCTCGCTATATCTCCCTATCTCTCCCCTCTCTCAATACCTCCCTCTGCCATTCTCCCTCTCAAGCTCACCCTCCCTATCTCTCCATCTCTCTCCCTATCTATCTCCATCTCTCTCTATCGCTATCTATCTACATCACTATCTATCTCCATCTCTCTCCCTCTCCCTCTCCTTATCTCTCTCTCCTCATCTCTCCCTCTCTCTATCTCTCCATCTCTATATCTCCCTCTCACCCTCTCCTTCTCTCTCTCTCCCTCTATCTCTGCATTTCTACCTCTATCTCTGCATCTCTTTCTATCCCTCTATCTATCTCTATCCCTCTCTCCCTCTATCTCCCACTCCCTCTCTCATTCTATCTATCTCCCACTCTCTCTCTCCCTCTCTCCTTCTCTCTCCCACTCCCTCTCTCCCTCTATCTCTATCCCTCTCTCCCTCTATCTCCCACTCCCTCTCTCATTCTATCTATCTCCCACTCTCTCTCTCTACTTCTCTCACCCACTCCCTCTCTCCCTCTATCTCCCACTCCCTCTCTCTCTCACTCACTCCCTCTCTCTATCTCCCACTCCCTCTCTCCCTATCTCTCTCACTCCCTCTCTCTCCCACTCCCTCTCTCCCTATCCCTCCCACTCCCTCTCTCCTTCTCGCTACCTCCCACTCCCTCGCTCCCTATCTCTCCCACTCCCTCTCTCCCTCTCTATCTCGAACTCCCACTCCCTCTCTCCCCAACTCTCTCTCTCCATCTCCCACTCCCTCTCTCCATCTCCCAAACCCTCTCTCTATCCCCCACTCCCTCTCTCTCCCAATCCCTCTCTCCCTCTCTCTATCTCCCACTACCTCTCTATCTCCCACTCCCTCTCTCCCTCTATCTCCCACTCCCTCTATCCCTATCGCTTCCACTCCCTCTCTCTCCCACTCCCTCTCTCCATCTCCCACTCCCTCTCTCCCACTCCCTCCTCTCCCACTCCCTCTCTCCCTCTCTATCTCCCATTCCCTCTCTCCCACTCCCTCTCGCCCTCTCCCACTCTCCCTCTCTCTCACTCCCTATCTCTCCCTATCTCTCCCACTCCCTCTCTCCATCTCCCACTCCCTCTCCCTCCCTCTATCTCCCACTCCCTCTATCCCTATCTCTTCCACTCCCTCTCTCTCCCACTCCCTCTCTCCATCTCTGACTCCCTCTCTCCCCAACTCTCTCTCTCCATCTCCCACTCCCTCTCTCCATCTCCCAATCCCTCTCTCTCCCAATCCCTCTCTCCCTCTCTCTATCTCCCACTACCTCTCTATCTCCCACTCCCTCTCTATCTCCCACTCCCTCTATCCCTATCTCTTCCACTCCCTCTCTCTCCCACTCCCTCTCCATCTCCCACTCCCTCTCTCTCCCACTCCCTCTCTCTATCTCCCACCCCTATCTCTCCCACTCCCTCTCTCCCTCTCTATCTCCCACTCCCTCTCTCTCCCACTCCCTCTCTCCCTCTCCCACTCTCCCTCTCTCCCACTCCCTATCTCTCCCTATCTCTCCCACTCCCTCTCTCCATCTCCCACTCCCTCTCCCTCCCTCTATCTCCCACTCCCTCTCTCCCTATCTCTCCCATTCCCTCTCTCTATCTCCCACTCCCTCTCCCCCTCTATCTCCCACTCCCTCTCTCCCACTCCTTCCCTCTATCCCCCACATCCTCTCTCTATCTCCCACTCCCACTGTCCCTCTATCTCCCACTGCCACTCTCCCTCTCTCTATCTCCCACTGCCACTCTCCCTCTCTCTATCTCCCACTCCCACTGTCCCTCTATCTCCCACTCTCACTCTCACTCTCCCTCTATCTCCCACTCCCTCTCTCCATCTCCCTCTCTCCCTCTCCCTATCTTTTCCACTCCCTCTCTCCATCTCCCACTCCCTCTCCCTCTTTCCCATTCCCTCTCTCCCTCTATTTCCCACTCCCTCTCTCTCCCAATCCCTCTCTCCCTCTCTCTATCCCCCTCTCCCTCTCTCTCCCAATCCCTCTCTCCCTCTCTCTATCTCCCACTCCCTCCCTCTATCACCCACTCCCTCTCTCCCTCTATCTCCCACTCCCTCTATCCCTATCTCTTCCACTCCCTCTCTCTCCCACTCCCTCTCCATCTCCCACTCCCTCTCTCTCCCACTCCCTCTCTCTATCTCCCACCCCTATCTCTCCCACTCCCTCTCTCCCTCTCTATCTCCCACTCCCTCTCTATCCCACTCCCTCTCGCCCTCTCCCACTCGCCCTCTCTCCCACTCTCCCTCTCTCCCACTCCCTCTCTCCATCTCCCTCTCTCCCTCTCCCTATCTCCCACTCCCTCTATCCCGATATTTTCCACTCCCTCTCTCTATCTCCCACTCCCTCTCTATCTCCCACTCCTCCTCTCTTTATCTCCCACTCCCACTCTATCTCCCACTCCCTCTCTCCATCTCCCACTCCCTCTCTCCCTCTTTCCCATTCCCTCTCTCCCTCTATTTCCTACTGCCACTCTCCCTCTATCTCCCACTCCCTCTCTCCATCTCTCTCTCTCCATCTATCTCTCCCTCCCTCTCTCCCCCACTCCCTCTCTCTATCTCACTCCCTCTCTCTATCTCTCCATCTCTCTCTCCCTCGCGCTGCCCTGGTGCACGGTGCTCGAGCTGCCAGCCTGCGCTCTGATTGGTTGGGGCGGCGGGCTGGCGGCACGCGCCGCTCCGTGTAGTATAAGAGCCCTCGCGTGCCGGCCTGGCGGGTCACTCACGAGCGCCAGCACCTCCTCCGGTCCCAGCTCTGGTTACTGGGCAACACCATGGATACCGTGCTCGAGCAGCTCGCCGGCCTCGACACCTTTTCCGCCGCCGCCTACTTCGATGATGAAGACTTCTTCACGGACCAGTCCTCCACGGATCACCTGGACGCGGACGAGTTCCTGGACCACGATGTAGACTTTCTGACCAGCCAAATCAACGAGTACTACAAGGAGAGCAGGCTGGCGCACGATGCCGAGCACTGCGACTCGGGCATCCTATCTTTCACGTCTTCCTCGTCGCCCTTCTCTTTCGACTGCCCCGACAGTACTTCTGAGGTGTCCCCGCAGCTCAGAGGGATCGACGGCGCTGCAAAAAGACGCAGGAGGATCCGCTCAGAAGTTGAAATGCAGCACCTTCGGCAGGCTGCAAATGTCCGGGAGCGCAGACGCATGCAGTCTATTAACGATGCATTTGAAGGTCTCCGAACTCACATACCAACGCTACCTTATGAAAAACGACTTTCAAAAGTTGATACCCTCCGATTGGCAATCGGTTACATTAACTTCTTAACAGAGCTTGTTCAATCCGATATGCCTTTAAAAAATCCTAACAGCGATTCTGCAGTCCAACCTAAAAAAGTCATTATCTGTCATAGAGGTGCAAGTAAGTGCATCAAATTTGTTTTAATGCAGCAGCATGTTCCTAAATTTGCTGCCTTGTATCATTAAGTATGTTAGTTTCTACACTATAACGTCAATGTTTTATATAAATGAAATTTTAATGTATTCTCACATTGTTGTTTAGGCTAAAATAATTCTGGCAAAAATGCAAAGGTATTTGTAGAATACATCTCTCGATGTTTAGTTTTTTGTAAAGCGTATTTACATATCTTTTGTTTTCCCTTCCAGGATCGCCATCTCCAAATGACCCAGACTATGGGTTGCCTCCTCTCGCAGGGCACTCCTTGTCGTGGACTGATGAGAAACAGCTTAAAGAACAAAATATCATCAGGACAGCAAAAGTGTGGACTCCTGAAGATCCCAGAAAATCAAATAGCAAATCATCTGTAAACAACATTGAGAACGAACCACCTTTTGACTTTGTCTCATAGAAATGCAAATAGTTCGCAATTCACTGCAGGGACTTTAATAATCAATCATGTATATTTAATGAAAATTAATATATTATCAAACGTAATTGTTGATATGAGATCAAGAATATATTGATATGTAAACCGACGAACCATTAATTTATATATTTATTATTTGAAATAGTTCTATGTAAGGTACTCTGCTGGAATGCTTAATTTATCAAATTATGTGCTAATCAACTTTCTAATGTTAATATTTTCAACAATGTTTAATCTAACAGTACATTATTGCCTAAGGTTTTCTGGTAAATATTTTTCTATATATAACAATTAATTTATTGTAATATATATCTTCTATCTCTCTGATGCAAAATAAATCCATGAATGAAATACAAACGTCTTTTATTGGTAACAGGTGGTTTGAGAACTTGTGCAAATCACATTGATTGAGGTCAATGTTGTAACTGTAAAATAACTTCAATGCATGGGATGGTTCCAATTTATAATTAAAATATCACCTTGCATCTGTCTGCAATAAAGTGAAGTTCTTT